>OY829506.1:25305165-25707501 GCA_963691665.1 Clepsis dumicolana | reverse complement strand
AAATTTTCACATTTTGAGCTGTCCAAACATTCGTCAATTCTTATAAGGAACAAAACATGAATTAAAGTAAAATTTAAGCCAGTAAAAATAAAGCAAAGCAGGTCATAATAGATTTTATTCATGATCAAAGTACAACTTTATTCCGACCTTTTTATGGGTTGTTGGCGTGGTGGGCACGACAGCACTCGACCACTTCAGTGGCTCTTGGCGTTGAAAAGGTTAAGTATATTTATTAGCGGTATTTCGATCCCTGGTTCGATTGGAATATCTTCCATGGCGTACTTTGAAAATTAATTTTAAAAATAAGTGGCAATTCCAAGAAAGAAAATACGTGATCCAGATATTTACTAAATAGATTAGTGTAGCATCTGTAGTGCTATTCTTTTACAATGTAACTACAACTTAGGATAATAAGAAATCCCGACATTTTTAATACAAAGTCCAACACGAAAAACCGACCAAGTGCCAGTCGGACTCACGCACAGAGGGTTCCGTACAAATTTGTAGGTACGTACCTAAGGTAAATTTAGGAATTAGGAGCAAACTGTACGGCAGTGTTGGGTCATTTTATATCGGTAGCTGAAATAGACAAAGATATATATGTTGGTCAACTATTACTATTAAAACTGTAAAGTAAAAGACCTACCCCACACTATGGATGGGGTAGACTGGGGTAAACGAGAAAAAAAATAACCACCCCCAATGCACGTGTAAAGGGAGGTACCCAAAAAAAATACTTTTTCAAGATTTTATTTTACCATTTTGTTGGCCTAATTAATAATATTAATTACATGTTATTACGTAAATATATCCATATTAAATTACAGATATCTAGTACTAGTAGTCTCTGAGCTTAGCCGCGGACAGACAAACAGGGACATGACGAAACTGTAAGGGTTCCGTTTTTGCTATTTTGACTACGGAACCCTAAAAACGGTTCAACCGATTTTAACTTTAAACTTAATTAAGAACTATCGAGAAGTATTAATAAGGACTGCATCCTATTGATTTGGGCGTTACGATGCCACAGACAGACACAAGTCTAACTTAAATATTCTAAAATTTTGCGTCGGGGTTTAAAAATGGCCAAAGTGTCCACCGAGGCTCAGAAGGGATTGTGAACTTTTGCTACTTTGTTGGATTGCTTTGCATGTTTATTTATGTAAACACATGGGTCTTTGAGGTTCCTTATTATAAGGAGGAACCATTACGGTTTTATTACGACACGTCGTTTTTAGTCTCTAATAATCACCATTTTAATTAGCACCGCCTGCTTTAATATGTTCTTACCTTTATTCCATTATGGTTGCCTGGTAGAGATCGCTCTGTAACGATAAGGCCGCCCATCGCTACCTTGTATTTTCTTTGTGCCTTATTTCTTGTCTTGGCTGTTATGTGGTGTTCAATAAAGAGTTATTGTATTGTATTGTATTGTATCTCCAACTTCCAACCTATTTACATTTCAATTGAGAGGGTTTGAGCTATAATAACCTGATTTACTTTGCATTATTTATTTATTTTATTCAAAAGTCGTAAACAATATTTTCTTAGATGCCATCCACCAACACTTGTTCTATTATAAGTAGGTATAAGGGACAACTTTTCAAATGTTGCAATTTTCTATTAAAACCCCTGAGATTAACTAGAACCCCAATAATAATACACTAATGTGGTAGTGAAATGATGGTGGTCCAGCCAGAATCGTCTCCGCAGGAGAGAACTCTTCAACGGTTAATGGCATCGACTTGACACATTTTTTAGGTATACATGTATAGAGAGCTCTGGTGATAATGCAAGTTCAGTCAACTAAACCTACAGTAAAAAAAAAGGTTTTAAGTATTAAAATTTATTTAAAGAAAGAAGACATTTATTCACTTTCACAAGAAGACACACAAATACAAGAAAACACACACAATTTCACACATTTCTTCTCAAGGTAGTGTGTCCTCGCAAAAGTGAAACGGTCGCTGACTCAGCATTATGTTATTTACTTAAAAGTAAACCCAGAAACAAAAAATTACAGATTAATTTTATATGATAACATAAACACATAAACATAATTATCGTCGGACAATTGACACCAATTGACCTAGTCTCAAACTAGAGAAAGCCCGTACTATGGGTACTAGAACACGAATAAACTTTTTTTTTTTATTCAAAAGCCATAAATTGTATGTGTACATAATTGTATGTGGGTACATGTTGATATTGTGCAATGCAAAGTGAATCAATACAATTTTACCCAGAAGGTGTAGCTACATACTTACATAGATACTTAATAACTAACAATATAATCATAATATTCACTTAAGCTATAGGGACATAACTCAATGACAATTTTTTTTTTAGTGCTGGCAGAAACTTAGAATGATTAAGCGACTTAATCTCAACAGGCAATGAATTATACACTCTAGCAGCCACATAGGTAGTGTTCCGCTGATAGATTGCTGTCGTGGCAATAGGGGCCTGGACATCATGAGCAAACATTCAATTTAGTCTGAGGCTGTTGAAATTATTTTTTGCAGGAAATTTGTTTGGATATCGTCGAACCAGTTTGCTGAGCTCCATTATATACAGTGCTGAGAGAGTAGGCAATCCCAGTTTTTTAAAGGAGGGTCTGCATGACTCACGATTAGACTGGATGCCATTCAGTATTCGTACACATCTCTTATGTAATTTAAACAGCCGATGGACCTCAGTACAACTACCCCATACTGCCAATCCATAGAGAATGTGTGATTGAAAAAACGCATGATACGCTTGCAAGGCCGCTTTTTGCGTAGAAATATTTTTCAACCCTTTCAGAGCAAAAGCAAAGCTACTTAGTTTGTTACAGAGAAAGTCACATAGATACCTAGAAATTTTGTCTCATTTACAGCCAGAACCGACAAGTTATTTTTTGATTTTATATCCAGCCTAGCCCTTTCAGTTCTAATGTTTCTAAAATGTATACACTTCGTTTTATTTATATTTGTAGACAGATTGAGCATACTTAACCAATTGACAACAGTGGACAAGTTGTTTATAATGAGATTGTTAAGGTCTTCAGTTTCATTTCTCTTAAATTTAAATAACATTGAAATATCATCAGCGAACATAATGATTTTTATTTTACTGGATAATAGCTGTGGCAAATAGTTTATATACAAAAGAAACAAGATGGGTCCCAGTATGCTCCTCTGGGGCACTCCAGAGTCTATATATGAGTTGTCAGATTTAATGTTTAACATTGTACGAGTTTCCTGGTTTAAGGTGCACACTGAGACAAATTGCTCCCTTTGCTTCAGGTAGGATTCAAACCATTCCTTGAAATACCCCTGACGCCATAGCGATTTAAGATGTCAAGCATTATGCTATGATTGACATGATCAAACGCCTTCGATAAGTCCAACAAAATGGCAACAACATTTTCTTGGCGATTCAGTGCATCAAAGACATAGTCGGACATCTCATACAGTGCATCATGAAAAACATACTTATGTAAATAAATACATGCAATAATTTCTACAACAATAAATAATTTCTTTGTAAAAAGACAAGTATTGATATCCCACCAAAAATACAAAATGTGAAAAAAGAGCCAAGTTAATTATTGAACAAAAGAGATGAAATCTAAAAACGGGTGTCAAGTTCTATTCAAGAGGCTTTCCATCTTTGTTATTAATGCAACTTGGCTACTTTTAATTTATTTTCTGGGCAATACAAGTAAAATTTAAATGACATGCCTAGTACAAGTCGTTTTTTGCTAGTATTTTGATAAACTAGCCAAGTTGTATATTATGACTAAGATGGGAAAAGCCTCTTGAATAAAACTTGGCACCCGTTTGAATTTTACCTCTATTGTTGAGTAATGAACTTGGCTCTCTTTTCCACATTTATGTTTATAGTGGGATTCAGTTTTACATGACCAAAAAGTTTAAACAAAACAAATTACTTACCCGTTTAAAAAACAAAAAACTCGACTGCAAAAACCATTATTTAATTAGAAAAAAACTATCTCGTTACCCTTGCATTTTTTTGTATTAGTTTTGAAGGTCCTTCTTTATTATTTGAAGCCCACTGCTAAAATTAGGTTCTGTTATTGTTGATCCCTTGAAGTCTATTTCCTGGACACCTTCTTTGCAATGTAATTGTGTTAAATGCATTCATGTACGGAATTATTTGCATTGGTAATTAATTTCCAGTGTCAAAGATTCATTATATAAAAATGACGTGAATGCAAAATTAACTTAATGACAGTTAATTGTTGGAAGAGCTGAGTGTGTCGTTGCATCCTGACCGAGTACTTGCGGGACAACTTAGAGAAAGACAGGTGATTTATTGAATCAGGCGTTACTTTGCGGATGTCCATATTTATGAACTAAAAACAATTACCTTGCTCACCCGCGACCACAATTTTTAGAAATAGAAATAAAATTGTTTTTCATAGAAGTACTATGCAATACAAATTTAATTTTGCTCTGGGCAAAATGAATCATAATGCACGGCAAACTTGATTGTGCGTGGTCCGACACGCATTTGGCGAGGTTCTTTTATTTTTTTTTTTGTATTAGCTACAGCGCAAGTGCTTTAACTAACTTCTGACATCAACTCTCCTCTCTACAGAGTAATGTCGACAAACACCGCAGGACTGGTGGAGGGTGTCAGTGCAAGAGCCATCTTCTACCCCCTGCTGCTGCTCGCGTCGGGCCTCTGGCTCCTGTACCGATGGCAGCAGACCAGTCGACTGCACAAGATGGGCAACAAGCTGCCAGGGCCCTCCACAGTGCCATTATTTGGCAACGCACTATTGGCGCTGGGAAAGAAGCCGGATGGTAAGTTTGTGAAACGATTTTTTCCGTGTAGTGCAGAGGCTTTTTAAGATGAAATTTGTTTCCATTATTTTGTGTTTGGTAAATTATAAAATATTCCGACGAATTGAGAACCTTCTCCTTTTTTTAAGTCGGTTAAAAACGTTAGAATTGCAGTAGTAAGGCCTCGATATTTTACGTGTATATTCGAAAGCTTCATTAAATATAATTCTGGTAATGTCCACAACCCAATTCATTTTTACCCACGAAGGAACGGAGATGGTGTAGGTAGGCGTGGGTATGCGTTTCGGGTGAGAAGTTGTTTGTTCGTGAGCACGAATATTCTCATTTTTCTCCTAAATGGCTTCATTTAATCTAGTTTAGTTTAAATGAAAATAATCGATTTATTGATTATTTTTGTTTTTATTTTTATGAAACATTCATAGAATGAAATTCAACATACAATGACAATGCAAAGAAAAATTCGTTAAGCAGCTGGACTTGAACCAGCAACCTCGGTAATCCGTACCACGCTCCACCAATTAAGCTATACTTAACGTTGGTGTACCTAACGAATTTTTCAATGCCTTGCGTCATATTTTATTTGGAAGATCTCTCCTCAGCGCCATCTATGAGTAGCTTAATCAAGCGGCTCACCCACTACGGAACTTCTACAGTTACGCATTAGTGGCAAGAGATGGAGCTATTTTCTGAATCAATGAAAATAATCGATTTATTGATTATTTTTGTTTTTATTTTTATGAAACATTCATAGAATGAAATTCAACATACAATGACAATGCAAAGAAAAATTCGTTAAGCAGCTGGACTTGAACCAGCAACCTCGGTAATCCGTACCACGCTCCACCAATTAAGCTATACTTAACGTTGGTGTACCTAACGAATTTTTCAATGCCTTGCGTCATATTTTATTTGGAAGATCTCTCCTCAGCGCCATCTATGAGTAGCTTAATCAAGCGGCTCACCCACTACGGAACTTCTACAGTTACGCATTAGTGGCAAGAGATGGAGCTATTTTCTGAATCAATGAAAATAATCGATTTATTGATTATTTTTGTTTTTATTTTTATGAAACATTCATAGAATGAAATTCAACATACAATGACAATGCAAAGAAAAATTCGTTAAGCAGCTGGACTTGAACCAGCAACCTCGGTAATCCGTACCACGCTCCACCAATTAAGCTATACTTAACGTTGGTGTACCTAACGAATTTTTCAATGCCTTGCGTCATATTTTATTTGGAAGATCTCTCCTCAGCGCCATCTATGAGTAGCTTAATCAAGCGGCTCACCCACTACGGAACTTCTACAGTTACGCATTAGTGGCAAGAGATGGAGCTATTTTCTGAATCAATGAAAATAATCGATTTATTGATTATTTTTGTTTTTATTTTTATGAAACATTCATAGAATGAAATTCAACATACAATGACAATGCAAAGAAAAATTCGTTAAGCAGCTGGACTTGAACCAGCAACCTCGGTAATCCGTACCACGCTCCACCAATTAAGCTATACTTAACGTTGGTGTACCTAACGAATTTTTCAATGCCTTGCGTCATATTTTATTTGGAAGATCTCTCCTCAGCGCCATCTATGAGTAGCTTAATCAAGCGGCTCACCCACTACGGAACTTCTACAGTTACGCATTAGTGGCAAGAGATGGAGCTATTTTCTGAATCAATGAAAATAATCGATTTATTGATTATTTTTGTTTTTATTTTTATGAAACATTCATAGAATGAAATTCAACATACAATGACAATGCAAAGAAAAATTCGTTAAGCAGCTGGACTTGAACCAGCAACCTCGGTAATCCGTACCACGCTCCACCAATTAAGCTATACTTAACGTTGGTGTACCTAACGAATTTTTCAATGCCTTGCGTCATATTTTATTTGGAAGATCTCTCCTCAGCGCCATCTATGAGTAGCTTAATCAAGCGGCTCACCCACTACGGAACTTCTACAGAGAGATCTTCCAAATAAAATATGACGCAAGGCATTGAAAAATTCGTTAGGTACACCAACGTTAAGTATAGCTTAATTGGTGGAGCGTGGTACGGATTACCGAGGTTGCTGGTTCAAGTCCAGCTGCTTAACGAATTTTTCTTTGCATTGTCATTGTATTATGAAAGTTCAGTTGGAAACCGAAGGTTTTAATAAGTTTAATCCATGAAGCAAAAATAAGGGTTTTGTAATTTTTTAACTGTCTGTGGCATCATAGCTCCCTAACAAATAAACCGATTCAAAATACTTATTTTAACCTCCGACCTAAGAATAGGGGTGTTAGTTACTATACGTTTTATGTGTGAATATCTGTCTGTTGTGTATGTGTATCTGTGTGTGACACTGTAGCTCCCGAAGGGATTGACCGATTTGGACACAGTTCTTAATCGAACTAGCTTAATCTAAGTTTCATTAACATCGGTTAATTTTTTTTGAGATAGACTTTGAAATTAAAATTTCGGGGGATTTCTCCACTTTTCTAATAACCATAATAAAACGTTTTCGTATAGTACATTATCATTTTATGTCAGCCGAAAGACGTCCACTGCTGGACATAGGCCTCCTTCAGGGCTCTCCACTCAGACCGGTCTTGGTGCTTTCCGCGTCCACCGCGGTCCCGCGATCTTTACCAGTTCGTCGCTCCATCTTGTTGGAGGCCTACCCGCAGCTCGTCTACCGGTCCGCACATTGCACTTTACGGTATAGCACTTTACAATACATATTTCAAATAACACAATACTCCGCATAAATTTTCCAAACTTTCAGTATATTATCAGTCGGTTTCCATTTTCGTTCCAACACACAACTTCCTAGTTCCGACAGAATGCCATAAGTTAAAGCAAAATATGGCAACACGACACACGACCTTTAAAGAACGGCCCACGCCTAAGCGTGATTTTATGCGAGTTTTCATTCGTTGCGGGCATTAATATTATGAACATAAAGATAATATTATTATGCCCTTTGGAACCATAAAGCAGACAGACGGGAGGCGCCTTTGGCTTATATATGCACTACAATTTTTCTGCTACTTTTTTACACAAATGTCAAGTTTAGCAGAAATATAATAATACAGCTTGCAATAATCTGAGGACCACGTGACAATCGTGTAGCAGTGTTACAAGAGAGGTTGCACTGGTCCCTACGCTAGGCACAGCCTGTCCCGTAGGAAGCCAATTCTAACACGGACAACAATTCTAACAATGGTAGGAACTTAATCAAAAAAAATCTTAGACACCTCGAAGTGTATGGAGTGCACCACTAGAAATATTTATTTTTGTTATTGAACCATCATACTAAGTACCGGCTTCTACAAGACACCTATACTCTAAAATGCCTGTGACGTACGGACGGACGGACGAACATGACGAAACCCTAAAACCCAAAGGGCCCGTCCATTCGCTAATAACTGTCTATTTTTGCGGGCCTTAGAAATTGACTGCTGTGTGGAAAGCGTTTCGATGGCGCAATGAACAGAGAATCGCTCGATATGTCGCCGGCCGCGTATGGCAGCGGCCGGCCTATTATGGGATGGTGGGGGTGGGAGGTTGTGGAAGAGAGAAAGAGAGAAAGAGAGAAAGATATTTTACCTACATTATACAGTAAATTATGACAGTTTGCCAGTTTGCAAAAAAACTTAAAAGTTCCTTTGTAATGTTCACGTTGAAGGATTGCACTAATGTGCCTCTACATTAGGAGAAACTGTCTTGTTGACTGTAACAAAATAGTATAATTATGTATAAGTACTATAAAGCTAGGTATTTTCTGAATCGAAACCTGTTTTGAAACACTTATCTAACGATACCCCACACCATGGGATACACGAAAAACAAGTCATCCCCATCCATCCATCCCCATCCATCCATCCCCACTTGCAGACTGGATAGCCTATTTTGGTTAGAGACCCTGACTATGAAGCTTGAGGTCCCGGGTTCGATCCCCGGTCGGGGCAGATGTTTGTATGTTGAATACGAATGTTTTTTCTCGGGTCTTGGTTGCTTAAAATGTATTTAAGTATGTATTTATTTATCTATGTATGTTTATCAGTTGTATAGTGCCCATAGTACAGGCTTTGCCTAGTTTGGGACTAGGTCAATTGGTGTCAATTGTCCTGTGATACTTATTTATTCATTATTTATAATACACAACAACAATACCACAACTTTACATAATTTGCCGACATAAGAGACATATTTTTAACCCCCGACGAAAAAGAGGGGTGTTATAAGTTTGTCCTGTGTATCTGTGTATCTGTCTGTGGCATCATAGCTCCCAAACGGACTGAATGATTTTGTTGCGGTTTTTTTCAATCGAAAACTAGTTTAATCGACATGGTTCTTAGCTAAGTTTCTTTAAAATCGGTTCACCCGTTTTCGAAATATTGAACTTTGAAATGACAATGTCGGGGGGTTTTCAACTTTTCTAAGTTGGTTAGGTTATTGAGTAAGTTGTATGCATCCATATTTTTACACTTGCCTGTGTCACAAAAACAAACGTTTTCAAGGTGCACTTTGTCGACGTGATCATTATGTATAACCAAAGTCAAATTACAACTTTCTAGTAACAAAGTCTCTGAGCTAAGCCTTGGACAGACGGACGGACGTGGCGAGACTATTAGGGTTCCTTGTTCACTACGGAACGCTCAAAACGCTTATTTCACCCTAGGAATTCTTATTTGACAAACCCTGCACGCGCAATCTTAATACTAAGTATATTACAGCAATCGTTTACGATTCCGTAATGCATCACTCAGGCGAGACTGCGATAATCTCCCGACTTACGAACTTGATAGATACGTGTTTAATCTAGGGCAAGGGTTCCCAAACTTTGCGATGGCACAGAGAAAAACCTGCAAGAAACCTTATAGCTACTGCAAAATTCATGCAATTAAAGTGTTTTTGCATTTGGTAAATACACCCTGACTAATAGGTTTTTAATGGTATCGAAGAGGTAGAAGTAAGCTAAAGACCATTGTCACTGTTATCGAAATGTGACATTTATAATGGAATATGATTAGGGATCTCCCGCCACCAACTGTAGCATTAACTAAGTCACTCAGCCGAGTCGGCAAGTTTGGCCCGGATAAGTCGAAATCGATTTCGGTTATTGCTATCTCGCGGGAACTATATAATTTTCCCAAATAAAAGTTGCCTGTATTATTCCTCAATGTTCAGACTATCTACTTGCCGTATTTCATCTAGTTTGGTGCAGCGGTTTTTCCGTGTAGAGGTAACAAATAGACAGACGAACAGAGAGACAGTTACTTTCGCATTAGTATAGACGTGCGCTGTGTGTCCAAGATACCCCTACCTTTTACTTTAAGTATTTGCACTTTGGCACGTGTTTGGCAAGGGCAATGTCACTTTGGCATTGTCTTTGCCAGACACATGCAAAATGTACTTTAGTTATAACAGTATTGTAACTTTTTATGAATAAGTGGGCTAGTTTGGGAACCCCTGACGAAGGATTACGGAGTCTGATCCCGTTTTGCCAACACGCCATTTCGCCACACAGTCGACATTGCTTGCTTATTTGAAGAATCCGAATGGTTTAATGGCGTGTGTAATTTACGCTTAATACTTGGTCCAAATTTATTTTCGTGATTCAGAGAACATTGAAGCCATGCAAAAAGCTGCGGCAGCCTAGTGGTTTGACTTGTGACTTCTGCATGGAGGTCGTGGGTTTGAGCCCTGGCTCAGTTTTTAGAAATGTATGTACATTTTATAAATTTATTATGAGCTTTTCAGTGAAGGGAAACATCGTTAGCCTTGGCCTATCTACATATATTTTGTAATTTATGACAAGCTTTTTGGTGAAGGCAAACACCGTGAGAAAACCTGCATACTCCTGCGAGGCAATTCACTGGTGTGTGTGAAGTTCCCGTTCGCGTAGTTCGCGTGGGACCTATATCCCAAGACCTTTCGTTTTGAGAGAAAACCTGAGCCCAGCAGTGGGACGTAAAATAAAGCTGGAGATGATGATGATGGTGATGTATTGAGAAACCTGGTATGACATGCTACACGGTTGGCAAGGTTTTACACACTTGTGAAAGTCTGGCTTGGGTTTGTCACTCGTCAACTCCACAATAAAACCTTATTTACCTACCTCGTATCACAAATAACTATTATTCCGCGCCCTTTTCTTAAACTATCTCGTAACTAGGTATATAGGTATAGAGGTTTCTGTTAGTAGTAAATACAAGTAAAGACCATTTCAAACAACTTCCTTTCATAAGTAACTTACTTAGGTACTCGAGTTTACGGAACTGCGCAATTCATACCCTTTACCCCTACACCAAAACCCTTTTCAAGTTACGTTGCCACAACAGAGGTCGCTGAACGTGACTGTCATGTGAAAATTATGGGAAAATAAATTCGACAGGATACACGCAATACGATACACCATACGTCTTAGAGCAGGAAAGGAATGGAGATTTTAACGCGCGATTGCCCCTCTGCCAAAAATCTAACATGCCTCATGCACGCTGCATGGCTGAGGAAGCCTTGGAGAAAGGCGAAACACGTGTCCGGTACTATTTTAGTGTGTGGGAGTTTTGGTTGTGGGCTTATTAGCGTTTGCGTTTATTTTATTTTCTATTTGCGGAGGGAGGGCGGGAAAATTAATTGCATGATAACAAATACTCAGGCAGACAAGGCTATTTCGCATGACTAATACTGCACTACTTCGCGGAGGAGCTAACTAATTTAATCCATTACTTGTAACATTAAGTCTGTGCAAAATGCACAGGGTCTGTTGATTGTGTGCGTGTGTCTCGCATTTGTGTGACAGTTTTGTTTTAGTGTAGGTTTGTAGGAGCGTATCCAATTTTGACATAAGCGTGAACGTGTGCAGAGCCTGTAGTGTAATCGCCGAACAGGCCAAGAAATACGTCTCGATCGCGTTCGCGTTTAGCAATTCTCATACTATTTGACACTTTAACGCAAACGCGATCGAGACGTATTTTGTGCTTTTTGATTACACTAAGGGCACCGTACGTGTGTGATCCTTGTCCCCCTCGAAGAGTGGCAGAAAAATGTAATACATATATAAGCTAAAGGCGCCTCCCGTCTGTCTGCTTTGTGCCATACGTCGTGGTATTGGCAGACTGATACTAAAACATGGACAAGGTGTACGAATTGAATATTTGATTTTGAGAGTTTTTCCTTTTATACTTTTGCGTTTTAAGCAGAAAAAGTTGGAACAGAAACTTTTGTAGTGCAATAGACATAATGAAAACGGGATAATCATTATGTCTAATGCAATTAACCGCGAATCATTTAAAACTGTTTTTGTAGTGCAAGTTGTAGACATTTTTTCGTCGTATGGAGATGTCCCCCGAGTAACTCGTCTAAAATAATAAGATTTTCTAAGGCACTACTCCATCAAACGTTAGGATTTCCAACAGTCACACAAAAAGCTGGTGCGGCGGCAGAAACGGCCGAAAATAAAAAAAATTCTAAGTATCAATCTCTCGGTCCGAATTATAATTTTGTTCCTGTCGGGTTTGAAACTTTGGGTCCATGGGGTCCCAGCGCTTACAAGCTTATTTCTGAGTTACAAAAGCGCTTAGTTGATGCAACTTGTGACCAAACGGCTGGCAGTTTTCTCTCTCAAAGAATCAGCATCGCTATTCAGCGAGGCAACGCTGCCAGCCTTTTGGGCACCATGCCACGGGGGCCTTATTTAGATTTGATTAAGTTTTAAGTTGTAGTTTATTTAGTTCAAGCTTAGATTTAATGCCATTGTAAATTGCTTGTATTATGTAAATAAAATCCCTAACAGTTATTAGTTATGCCAATTCCTCCATGCTTCATCTCCTAAGCAAGCAAATCCTGGCTTTCAGGGGAGCGCTGCCTTAGAAAATCTTATTTTAGATAAGTTACCCAGTTGATATCTCCACGGCAACGAATGGCAATTGATGTGTTTTGAATTTTTGGAGTGGCGGGGGTTATTATCGTAGTTTATCTAGCTCTGCGATGAATTAGATTTATTTTATAATGGAGTGAAATAATAATTTCGAAACTTCGTTACGGTTTTACAATTTCCTGTTGGATTAATTTTAATGATCAAGGCACTGCCCCAAGCCTTCCGGGCTACATGATCCAATTTAATATTTTGAACGTAAACGAACGTATTGAGAGGCCCTTAGGGCAAAGCAAAATTATTATGCATCGAATAACGATACTGATAGACCGTTCCTTTGCTTTTGATGGACAACTTACCGTTGATTATTACAAGGTGGGTGGTAGTAGTTGATTAGGGTTCCGTACCTCAAAAGGAAAAAAATTGAACCCTTATAGGATCACAGGAAGTTTCTCGATGGCGATACGATAACGATTACGATAACGAAAACTAGCTTAATCGTAATTTATTGAATCAGACGTTACTTTGCGGAGATCCATATTTATGAACTAAAAACAATTGAGTAGTGGAAATGGTGGCATGTTGAACGGTTGTTGTAGTGCTTCGTCAAAGGCCTCGTGGAGAGCGCCGAAACGCGTCAGCGTTTAGTTTAGTGGTGGTGGTGATAGTTGGGTCTGTGTGGTATGTGTTGATTCGTGTAGCAGTGGAGGTGGAGGTGTTGCATGGAAACATACATTTGCCGCACAGATATAACTATTTTTTCACTTGTGTTTGCGGGTGCTCACCCACACTGTCACCTTACACTGTCACAAGTGAAAATGAAAAAGTAATTGTTTTTAGTTCAATCGTGATGGTTCTTAGCAAAGTTTCACTAAAACCGGTTCACCCGTTTTTCATTCAAGCTTCATAGTCAGGGTCTCTAACCACTAGGCTATCTGGTCGTCAAACTTCGTTAATACTTTGCGAACACAATTAATGCGTGTTCCAAAGAGACCGATTAGTAACAAGAAAATAGTGTTGGCACAATTAATTACGACGGGTTGGGAAGAGATTTATACAGGGTAAGGTTTTATTTGGATAAATTACGGGTCTTATTGGTAGAGTGGATTTTCTGATTTATATGAAAGTGGTGATTAGGGTTTTATCCTAGCTGCAATTCAAATATATGGGCAGTCGGCAGTTGGCAGTTACAATGCAGACGGGAGTGCTGCCAGACCGTAATAATCCGTAAAAATAATGAAAAAGTAGAGCGGCTAATGTTATCAACGGACAAAAAACTAAATTATTTAAAAACAAAAACCCGAATGCAAAAACAATTAACTAAAAAGAGAAAAACTAGCTCATTACGAGTAGTTTATATATACGTAGCTTGAATATTATATGCAGGCGGGGGCATGTTACAGCTGCTGGTACGTCATTTTTGTTCGCCCTTGCCTTAAGCTGTTAAACACATAACCCTCCTTTGCGTTTCGCAGTCTGGTAAAAATAAGTCTCGATCGCGTTTGTGTTACGGGTGTCAAATAGTATGAAAATTATTCTGACTTCGGTCCCCAGGCATGACATTCTGTCTGGAGAGAGATCTCGCTATCGGAGTCTTTCCCAAAATGTCACAAATTCATTCAAACCGCTAGTCCTGCCTAACATCTCCGATGGTTTTTCCATTTATAGATATTTAATTACTTAAAATTACAGGTGACCAAAGGGCTGGCGCGTTCCTCGGCCAACGAACTGGCATTAAATGAAAATAATCGATTTATTGATTATTTTTGTTTTTTTTATTTTTATGAAACATTCATAGAATGAAATTCAAAATACAATGGCAATGCAAAGAAAAATCCGTTAAGCGTTAAGCGTTTTCTTTGCATTGCCATTGTATTTTGAATTTCATTCTATGAATGTTTCATAAAAATAAAAAAAAACAAAAATAATCAATAAATCGATTATTTTCATTGATTCAGAAAATAGCTCCATCTCTTGCCACTAATGCGTAACTGTAGAAGTTCCGTAGTGGGTGAGCCGCTTGATTAAGCTACTCATAGATGGCGCTGAGGAGAGATCTTCCAAATAAAAATATGACACAAGGCATTGAAAAATTCGTTAGGTACACCAACGTTAAGTATAGCTTAATTGGTGGAGCGTGGTACGGATTACCGAGGTTGCTGGTTCAAGTCCAGCTGCTTAACGGATTTTTCTTTGCATTGCCATTGTATTTTGAACTGGCATTAGTATACAAAGAGGCAACGCCGCCAGCCTTTTGGGCACCTTGCCCCGAGGTAGCGGCCTCGGGGACGATTTCCAGTTAAGGTTCTAGTTTTAATTACCTAATTATTCATTTTGTTTTTGTTTGTTTTGTTGTAACAAATAGAAAGTTGAATTTTAATAGCGACTTAATTTTTTTTTATTACAGTTCATCGTATAGGAATTAATAGATTTAGAGATTAATAATTTCAAATAAATAATAATAAATAAGCATCATGGGACAATTGACACCAATTGACCTAGCCCCGAATTAGGCAAAGCCTGGTCTATGGGTATTTTCATAGTTAAACATCCAAAGCCCCAGAAAAAAATATTTGTATTCATCATACAAACATCTTAGATACCACTTTAAAGTACGAAAAAGATTAATATTAAGTATGTAGCTAGATTTGTCATAATACAACGGACGACCGTAATATTACCCTCTGCGGCAATATTTCAAGTTACAAGTACTCCTACACGACAGATATCATTTATTATGTTATGACAGTAAAATGAACATTACATTTTTCAAGGAAAATTACTTGGTAATTCTTGAGTTAGATTTGGCTGTAATTTTTTTCTACAACGAGGAAAGCAAACGAGCAAGTGGGTCACCTGATGGTAAGTGATCACCAACTGCCCATATACACCCGTAACCCCGGAGGGTTTGCAGATGCATTGCCAACCTAGAGAGCTAAGATGAAATGCCTCTTGTGCCCGTAATTACACCGGCTGTCTTACTCTCCAGTCTCCACACCGGAACACAACAGTGCAAGCACTGCTGCTTAGCGGCAGGATTAGCGAGTAAAATGGTGGTAGCGATCCGGACGGACAGCGTACAAGGTCCTACCACCCGCCATTCGCCGTCATTTTGAAGATTTGGATGGTTAATGGGTGACGGATTTAGTTAGTCTATCTCAGGTCTTGACCAAAAATTTTTTATCTTTTTTGTCTAAAAACACTCCACTAATGCTACAGTTATTTATAATTATACCAATGTAATTATACTGATGCATAATTATAAATGTACGTTTATTTACCTACACTACCTCAATCGTTTGCTGACATATAGACGATTTAATATTAGGTATTTAATAAATAAATAAATAGATATCATCTGACAATTGACACCAATTGACTTAGTCCCAAACTAGGCAAAGCCTATCATATCTTATCCTAATCATACTTATATATAGATAAATACATACTTATATACAAATTAAACATCCAAGACTCGAGAACAAACATTCGTATTCATCATAACATACAATACATGTGCCTCGACCGGGGATCGAACCCGGGACCTCAAGCTTCATAGTCAGGGTCTCCGACCACTAGGCTATCCGGTATTCTATAATAAATTATCTGAACATAAGCATCCTGTATATCATAGAGGTTTTTAGGGTTCCGAATCAAAATAGTAAAAAGGGACCCTTATTTTGTGACTCGGTCCGTCACAGTTGGTTATCTCAACCACAATCATCGACTTGAAATTTGGGACAGTTTAGATTTTGCTTAGAGTCAAACCCACAATAACTCTGCAACGAACTGACAACGGTAGAAATCTAAAGTTTGTATTATGGCAACACTGATTTATAGTCAAACAACACGTTTTGAACTTTTGATTTGATTAAATATAAACAGGTCGTCATCCACCATCCACCATTAAAATACCTCTCATATTTCGTTTTCTAGATTTTTTTATACCGTATAACGGCAAAACCTACTAAACACTGGCAAAATTGTCCTCCAATGGACAGAGTCAAACTAAAAAAAAGCAACTTTCGATTTCATCATTATTATTTATTTTGTAAGTAAAGAAACATCTGAGTGATATGAAAAAAGTATTACCACAGCGTGATTTTTCTGGGTTGCCAATTAATATCTTATGCAGAGTTATCGTGGGACGATTATACCTGAATACTCGTATTTTGCAATGCAAATTCTATTTTTATTGCAAAAGGTTCTGAAAGGGGTCCTAAAATTACAAAGTGGGATCACCAGGTTAACTGGGTTAAAATATGATAATATTATGTATTCGTGTACTCATAACACCGGTGTTTGAACAGTTGATTATTGAACAACGAGGTATTTTGTTTTTAAAACCTAACGTTGAGGGTTGAGGTTAGCATTTTGCCGGACTTCTCCGAGGTGGTGACAACATATAAGGGAAAGTTTCACCTTATTTGGACGGAGCACTTTAACGAGATCCCTGTTTAAAGGTACTGCTTAACCATCCAGAGCGAGCTTCCTCGTATTCCTTGGTTCGACAGCATATCTTTAAGCAGAGGGTCGAGCACGACTTACGAATGCTGCGTAACGTTACGGCTATCGTATCGAGATCGAGAAACCTCATACGGGCTCACGGGCGGGCGCTGTTCCGAACGACATACAAACTCGACAACGTTTACTATTCGATTTTACGTGACGCAGATTTCGAAAAGTCGTGCTCGACCCCCAGGGCTAAAATCGTCAGCGCGCGTAGGCTTCGGTCTGGGCATGCTCCATTGAATAAGTTTTATCATTTTTTGATGAGGAAGGTGAACTCCCCAAATTGTGAAAGTTGTGGGAATTCCCGAGGATGTTCGTCATTTGCTCATGGATGTTCTATGTTAAATTTTAGTAAATCCTAATCCTAACTAATATTATAAATGCGAAAGTAATTCTGTCTCTCTGTCTTTCTGTCTCTCTGTCTATCTGCATGTCTGTTTGTTACCTCTTCACGGGAAAACCGCTGCACCAATCTAGATGAATTTTGGTAAGAAGATAGTTTGAATATTGAGGAACAACATAGGCAACTTTTTATTCGGGAAAATTATATAGTTCGATAACCGAAATCTACGCGGACGAAGTCGCGGGCAACAGCTAGCTTAATATAAGATTTTTGAACTCTATTTTGTGGGAATCTTTTAGCGAAACAGCCAAAGTTCTTTACAAAGTGTCTATTTAAATAATTGTACTTACTTTTTTGAGTTTTTAGTTTGTGCTGTTTTTTTTTCTATATGTTTTTACTGTCCTTTACGGGATGTTCATTCATCACGCGGGAAGCGATCGGGTGCTACTGGAACGCGTAATGAGGTTCTCTACGTACCCTCTTTCCTTCTATCCCAATACAGTTCTGTGAACGCGTCCATCCGTTTTAGGGACCGCATCGAAGTCCAAGCGAAATATGATGCTATTTTATGGGTCTTTCACGGAACCGGCGATAAACAAGGAGCCGGGTCAATTTGTACCATAACGCACCGGATAAGCGACGCAATAAACCCGTGACCCCGATGTGGGCACCAAAGGTCGCTTTCCTCTCATAAATAAATAAATAACACAGAAAAAGAATTGTTTTTGTTTTCTCTCACATGTGCGCTTGGGCACAGTACACAGGACTTTGGCGACACTAGCAGCATAGTAAATTCAATAGGAGATACAACTGCAAAATCTTTCCGCTGGAAGCGCCACCAGCGCAAGTAATTAAGAATAGTTTATGCAACTGTTACATAACGAGGGTCCTTAAAACACAAGTCTGGTTTCGTAAAACGAGGCGAAGCTGAGTTTCATAATAGGAACACGCGAGTATTTTAAAGTCTAATTATATAGAGTTGCATTACATTACTTTATATATCTATTAGCAATCAAATTTTCGTCAGTAAATGATAATAATATTTCCGGACTAAGCTATGGATTATCAGACTTAAATTTAAACTGTTCGCAACCGTCATGCCTTCTAACGCCATTAACGCTTCTAATCTACGCCAAGGGGGTCACCTTGAACTGACAATTTAAATTCAAGTTTGTTATAATTTATCACCACAATAATATATGTCATTTTCAGACTACGAGGTAGGGTAATACAATTTAATAATCATAATGTGAACGTGCCATAACTCTTGGATACCATGTTAAATTCTATGTCGTCGTGTTTTGATGTTTGTGTTTTACAAAATAACTTGAGCCTTATTCATAACGTCACTCAAGCCTCCATTAGCTAAAGTAGGCTTCGTCTTCTTCTTACTAACGGAAATGCCAATGTGACAAAAAAGGACAAACGAACTTTAACGGCATTTCAGTTATGGTTTATGAATAACAGGGAACGATATGATATCGAAGACCAATATTAAATAAGAAACAGTTTTAAATGATTGGCGGTTAGTTGCATTAGACATAATGAAAACGGGATATTGACCGCGATTACCTTATAGGTTTGATGAGCTCCCGATGTTTCTACCTACCTATAAAGTAATCGCGGTCAGTATCCCGTTTTCATTGCGTTTAAATAGGAAAGTCCGGATCGCTACCACCATCTTACTGCGGGTGGTAGGACCTTGTGCGAGGTCCGTCCGGATCGCTACCACCATCTTACTCGTTAATCCTGCCGCTAAGCAGCAGTGCTTGCACTGTTGTGTTCCGGTGTAGAGAGTAAGACAGCCGGTGTAATAACGGGCACAAGAGGCATTTCATCTTAGCCCTCTAGTTTAGCAACGCATCTTCAAACCCTTCGGAGTTGCGCGTGTCTATGGGCAGTGGTGATCACTTACCATCAGGTGACCCACTTGCTCGCTTGCCTTCCGCGTTGTATAAAAAAAGTCATATTTCGTGACCAACAATTTCGAAATGTCGTTTTTGCAACTGTTAAATAATTAGGGTCCTTAAAATGACAAGTATTGGTTTAGTAAGACGAGGTGAAGCCGAGTTTTATAATAAAATCACATGAGTGTTTTAAGGCCAAATTATGTAGAGTTGCATACATTGCTTTATTTAATACGAGAGTGAGCGGGACGAGAGAGGATACGAACTTTGATTTTCGAATTTCGTAGTATGGGGGCTGCGTAACGTTACGTTATCGTATTGAAATCTAGAAAGCTCATACGAAATGTTTGTTCCAAATACGCTCACGGGCGGGCGCTGTTCCAAACGTCATACAAATTTCTCGATAACGTTTACTACTCAGTTACGTTACGCAGGTTTCGAATGTTCGTACTCTGGCCTCTGGATAGCCTTTTGTTTTTAATCTGTTTACTGTTTCCGGGGTATGTGAATATTCCAGTTGAATGGGGTGTGAACGACGCCATTTTTAAGTAATTTTTCACTATAACGACGTCCCTTTTTTCGCGAAATTTATTTCAATGCGTTTAGAAATGTACACGTGATGAAATAAATAACTGTGTTAGTGGTCCAGCTTTATTGCCATAAATTATTAAAACCATTACCTACGACGTGAGTTGTATTTTTTTAGAACTAGGTAGGTATAGTCAGCAGCAGAAGTAGCTAAGCAACCGAATCAAATTGATCTACACAAGCTCTTATGTCTATAACAATAGAGCCGTGCTTAGATCATGTGACCTCTTCGGTTGCTTAGCTACTAAACTTCTGCTGCTGACTGTATCTCAATTATTTGGGTTCCGTGGTCAACAAGGAACCCTTGTAGTTTCAAATTCAATTTCATTTATTCGCGTTAAGTGTGGATTACAATGGACTTAATTTAAAGGTTTAGTACACACTTAGCTAGTTCTAGCAAGCAAATATTATTATTATTATCACTGTAGAATACTAATTAAATGTCCTAATAATGCCTTGACGGCCGGATAGCCTAGTGGTTAGAGACCCTGACTACGAAGCTTGAGGTCCCGGGTTCGAATCCCGGTCGGGGCAGATGTTTGTATGATGAATACGAATGTTTGTTCTTGTGTCTTGGATGTTTAATATGTAATTTATTGAATCAGGCGTTACTTTGCGGAGGTCCATATTTATGAACTAAAAAACAATTACTTTGCTCACCCGCGACCACTAATGACAAATAGTTATATCTGTGCGGCAAATGTATGTTTCCATGCAACACCTCCACCTCCACTGCTACACGAATCAACACATGCCACACAGACCCAACTATCACCACCACCACTATACTAAACGCTGACGCGTTTCGGCACTCTCCACGAGGCCATTTACGAAGCACAACAACAACCGCTCAACATGCCACCACTTCCACTACTGACATATGTAAACCATGTACTCAACTTAGTTAATGACAAAACCAACGTACCCACTAATATTTTATAAATTCCAAACTACCCTTTTATGTAAGCCCTTGTATGAGCTAGGTATATCTGTCATTCTTCACCAATGAGAGACAAGCTATAGGCCTATGATTGGTGGAAACTGACAGTTAGTCGATAGCGATCCTAGGGATCCTAGCAGATTTTTTACAGGCGGTGCCTTCATTAGCCAGATTTTTTAAAACGACAACTACAGTTACGGTACGCTCAAACTCTAAAGCTGTAAAATGAATCTTAACGGGCAAAACTCGACTTTACCTTACATTTTAGATAAAACGAATTCGTATATTTGTTTCTGTTTGGACAAAATTATTTGGATCTCCCATTTTTTAAAGATGGCGTCACAACGTAGGTAGCGAAAACGTACACAAATTCCTAACCTCATTTCATTGATTAAAAGATACAAAATCTTGTTCTATCCCACCTCGCAGAGAGAATTGTATAAATTTCGCCCTTCTCACGTTTTGGACGAGTGGATACAACCAATTGATTCGTTCTTGAAAGTACTCTGTTCGATAAAGCTTCTGTCCGGCAAAACCTTCTGTCCGGATATGAGAGCGAATGGCAAGTTGACCCTAGTAATAGATTAATGTGTATTTAGGACACAGTTTAGCAACATTGCTGTCTAGGAAGAAAGTGATAAGGGTCTGGATTCTTACATTTTATTGGGGAATGCTCCTTTGAAATTTCTTCAAGCGGTCACGGTAAGAAAGGGTGAAATTGTTTCACGGTCCGTCTATCAAAAACACAGACACAGGGGGGGCTAGTTACATTTCGTACAATTTTAAACGCATGGTCGGGCAATTAGCTACAATATTTACTAAGCGCAAAAGTGTGTTAAATTACTATAAAGTCGGAATAGCACTGATCAAAATTTAAACAACCTCGTTATAAAAATACTGAACTTATTTCAAATATTTTAATGCAAATCGACAAACGTATTCTGTATGTTAGGTTACGTTTAAGGAATATTTCCCTTACTAGACAGTACCTAGTTCCTAAAAATATATAATAAGTGAGAAATTCGATTACCGTTTAGCTATTTAACACAAAATAACACTCTTATTCGTACTTTGGCTCTATGCAATTTTTGTCTCAATATTTTTACCGCTGATGCAAAAATGGGCTCAGTCTGTCAAAATAGCTAGCTTGTTCTTACAACGTCTACCAACAAAGTAAGCAAAGATCCCTTGAAAACTTCAATTAGATCTTTATTGAAATTTGTAACACCTAATTACAATGTTGAAAAGTTTCAAAACACTGAAGACTTCCCCAAGTAAATAAATTAACTTACTAAGCAAGCGCACCGAAAACGAAACCAATTAATCATATAAACCATGATTTACGATGCAATCCGCCATTAATCATTATTAATCTGTTGATTAATTTAATTGCCTTGTTAACTGAAAAGCAAGCAATTTGCTTTTCGAGCAATTATCGATCTCAGGAACGTTTGCTAAAGCGGTGTTTTTAGCTTCATACCTAAAAGCCACGACATGCAATTTTTATTTACTTAACACTTTTAGGGTTCCATGGGCCACGGGGAAAAAAACGGCCAGTGCGAGTCGGAGGGTTCCGCGTAAAGTTGTAGGTAGGTATGTGAATAAGTAGTTCGTCTATCACGAGAATCGACTTTTGAAGATTTTTCCCGCTTTTCCCGAATGTTTTAAATTGTCCAGTGTTATCAGAGCCCTACTCCTAACAAAAATGTATGAAGTGTGGGGTCACTTTATATAGGTCATTAACATTCAATACAGACAGACCTCAACAGACCTTAAAAAATAAGATTTCTTGACTTATTTCATTGATCGTGCTGTTAAGAGCTACCTTCATGTCAAATTTCAAGTTTTTGGGATAACTGTAAGAAACTTGTATGGAAATACCCTTTATAATGACTGTATCTTTTGATTGCGTTGACACAGAAACTTAATTTTTTTACAATATAAAGGGACTGCAGGTTTGAGTATTTGGTACTAATTTCAGCTTGCTACCTCCACGCGTTAGAGAAAAAGGTTCTTGACAGACAGACACACGAACAACAAAGTGATTCCATACGGGTTCCGTTTTTCCTTTTGATGCCCGTAACCTTAAAAACTTAAAACTTAATAATGACAATTTCGTAGTAAGATTGTCTGTCTGTCAAACCCAAGTAAATCCAAACCTGTATGTGACTTCCCATTGACCTACAATCATGAAGTCGCAAACCAAGACCCCACAACACAAGTCATGAAAAAAACCCGAGGAACGCTAAGGTAAAAGAACCCTCGGTGCGCGAGTCCAACTCGCGCTTAACCGGTTTTTAAATAAACTTAATGGCACAATAGCTTCTTCCATGTAAATAAATCATCATCACCAGCCTTTTTTACGTCCCACTGCTGGGCACAGGCCTCCTCTCAGAATGAGAGGGCTTGGGCTACAGTTCCCACGCGGGCCCAGTGCGGATTGGGAACTTCACACACATCATTGAATTGCTTGTCGATGTCTTCCATCACCGAAAAGCTCATGATAAATTACAAGCGTAATTCGGCACATAAATCCGAAAAACTCAGAGGTGCGAGCCACGGGGTTTGAACCCACGACCCTCTGCTTGAGAGGCCATAGGTCAAACCACTGGGCTGTCACGGTTTTTTTTTGTAAATAAATAAAAAAACTAACGTAACCTAAATTAAACGTAACGGCCGAACGACATTGTGTGAATTTCTTGGCTGGGGCGTAATGGCGTCGCCGTGTGGCAAGATTGATGCCACGGCTTAAAACTTTGCGCCCCAGTCCTCGGTACTGCCGACTGCGTTAAGAAGACTTATACGAGGCAGCTTTTAGACTAAGTCTGCGTTAAGGTGAATAATATAAGTAGGTATTAAGTGCTTAATCGACGGGTAGTAATTAAATTGTTCGCTTAAAGACTCGTTAATTGTTCTATAGAATAGAATAAAGCAAAATTCGGTATGTTATAACGTTAATTTTTAGTTGAAGAGACAATTGCGTATCACTGTGACACATTTTCGGGATAAATGTTAAAATGCTATGCGAGCAAATTCTATACCTACCTATTTTTAACTGACTTCGAAAAAGGAGGAGGTTCTACGTTCCATTGTATGTTTTTTTTAATTATGTATGTACATCGATTACTCCGTCAATTGCAGACCGATTTTCATTAATTGTGTCGTCTTAATTATAATTACAAAAGTTAGTAACATAAGTAAGATCAGCATGCTAAGAGTAATATATTGCCGACTGTACACTAAACCACGCAAAGTAAACAATTACCGAACCACACACGAATTTAGATCCTACCACGATAATACAGAACACGATTTTCCTTAACCTACTAGTTCATTCTTCTTAGAAGCCCCCATTTTTAAATTCTCAAAAGTAAATGAAATATGGTGGCAATTAATTTCTGAAAGGAAATTTATACTTTTTGCATCTTTAAGTTGTTGCTGTTTCTGTTTTCTATCTAAAAAGTTGACAGCACTCTTTAATAAATTGTTTTTGAGCTTTATTTGAAACCACTTTTCAAAGTTAATCTAATAGCAAATAATATTGTTACAGCTGGTGAAATCTACAAAATAAAACGTTAAAAATTACTAAGATGAAATTAATAAAAACATCAGTTTAAAGTATCTAACCGGTAAATATAAAAATAACCTGATAGAGAAAACATTTAGCATTTTTCAGAAATAGCTTTTAATTTTAGCCCGTGCCAGCGATGTTTAGCAATTTAAATGGTTTCTGGAATCAAAAGTAGGTATGTTGAATGTTGTATATAATTCATTAAGCTTGTGACTAATGCTCAAGGAAGAATAAGTACCTAGTTGATATTTAACCCAACGTTTTTGAACGCCAATGGGCAAAACATAGTGCAACACGGAAAATTATACGGTCGAGGAAATTAATTCCTGACCCACCATGGAACCTTTTCACAGTAAGCGTCATAGTGACATCGCATAGCTTGACAAGGAAAATCGTTATGACGTTTACATGAAAATGTTCTAAGGTGGGTCAGGGATTAATTTCCTCGACTCAACCTAACATCTCTGTATTTATGTAGCCATCACCTATGTATTACAAATCCAACACTAATGACTTATGACAAGCATTCGTATTCATCATTCAAATCGAACCCGAGACCTGTGCAACCTTCAAGCTTCATAGACAGCTAGGTTCTCTAACCACCAGGCTAAATCCATTCGACTAAATCATTATCATCATGACTGTTATAATGAAATAAAAACGGATCATTCACGTATATAAGTCGAATTTGGCCCGACGTTTCAGACTAATTCGTAGTCTTTCCTCTGGGAGCGCACGACCCAGCGGCAGCGAGACGCACAGTAATAAAAATGAGGACGAATGTGCCTAGTAGCCGCGGCGCAGTGTGCGTCTCGCTGCCGCTGGGTCGTACGCTCCCAGAGGAAGGACTACGAATTATTCCGAAACACTATATCAGGCTAAACTCGACTTATATACGTGAGTGATCCGTTTCTATTTCATTTTGATTGAGTCTCATAGTTTCATGTTCAAAATCATCATGTCAGCCAAAAGACGTCCACTGCTGGACATAGAACTACCCCATAGCCTCTACTCAGACCGATCTTGTGCTTTCCGCATCCAACGCGATCCCGCGATCTTAGACTATATAAATAAATGATTATCCATTGGCAAAATGAACGTTAAATTGAATTCCAACTAACCTCACACCATTTAATTGCTACCCCCCTTTTAGTGGTTCAAGCCACTTAAACGCTATTATTTCGACAAACCACTCCACTAGTCGACTCTTGTTCATCTTATTATTTCGTCACACGATTATTAGGGGTTAATTAAGAGTTCTAATTATATTTATCTAGAACAAAAGGCAAAAGGCTTAACATGTGACGTAATTTCCTCGTATGAAATTAAGTTTGGAAGTAATTAAAACAGCTCTGACGCGTGGTGCTTCGAGAAAATTCAATTGAGGACCTAAATTTATTTTAAACTTTAATATTATTGTACGTACGACAAACGGGTGGGGGATGGATACAGACCGCCTAGTGTAACCGCCGACCCGGCCAAGAAATACGTCTAGATCGCGTTCGCGTTTAACAATTCTCATACTATATTTGACACTTTAACGCAAACGCGATCGAGACGTATTTTGTGTTTCTTGATTACACTCAGGGCACAGATGGCAATGCATCGGCAGGCGTGGAGGAATGGACAGGAGCCCTATGTCCGAAGACGGACGAACTAAGGGCAGCTATGGATGGATGGATGGATTATCGTACTGAATAAGACTCAACTAGTACTCGTATAAGCAACTAGTAGTAATGTCTATCATGCAATGCAAATACAAAAAAGCGATGAAAATTAATGATGAATAAAAAACAGACATTTATGGTAAAAGTACCATGCATGCCACATTTAATGCAATGAAATAAGATCGAAGATTGTGGCAGAGCCGGGGTCATTCGCCTCAACTTCTAAGCATACGCGCACAGTAGGATATCGAGAGAGAAGGATAGAGTATATAGGTACCTCGCGTGTTAAAAAGAAAGGCTGAGAACCTCCCCCCCGACTACGAAGTGCAAAATTCGAACTTCGTATCCTGCCGTCCCTCTCAAGCTAATATTATTTAACACGAGAGTGAGCGGGACGATACGATATGAACTTCGATTTTCGAATTTCGTAGTATGGGGGCTCATCTCAACGCGAACTTCAGACCGTTCACGACCGCTTTCTTTGTGCGACGTCAGATTTTAAAAACAAAACGCCTTGATGTTCAATAGTTAACTGTTTAAACACCACCAAAAAAGTTGGAGGTGTTAATCGAGGTATTTCCTTTCATCGATAATTGCCCTAAAATACCTATGCAAGCTCGATTCCCATACAAACCAATAAACTAAACTTCCCTTCGATCTCGCTATAGTTATGTAAATATTCGTGTTCAATCATACACTATCGGGAGTAAAATACAAGGTTATTTCCACGGAAATTGTCCAAATATCATTGAGTTATTTTGCCGTCGTAACGTCCTTACGTAGATAATTCCGGACCTTTGCATAGAGTACAAAACATAATTCAACAGCGTTTTCCCATGGCCTACCCTCACCTTTAATCCTGGTAAATCCGTCCTTTTTGCCCTGGAAAAGAGTCCCTTTTATAATATGTCAATAGCTTACCCCAAGTCCAGTTTTACCCGATCAACATTGTTGAGTTGTTGATGCAAACCTGATAAAAGATTCCCAAATTTCATTTAGATGGAAAAATAGTAGTTTATGCAACTGCTATACATAATGAGGGTCTTTAAAACACGAGTGCGTTTTTATGAAACGAGGCGAAGCTGAGTTTCATAATAGGATCACACGAGTGTTTTAAGGCCTAATTATGTGGAGTTGCATACATTACTGTTTCTTCGTGGATAGGTATAGTAGGTGCAGGGGATGGAAATGAGCAGAGCGTGTGTCTTCGATGGCGTATATTCCAAAAGTAACAGAATAAATGATCTAATAAAATCAAGCAGTTTTCATTACAGCGCCATCTAGGAGGATATCATGGGAACTACCAACAATGGTTACGTGTTTAATTGACAGCGAGCCATTATCCCAATGATCTACGATCTATATTAAGCCATCTAGTTTACATAGTAAACAACAGATGGCGCTGTCAGTGACATGCTGCCACCCCCAATCAATGCCTGTAAGCGGTATCGGGTAGAAAGAGTAGGTAGTATAAAAAGTGCAAGATATGGTTTATTTTAATTCTAACCCCTCGATCCGACCGCATTACATGCACTGATGTTTGGTTCAGCTTTCCTTTCAATGTATGACCATCATTTTCACTAATATCAATGTAGGTATCTAATCTCATTCACCATAATTTTAATAGCTTTACGTAGTGGGTAAGAATGATAGTCACGTTGCATTGAAATAGCTAGCTGTTTGGTACAGTAACATGAATTTGAAAGGTTATAAGCGATTAGGTATACTAAATTTCATAGAAAGTGTAAGCTTGATTGTCAATCGTACCAGACAACTCGCCAACGAAGTACTTACCTACTTGGGTTTATGAAACAACAATAGAGTAATAGTTTATTTTGTAAACTTAGGATAGGTAGCTTAAATAACATTTTTGTTTACTTACTAAATTAAATTTGAAACAAAGTAACTTATGTTTAGGAAACAAATTAACTTATGTTTAGGTATCGAGTACATCTATCGGTAACGGACATATATTGTTAAATGCGCGTTTTATGATTCCTCTTGATGTCTGTATCTGGGCCACCCTCGCGACGCCGTCGCGCCCCGGGCAGCAGCCGACAACGCGCCAAAACCGCCACAGGCAGGGCGGCAGGCGCTCCTCCCGCACCAGGACCACAGTTCCTTCGCGAAGAGCTGGACCTTTGGAACTCCTCCATTTTGTGCGTTCCTGCAACAGGCCTATATAATCCCTTGACCATCGATTCCAAAAATCCTGTTGCAGTTGCTGTAGTTGTTGGTAATGTGTGAGTCGGTTTGTCGGTACATCACTGTAGTCGTAGTCGGGTATTGCAATAGGTGTCCTACCAATCAAGAAGTGGGCTGGCGTTCTATCTTATTTTTATGTTTTGAACAGTTATTAATGAATCTAAACACAAAGGCAACACAGGGGATAAGTTTGGTGATATTTGACCATCGTGGAAATAAGTGTGTTATAAATTTAGGTTGTGCAACTTGTGTCTCGGTAACAACGTTACAATGACTTTCGATTATCTCAGTATTTGGCATGATTTGTGTATTTGTAATTTTATTACAAGGCCACTCGTTTTCGCTCTTTTTGAGCCACAGAGGACCTTCCCACCACAGGGTGCAGTTCGCTAACTTGTCTGCATTTATCCCTCTTGACAACAAATCCGCCAGATTCTCATTTGATGAGACCCAGTGCCAATTGCTAATCTCGGTTAAATTTTGTATTTGTATCACGCGGTTTTTAACAAAACAATTAAGATTATCGGGTTGTTGTGATTTGATCCAAGCCGACGCTACACTCGAGTCCGACCAAAAATATTTTTTTGTAAAGTTGCATTTTAATGAATTGTGTACTTTTATGTACAAATATGCCAATAATAACGCACCTCTTAATTCGAGTTTAGGTATTGTTTCGTTTCGCGCTACCCTTGTCTTGGCGCATAGCAAACGTGTTATGATATGACCACAACTATTTATAGTGCGTAGGTATATTGCCGCCCCGTACGCGGTCAATGAACTATCCGAGAATCCATGCAGTTGTAGGGTTACGTAATCACTGATAAGCGCGTGTCTCGGTATTGATAATGAGTTAAGGGTGAACAACTTTTTTATAGAATGTTACCCATTCGTTAACAATGTCGGCTGGGAGCCTGTCATCCCAGTTAGTTTTGTTTTTCCATAATCGCTGGATAAAACATTTTGCAATAATAATTACGGGTGCTATTAGACCTAGCGGATCGAAAATAGCGGAGGCTAAAGATTTTTCCGTTTAGTTAATTGATTCGGTAGTGATTTGTCTTTAAATTCAAACAATAAATTGTCGCTCGTACTACACCATGCCAGTTCTAGAACCTTGTGTGCATCGTCTCCGAGCGAAGTCGGCGATGGCGGTGTGTGTTTAGTAGTATTCGTGTTGGTGGAATTACTCACAGTTCGAAGTATAGTAGAAGAATTCGATTTCCATTTTCGCAGGTTAAAGTTCGCTCCGCGCAGAATTCGCTCGATGCGCACAGCTGTTCCGGCCACTAGTCGCTCGTCGTCGCCTCCATAGAGCAGATCGTCTACATAGAAGCTGTTACCTATTGCAGCAGCTGCCTCGGGATACTGGTTCTTGTTCTCCTGCGCCAGCTGTTGCAAGCATCGAGTTGCTATATTGGGTGCACACTTATGTACACACACTGTATGTACTCATCATCTGGTAATGTGGATTCTGAGTGACAATCTAGGTTCCAAAAGGTTTGTAACGCGTTCGTGTGGACTAGGTTACACCTCACCCTGTGTGATGGACCTGCTGTTTATGCGCCTGATATCACCCAACCTAGCCGCGTCCTTTGAAGGATCGGCAAGCCATCACCCAGTCGGTGCTGACCTATACACAATAGTTGAAAGAATTGTTCCGCGCCTAAAATAAGGTCTATTTCGCCCTCTTGATAAAATAATTCATCAGCCAAATTAAATCGCTTGGGAATATTCCACTGCTGGACATTAATTGCGTGTGAAGGTAGATGACATATCGTAGGTACAATGAAGCAAGATAGATTGGTTGAGAACGAATCATCTTTTGATTGTATCGTAATGTTACACACTTTGTTTATTTGTGTGATGTTTTCGTTAAAACCTAAGACTTCTAAATTTTGTAGATTCGTTGGTAAGTTTAATTTATGACTCGCGCTTTCGGTTAAGAAATTTGATTGCGACCCGGAATCGAGTAAGGCTCGCAAAATGTGTAGTCGGTTATTATTGTCAAGTACCTTTACTTGTGCTGTGCCTAATAAAACCGATTTGTTTAGTATTGGTGTAGGTAATGTGTTGCCGTCGTGGTGGCTTAACACCGCGTTGCCTTGTCGCTGGCTCGTTATTAAATTAACTGACGGTGAGTCAGTCATGTTAACTGGATCGATTAAATTATGAAGAGTAGATTCTCGAGGGGTCGGTTCGGTTGCACTGGCCTGTGCCTGCGGGATGTGTAAAAGTGTGTGGTGCTTGCCTTTGCATGTTCGGCAGCTACTCGCACGGCAGTTCGGTAAAATATGATTCGAAGATAAACAGTTTAAATATAGGCCTAGCTTCTTTATAACATGAATGCGCGTCGCCGCATTCAAAGCCAAACATTTTGAGCACTGGTTAATAAAGTGCCCCTCCTTGTAATTAGGACATTGATTACGATAAGAGTTATATCTTGGTGTTACCTTACTGTTGGCTTGAGATTGGGACGGAGGGCACGTGGTTACGAGCGCCTTCCGTGGCGGGAGCACGCGGGCCTCGGAGGTGTCTGCGCCTGCTCCTGCGTGGCTTAGCGCCTCCTGGAGGTCCGCCTGGATCCGCAGGAATGCTTTGAAGTCCTGTAACGTTGGCAATTCACGCGAATTTTTTTTTTTTCCCACTTTCGTTGCATCGGTTTCTCAAGTTTTGAGCTAAGAATAAAAAAATAATATCAAATCCCAACCGTCGGTTATAATATTTAATGATCTGAGGATTCGTAAATGCTTCGAAATGTTGTCTATTAATGATCTAAGGGCTAATGCATTAGTGGGAACTGTATCGACGTTAAGCAAAGCTCTTAAATGGTTGTAAACGAGAACTCTGGGATTATTGAACCTTTCGCATAACAATTGCCACGCTATGGAATGGTTTTCTTCAGCATATTCTAAAGAACTGATTACCTTTAATGCGCTCTTTGACAAGCAGCCTTTTAAATATTAAAATTTTTGGATCGGTTTCAAACTAGTTTGATTAACGAGAGCCTCGAAAGTATCCCGAAATTCAATCCATTCTGTAATATTACCATCAAATGTGGGTAAGGAGATCTCTGGATATTTAATGGAGTCACGCCTCGCAAACATGACGGCTGCAGGGCGTGGTCGGTGCGCTTGCACCGCCAGCCTGTTTCAAATAACTCTTGCTCAAAGAAACACACTGAAAATACGAGTCTTCAAAATTTTCCCTCTCTAACAACTGTTCATCGACATCGGTGCATAAAGTTTCGATTTCGTCTTGTAAGGATTCAAATTCAGTAAAAACACTTGTAATTCTACTGACTCGCAGATCAAAATCTATCAGCAGTTAGACGAACAGAACTCAGTTTGGTTAGATATTTCTTAAACAATGTTAGCTTCCCTTTTACTACCTCTCTTTTTTTTATTAATTCTTTCGTCTTATAACTTTCTACAATTGTTAGATCGGATTCTTCGCCAGATAATGACATAGTTAATGATAAATAAAATTGCTGAGAGTCTACCTAATATAGTTACTCAGGTACACGAATAAAATTTCGTATAATAGGTAAAATTGTTCAGGTGGAGTGATTATCTTTCGTAATAGATTTGCCCAAAAAATAATGATAATGACAAAATTAATACAAATTTGCCAGACACTTACTTGATAGCAGAGACTTAACCTCTCTTCTTTCCCCGACTTCTCCTCTACTCGAACCTCGTATCTCGCTCAATACGTCTTCAATCGATGTCCGCTTCGTTTAGCCGTTATTACGAGATTCTTCGTAAATACCGCAGACTGCACCTTGCTTGCAAAGCTCCTTGCGTATTCGAAAGAGTATCTTCTAGTCAGGGTCACCAATGTTTCTTCGTGGATGGGTATAGTAGGTGCAGGGGATGCAAATGAGCAGAGCGTGTGTCTTCGATGGTGTATATTCCAAAAATAACAGAATAAATGATCTAATAAAATCAAGCAGTTTTCATTACAGCGCCATCTAGGAGAATATCATGGGAACTACCAACAATGGTTACGTGTTTAATTGACAGCGAGCCATTATCCCAATGATCTACGATCTATATTAAGCCATCTAGTTTACATAGTAAACAATAGATGGTGCTGTCAGTGACAATTACTTTATCTACACACATATTATAAGTACTAGATGGGTTCAGAATCCGAAGGCATATATCATACCCATACCTGTCACGAATTTGACTGTTTTTTTTAATCATAGACAAACATACCGACCTGACGTTTAGTAAACTGTTTTTTTTTATTGTAAAAAAAAAATATCACATTATTATTTATACATGTCGAACTGAACTCGACTTATATACGTGAGTGATCCGTTTTATTTCACTATGATTGTAAATTACGTTGGTTTTCAAATTCGAAACATCGAATTCGATATCGAAAAGTCATTACTACATCGAATTCGATATCGAAAAGTCATTACGACATCGAATTCTATGTCGTAATGACTATTACTTTACTGCTGGTGTTGGAGGAGGTGCTGGGACTCGCTCTGTCGGCGAGAAGGCCACGTCGTGCTGACATGCTGGTCATTTTCTACGGTTTCTGAACGCATTATAGAGGACTTATGATATGTGTGTAGATAAACATTATAAAGAGTCTACGTCTGATTAATATTAATTGACAAATCATAGGCACATTAGTCGATTGCTTAGTAGATGGGTGTTGATTGCAGAAAAATTACTTCGTGCCAAGTTTCTCGTGGCGCATTCTTCTTGGCTATCATGGTCTTTCCGAAAGCGCTGACTCATATAAATGACGTTTAAAAGAGCATTCAAATTTTTTCAAAGAATTTTGTATAATAAAATAATAATAGTAAAAAAACTTATATATGCAAAAAAAGCTGTAAATTTTTAAAGAATTTAAAGAGCCCTGCAGCGAAAAAGATTGGAATAAAATTGTCAAAGAAAGTAATTCAATTGGGTCGATGACCGATGTCAAAATAACATCATTTTACGCTTTCATTTAATCAACTTCGGAATATACTCGTAAAAACCGACGCCTCACTTAGGTATATGGTAAAGTGATCACCTCTGCCCCGGGGGGTTTGCTGATGCGTTGCCAACTTAGAGAGTTAAGATGAAATGCCTCTTGTGCCCGTAATTACACCGGCTGTCTTACTCTTCACAACGGAACACAACAATTACAATAATTAAACACCGGAATTGAAATAATTAAACCTCAGTGCTGAGATCACACATTAAATTTAAGGGTAAGGAAATTAATTTAAAATAACCCCGTGCTTAAATTAAAGAGGCTTACGTACGTACGTAAAACAAGGCTCTCACGAAATCGCCTTAAAATTCTAAGAACTGGCACGAGAAGTTACTTAATGATTAGCTATATGAATTTAAGATTTTTTTAGGATTCCGTACCTCTAAAGGAACAAACGGAACCCTTATAGGATAACTTTGTTGTCCGTCTGTCTGTCTGTCTGTCTGTCAAGACCCTTTTTCTCTGGAACGCGTGGAGGTAGCATGCTGAAATTAATATCAAATACCCTGTGTGTGTGTACTGTGGTCCCTTGAAGCTGTGAAAAAATCAACCTTCTAAGTCAACGCAATCAAAAGATACAGTCATTAAAAAGGTCGTTTCCATACAAATTGCCGTATTTTGAAAACCTAACGTTTACGTCCAGATGTCCTAGAAATTTGAAATTTAATATGAAGGTAGCTCTTATAGCACAACCACTCCAAAAAGTCTTAAAATCTTAAAATTTTATGTCTGTCTGTAGATTTCACAGACCAATATAAGTTGACCCACACTGCGTAAATTTTGCTTAGGAGCAGGGCTCTGCTAACACTGGACAAACACTGCGGATAAGCGATAAAATCTCTCTACGGAACCCTCGTGTGCGAGTCCGACTCGCACTTGGCCGGTTTTTCTCACAAACAGCAAAGATATAATATAAACAGTGCACACTACACCCTTCTGGGCAACGATTCATTCAAAATTAAAGTCAAACGAGAGTAGGTAATTTTGTAGTAATTTGAGAGTTATGTCTGTGCGGCAAATGTTGTTTCCATGCAACACCGCCTCCACTGCTACACGATTCAACACATGCCACAAAGACCCAACTATCACCACCACTACAGTAAACGCTGACGCGTTTCGGCACTCTCTAACTACGAGGCTTTGACACCAAAACATCCGTTCAACATGCTACCTACCCGTTACACTACTGACTGATAAATTATGACCTACCTAAAAATCTACGCAAAGTAACGCCTGATTTAATAAAACATAATTATTAATTTGAATAATTATCAAAACCGTGTTTATATCGCCATTGCATGAGTTAATAATGATTTAGAAGAATCAACGAAGCAAAGACAATTTTAACTTTATCTTAACAAATTATGTAGGTATGTAGTAATAGAAAATATATCTACTTAAAGTACATTCAATGCTGCAATTTCAACAGCTGCTAAAATATGTTAGATAAATTCTAATGCAGCATTAAAATATAAAATATGTGGCGCACGGAATAAAAGGTCATCAAATACCTACTCTAACGTAAAACCCTGAGTATTTCTTGACTCGAGATTTCTAAGAAAACGAGTGGCTTGCGGTAGAAAAGAATTTCAATATGAGTTAAATTTCGTTCAAGAAATTCTTGATTTAAATCTGATTGTGTTTATAACTGACGTTATTTCGAGTTTTATTTTGTAAGTTGTCTTGAAACAGATTGCTTTGATAGTTTATTTTTATTTTCTTTATAAATATATAATAGCATTTAGCTTATTATCTTCGCACTCCATATTTTCTGCCAATTTTCGAGGACGACGATGACATTGTCTATGTTTAAGTAATTGATTATGCAAAATTCGTTGTTCTTACAAACTCATACCAAAACGAACCTCGCGCAGATACCAAAAATACGCAACATACAATGACATTGCAAAGAAAAATCCGTTAAGCAGCTGGACTTGAACCAGCAACCTCGGTAATCCGTACCACGCTCCACCAATTAAGCTATACTTAACGTTGGTGTACCTAACGAATTTTTCAATGCCTTGTGTCATATTTTTATTTGGAAGATCTCTCCTCAGCGCCATCTATGAGTAGCTTAATCAAGCGGCTCACCCACTACGGAACTTCTACAGTTACGCATTAGTGGCAAGAGATGGAGCTATTTTCTGAATCAATGAAAATAATCGATTTATTGATTATTTTTGTTTTTATTTTTATGAAACATTCATAGAATGAAATTCAACATACAATGACAATGCAAAGAAAAATCCGTTAAGCAGCTGGACTTGAACCAGCAACCTCGGTAATCCGTACCACGCTCCACCAATTAAGCTATACTTAACGTTGGTGTACCTAACGAATTTTTCAATGCCTTGTGTCATATTTTTATTTGGAAGATCTCTCCTCAGCGCCATCTATGAGTAGCTTAATCAAGCGGCTCACCCACTACGGAACTTCTACAGTTACGCATTAGTGGCAAGAGATGGAGCTATTTTCTGAATCAATGAAAATAATCGATTTATTGATTATTTTTGTTTTTATTTTTATGAAACATTCATAGAATGAAATTCAACATACAATGACAATGCAAAGAAAAAAAAAAAAAAAAAAAAAAAAAAAAAAAAAAAAAAAAAAATCCGTTAAGCAGCTGGACTTGAACCAGCAACCTCGGTAATCCGTACCACGCTCCACCAATTATATGTTATGTTACCTCATAGATGGCGCTGAGGAGAGATCTTCCAAATAAAAATATGACACAAGGCATTGAAAAATTCGTTAGGTACACCAACGTTAAGTATAGCTTAATTGGTGGAGCGTGGTACGGATTACCGAGGTTGCTGGTTCAAGTCCAGCTGCTTAACGGATTTTTCTTTGCATTGTCATTGTATGTTGAATTTCATTCTATGAATGTTTCATAAAAATAAAAACAAAAATAATCAATAAATCGATTATTTTCATTCAAAAATACGCACACAATCATCAGATTTATGAGAAAAGTTTGCTGTCGATACGCGCCGCTAGAGGCATTGCCAATTTGCCCATAGTATAGTTAAAGTGAGAACAGCTTTTCCTGTCAAGATGTTTGTGACATTGTCATAAAATTGCCCGTGGGACAGGTTTATCTACTATGTCTATACTTAATTTGAGACGGTAAAACGAAAGCGAACGAGACGTTTTCTTTTGTCAAAAATTATACTATACTATACTATACAAAAATAATGGCGGCCAAGAGGTCAAAAATCACACTAGAGGCTTAATGTTAATGTCACATCGCAACCAACGCTTCGACCGCGTAAGCATTAGTGTCAAATACAATAGTATGCAATATCATAGGTACATTACTTTATCTACACACGTATTAAAGTTCCTACTCTAAGATGGGTTCAGAAGCCGAAGGCATATCATACCATGGATACCTTTCACGAATTTGACAGTTGTTTTTAATCATAGACAAACATACTGAGCTGACGTTTCGTAGACTTTTTTTTTATTGTAAATTATGTTGGTTTTTGAAGATGTTTCAAATTTGAAACTCTTAACGACATCGAATTCGATATCGAAAAGTCATTACGACATCGAATTTATTGTTGTAGATTTCATGGAATTAATTGTTGTCGTAATGCCTTTTCGTTACTGCTGGCGGCGAGCAGCCAACGACATGCTGAATTGCTGGTCATTTTCTACGGTTTCTGAACGCATTATAGAGGACTTATGATATGTGTGTAGATAAATTAGGTACTTTTTTTTTATAATACAACGAGGAAGGTAAGCGAGCAAGTGGGTCACCTGATGGTAAGTAATCACCACTGCCCATAGACACCCGCAACTCCGGAGGGTTTGCAGATGCGTTGCCAACCTTAGGGCTAAGATGAAATGCCTCTTGTGCCCGTAATTACACCGGCTGTCTTACCCTCCACACCGGAACACAACAGTGCAAGCACTGCTGCTTAGCGGCAGGATTAACGAGTAACGAGTACTAGTAGGACGTCGTTTCTTCGTTTAAAAAGAAACGAAATAGGTACAGTACGTTTCAAACTTAAACTCGCCCCTGAAGTTTTTATCAAGACGTGTTAGATATTATCGCGATCCCACTTCCACATTCCCGTAGTCTCTGTGCATCTCGCTTCCCGTACAAGTGACTGGCTTCACTCCAAGCGCATTTGAGTTTGATACGAACTGTACTTTGGACTCCAAACATTGACCTCGGTGGGATAAAAATGGCATATCTTCCCAAGTAAACCTCGATACCCAATCACGTGTATCCGGTTTACGAACTGCCATCAAAGTACGGGAATTTATTTTACTGTTGTTGTAAAAGAGGATAAGGCTTTTCCCGTGAAATAAGACTTATCTGTCCCAAGGGAAAAACTGTTACAGCTAATACTTCATTTTATTTTTTATCAATCATCATCATCATCAGCCTATTTACGTCCCACTGCTGGGCACAGGCCTCCTCTCAGAATGAAGGCTTGGGCTATAGTTCCCACGCGGGCCCAGTGGGGATGGGGAACTTCACACACACCATTGAATTGCTTCGCAGGTATGTGCAGGTTTCCCGATGCTTTCCTTCACCGAAAAGCTCATGTTAAATTACAGATGTCATTTGTAATTAATACATGTTTTTTATCAATAATATTCGACAACTCCTAACGAATACATCCGACAGAGAACCAAAGTTATCGACATAGCTCAAAGAATTAGCAAGCTGTGCGTCTAGTGTAATCAACGGCCAAAAATTGACAGACAGACAGACAGGCAGACACACGGACAACAAAGTGATTCTATAAGGGTTCCGTTTTTTCCTTTTGAGGTACGGAACCCTAAACACGTCTCGATCGCGTTCGCGTACACGTTTCACTATGGACACATGCAGCGCCACTAGTGGCACGTATCGACAACAAACAATCCTCATACTATTTGACGCCCGTAACGCGAACGCGATTGAGACGTATTCTTGGCCGTTGATTACACTAGACGCTCTGAGGTGGCAGTTGGTTAACGTGTTTGTGGTGAGTGAAGATCGCTATCTACAGTAGTAAATTATGTTCAGGTTGGCCGTAGTGTGGACACAAAACAACATTTTAATATTGTCTATTTGCTCAAACAGGTCTTGACAATCTTCGTTACGTTCACATTTTTTAAAACATTACAATTTTAGCGAAGCCCTTTCTCTACAATGGAACACTCCTCACAAGCTAACAAAATAGTAACATACAATGACAATGCAAAGAAAAATTCGTTAAGCAGCTGGACTTGAACCAGCAACCTCGGTAATCCGTACCACGCTCCACCAATTAAGCTATACTTAACGTTGGTGTACCTAACGAATTTTTCAATGCCTTGTGTCATATTTTATTTGGAAGATCTCTCCTCACAAAAACAAAACAACATAGTAGTTTATGCAACTGCTACATAATGAGGGTCCTTAAAACACGAGTGTGTTTTTATGAAACGAGGCGAAGCTGAGTTTCATAATAGGATCACACGAGTGTTTTAAGGCCTAATTATGTACAGTTGCATACATTACTTTATCTACACACATATTATAAGTACTCTAAGATGGGTTCAGAAGCCGAAGGCATATATCATACCCATATCTGTCACGAATTTGACTGTTTTTTTAAACCATAGACAAACATACCGAGCTGACGTTTCGTGAACTGTTTTTTTTGTAAAAAAAAAAAAAACGAAAAAATGACACATTATTTATTATACATACATGTCGGACTGAACTCGACTTATATACGTGAGTGATCCGTTTTATTTCACTATGATTGTAAATTACGTTGGTTGTCAAATTCGATACATCGAATTCGATACCGAAAATCTTTTTCTTTTTTTTTAATCTTTAATGACAAAAAGAGAAATGAGGCTTTGGTCGTTAGGCGACAATGTGAGCCTCATTAGGTATACAAAATTATTAAATTAGTGCCTATTATTAACTAACTTAAGTGTCATGTAAAATAGTTTAAAAGCTAGTTTTGAAGTTGGCTTTGACAGGATAATATTACATGTACCAACATCCCTCAAACTAATACCAGCATCCAATTCTATCGCTCTGCGGTCTGCCCCGACTCGGGCACATTCCACCAAGGCGTGGTAGGTATCTTCTCTAGCGCCACAAGTAGAGCAGTTTGGAGAATCTGTCAGCTTCATTAAATGTCCAAACGCATTAAGTGGGATGTGCCCTAAGCGGAGCCGCATAGCTATGACCACTAACCTTCGGTTCAACCGACTTTCACAAAACCAAGGTACCTTTGGTGGCTCACTTATCATTGTCCTGTACCATATGCCCTTCTCCCTCGATCTTCTATCGAAGTAGTCTTTCCACATATTAAAGCATTGGATTTTAACTTGTCTTAATAAATCGGTAAAGAAAGGCACACTGTTAACAACAATCACTTCGGTAACTCCAATTTTGGCCATTAAATCCGCCTTGTCATTTCCTCGAATTTGATGTCGTAATGACTATTACTTTACTGCTGGTGGTGGAGGAGGTGCTGGTGCTGGCGCTGTCGGCGAGAAGGCCACGTCGTGCTGCAATGCTGGTCATTTTCTACGGTTTCTGAACGCATTATAGAGGACTTATGATATGTGTGTAGATAAAATACAATTTTGTATGCAATATATTTTACGGCACATTCCGATTCGCCCATCACTATAACCTCAAACTACCCTACCTTTTTACTTAATTTTATGACCTCAGCTGACGGTAGGTGGATAAAACACATAACATCTGTTTTATTAGTGCCAAAGACTACAGTAGTATATATGATTAGTGCTACTAACTGCTTTTGGTGGATAGAACAAATTGAATTGCATTTATCTTTAGATGGTTAATACATACATAATGAACTAGTAGGTTGAAAAAAGGGTGTGTGTTTAGAATAAGTTGCGATGTATGTACGTATATTCATCGATATGTTTCTTTCAAGTTAAATTCATTTAAATGGACGAATACCCGAATATGTGTTGTTTAATTTTAAACTGTTAGTTCTCGGTGGCTCGACTTAACCGCAATTTTATAAGAAGTAAATAAGGTAAACGTCTCATTGCTTCCTTATTTTTTTTTGTATTGTATGGGTGCTAACTTTTTCAATTTTGTATTTTACCTACCTAATATGGAACAATATTTTCCGAAATAAATAAATATTATTATTATTATTTTAATTCCAATAATTGACACCCTGCTTGTCACCTTTATTACTGTGAATTCAACTAAAACAATAAAATAAATACCCTAAATTAAAATTAAAGTCAAACTATTTTACGAAAACTAAGACATGTCTAAAAAAGAACTCCCCTTGGGGATGGTATCAAAGATGCTGGCAGCGTTCCCTCTTTGGATGGCTAGGCTTAACCTTTAAAGCTGCCTGCTCTTCGGTCCCCTGTGACATCGACTAGCCACTATGAATTAAGATTAGGTGTCAACTATTGCAGTTTTGGGCATTAAATGTTCTATGGTGGGTGAGGAATTAATTTCCTCGACTGTACAACTTTTTTTGTTTCAGAAAATGCGATCAAGCCACAACAGCTGAGACTCATGGTATCTCTCACCGACCTGGAAATCATTGAAAAGCTAGTACAATGGAACAACACGGAACTCAGCAGCCTTATAGAAAGCGCAGAAGAAAACGCCACCCAGTCAACATATCAAATCGTGCAGAACGTTTGCGCACACACCAACAATACTGAGTGCGGGTCTACTGTGTACGATGCCCTTGAATATAGTGTTGTTGTGCTACTGTTGATTTTTATAGTGGTTACTGTGATTGGTAATACTCTGATTATTTCGGCTGTGGTGACCACGAAGAGGCTGAGGACTGTGACGAACTGTTTTGTGACGAGCCTGGCGGTCGCTGATCTACTGGTGGGCATTTTCGTGATGCCGCCAGCGATTGCTGTCCACATTACTGGTGAGTTTATTTTTTATAAATCAGTATAAATAAGCTTAGGTCAATTTAATCAAATTAGGTCATGGATTTTTAAAGATCTCAATGCAGATTTTTTTTCTCAATTTTAATGTTATGGTTTTCCCGTTAAAATCTAATATCACCGGCCTATTTACGTCACACTGCCACGTCACACTCACTGAAACAAGAATAAGTAGAAACCCAGAAAAATATGACTGACCCCGGGAATCGAACCAGTATCATACCAAACTTAGTAGGTAAATATTTTTTTTTTTAGTTTGCTGGAACACCTGCTTCAAAATTACATATAAGATGCCCAACGTTTGACATCATCATCATCATGTCAGCCAAAAGACGTCCACTGCTGAACATAGGCCTCCCCCAAGGCTCTCCACTCAGACCGGTCTTGTGCTCTCCGCATCCACCGCGGTCCCGCAATCTTTACTACCAACGTTAATGTTTGACACCTTAGTTCCAATGGGACCAACTATTGGGGCAGTTGGGGCACTGAAACATTTACCTTATTGACACACAGATATCCAAAATACTCTAAACTTATACAACCCCTCTTTAGAGACAAGAAAAACTTTTACTATTACCATTTTCCTAGAAAACTCCAGACAGGGTGACCCACTTCACCACTGCAACTGTGTTTCGAATTTAAAATTCGCGTCTTAAAAAAGCTTGAATAAATTACTATCGTGCTAGTTGCTCGTTTCGAGTGCTACTACAAGTCCCTGGCCACTTGAATAAAATAGTTTACAAGCCTTTAATTAACTTTGTTCAGATTAAAATAAGATTGTTTTGTTATTTCAGACAGAGTATTTTTCGCAAGCTATTTAGGACAACAAAGTTTCACAAATTTAAAAGATCTCACTGGGGTATCTTTTTCTGTTTTTCTCATTTTTTTTATTCTTAAAATATTCACCGAAACGAAGAAACTAGAAGAATATAGCTAACCTCGGGAATCGAACCCGAGTCCTTGCCATTCTGTTTCAGTGCCATTGCCGCTACACCAAGATAAAGACCTAGGTACGTCAAAGACTGACGCACCGTGGAGTTTACGCAGCAAAATATAATCCTAATCCTAACTAATATTATAAATGCGAAAGTAACTCTGTCTCTCTGTCTGTCTGTTTGTTACCTCTTCACGGGAAAACTTCTGCACCAATCTAGATGAAATTTGGTAAGAAGATAATAAAATAATAATATAAATAAAATGTTCCGTTTTTACTATTTCGGCTACGGAACTCTAAAACCCGCATTCGAATCGGTCTAACCGTTTGGGAGCTATAACGCCACAAACATTCACACAGATACATTCGTCAAACCGTCAAATTTACATCACCCCTCTGATTTGAGTCGAGGCTTAATAAAGGATAGACAACAAACATTTAATACAAGACATTTTAAAAACAGACATCTGTATCGAAAAGAATCTTATCCGGAAAGAAATCCCTTTCACTTTGAGGCAAAACAGCTACGGCCAACAAAGTAGGCACCTACTTAGCGGGACCTCAGAGATCGCCTTTTATATGCAAATGTCCATGCGTGTGGTAACTCTACTGCCAGTCTACATTTTGCTAACAGTAAGGTGCTTCGTGCATTATCCTACATCATCATCATCATGCAAGCCTAAAGACGTACCCTCCACTGCCAGACATAGGCCTCCCCAAGGCTCTCCACTCAGACCGGTCTTGTGCTTTCCGCATCCACCGCGATCCTCTAAAGCCATTAGCTTTATGGCCTACCACAAATATGAAGTCAGTGTGGTGCGAGTGGAATACGTATTATTTGAATGAAGCACCAACTTCATTCGTGGTAAGCCATAAAACATGGCTTTTTGAGGATTGTTTTACGTTTTTTTTTGTTTGAAGGCTACTTACTTACTTACTTAAACTACTTACTTACTTACTTACTTACTTACTTACTTGGGTTACTTTTTTTTTAAAGATTTTTTATCTTTTGAGTAGTGATTTTATCAGTTTAGGTTTTCGGTAATGATTAGATTATTTATTAAATATATAATTACATCATAAATTGTACAGTCACCATCAATAATATATGATTATGGACAGCGCTGCAAAAATATCTGATCATGGTAGCAGGCAAAAACATATGACGACACTCGACGGCAATAAGATCTGATAGGTTGCGGCCGGCATAAATATCGTTCTTGGGTAACGGCATAAGTATCGGACACCGAGTCGCTTAAAAATATCTGATACTTTACGAAATGAAAAATATCTGATCAATCAGCAAACACGAACTTAATTTAGTAGTATTACCAATCTAATTTGAATGCAGCGATCTGACGCTTCTTGAAAACAGTGCGTACTTGTCACTGCATATGTCTGTCTCATGTTTTGTTTTATCTAAATCCAACAAATTCAGTTCTTCGTTTCTAATTTGACATACCCTGTTGACATATTTTTTTTCCATATGTTTTACCAAGGAGTTTAAACGCTAATAAAAAACTTCAAGCACAAAAGTATTGTTCTTATTTCAAAAGCTGAGAAACGTGAGATAGATATTATGTAGTGACAAGTACGCACTCTTTTCAAGAAGCGTCAGATAGCTGCATTCAAATTAGATTCGTAAGACAGGCGAATTAAGTTCATATTTGCTGATTGATGACATATTTTCGATTTTATAACATGTCAGATATTTATGCCGTCCGTGTGATCTGATGTTTTTGCTTTCAAAGTGAATACATATTTATGCTGGTGATGATTCACATGATTTCGATTTTGTGGAGTATCAGATATTTTTAAGCGACTCAGTGTCCGATATTTATGGCCTTAACCAAGAACGATATTTATGCCGGCCGCAACCCATAACATCTTTATGCCGTCGACTGTCATCATATACTTTTGCTTTCTAACGTGATCAGATATTTTTGCAGCACTGTCCATCATCATATATTATTGCTGGTGACTGTACAATGTCAAGTTAAGTGAATTTATATTTATGTTTTTTTTTGTTTTTAAACCCCCGACGAAAAAGAGGGGTGTTATAAGTTTGACATGCGTATTTGTGTATCTGTGTGTTTGTGTATCCGTGTATCTGTCTGTGGCATCATAGCTACCAAACGGGTGGACCGAATTCGATGCGGTTTTTTTCAATCGAAAGCTAGTTTAATCGAGATGGTTCTTAGCTAAGTTTCATCAAAATCCCGGTTCACCCGTTTTTGAAATATTGAACTTTGAAATTACAATGTCGGGGTTTTTCAACTTTTCTAAGTTGGTTATTAATGGTACTGCTTTTCGTCTTTCTACTGTACAAAGACGTCTGACTTGTGATACAAAGAGCATGGGAGACTCGAGCGAGCCTTATTTACTATTGAACGTCCACACCTCAAAGAGGATAAAGAATTCCCAAAGAAGAAAGTTTAACGCGGGCGAGCAGAAGTTTTTGGATAAAGCGTTTCTATGACGACCGGATAGCCTAGTCGTTAGAGAACCTGACTACGAAGCTTGAGGTGCCGGGTTCGATCCCCGGGTTTTGTGTGATGATTAAAAATGTTTGCTCTCAAGTCTAACAGGCATAAAGCAGACAGACGGGAGGTGCTTTTGGCTAATCTATGCACTACAATTTTTCTGCCACTTTTTGAGAGGGACGAAGAACACACACGTACAGCACACGTCTGCGCTCATGTCAAAATTTGTTACGTTCCTACAAACTCACACTTAAACAAATCTGTCACACAAATGCTAAAAACACACACATAGTCAACAGACCCTGATCATTTTGGCCAGACTTAATGTTAGAGTTTTGGCAGAGGGGAAATCCATCCTCCTTCCTTTCCGTTCCTGCTCTCAGCTAACAGCCTTATCACACTAGCGATTTGCGAGCGAGTTTTGTATTGAGGCGATCACGCAACGTGTTCGTCGCGAGTGATATTATAGTGCCCCACCGCTATGAAGTTCATTCTGACACATTGTTGCGTGTGATAAGTAAGAAAGTCTACCATTTAACTCCTCGCATAGCTGCGGGTTGAAACTATACTAGGCAATAAACATTTCTGTTGTATTTATTACGTAATTAATTAATAGGAATAAAAAGGCAAATTTATTAATTGCAAATAATTATGTTTCTTTATTGTACCACAGGCTGACTTAACTACTAGAACATACAGCATGGGTTAGGGTGCTGCCATCTACATTATTTTAGATACAACGCTCTCCCCCGTTTTTAAACAAAAGAAAATTATTATTTTTTAGTATTTAAACATTTTTCTCACATTCCAATAATTTATTGCCATTTCGTTTCCACTGCAGTCCCTCGACTTCTACCAGGTATAGGCCGCGCGATGGATTAAGATCGCTCGGCGAAACTGGTGGGGGCAATTGGGCGCATCTGTACAATTGCGCACAAAATTGTTAAGTTGTGATTGTATTTCTTTGAAATATATTTTTCTTATTTAGCATTTTTTTGTACCTTTAGTCACCTAACATATAACTCTCGTTTTTGCTTGTGACTTATTTTGCTAGTATGTTTATTCAGAATCTTGGTAGTATTTTTTACGTGCTTTTATTAATTACCCATGATTTAATTAGTTTCCTTTTTAACATAACAATTCACGTTGTAAAGCATTTTTCTGGCTTGCCATGTTCAAACATTATATTTGGGCAATTTTTTCACTAACTACGACATCATAACGTATTCACTACTAATACAGTAAAACAATCCGTGCGCAACAGTACTCAAGAGACACGTGACGCGTGATCGAAGCGAGGGAGAGGAAGAACGACTTGATCTACCAATAACGTGTCGGCGCCAGCGCTCACCCTCCCGTCACCCCTCTGCGCAACCAAATAGACCTAAGAATTGACTTCTGCGCATCCCCCTTCCACCTTTGACGAGCGATCTTAATTCGTCGCGCGACCTATATGTTACACCTGGCACAAAAACATCCACAATTTTTCCCAAGGACCGGTTTTTTCTATTTTTCCTTAAGTCTTTAGCCATGACTTTGTCTCCATTAGCAAATTATTTAAAAATGTCTTTGCTTGTTTGTTAACTTGACTTGTTCAGTATCAATTTTATCATGGACTGGATTAGGTCTCCACAGTGAAAAACGACATCTCAATTCGCGTCCATACATTATTTTTGATGGACTGTGACCAGTGGCTTTATGTTAAGTACATCTATAATCAAACAGAAACATTTTTTTTTTAAAAAACGCTTTCTACAATTTTTATTATGTGGGATTCAAAAGAGTCCACAAAACGTTCGGCCAAGCTAAGCCATTCGTGGCCGGAAAATAACTTGGAGTAAATTTATATATATTTTAGATACAAAATATTTCCTTTATACTATTTACTTGAGCGAAGGAACTAGAAGTTTCAACCAGCATTACTCTTGACAGTTGATCGTTTCTAAAGAGGAACCCTCCAGCCACATCTGAGCACGTCTTCCGTTGAAATTTTAGTACCCACTTTCCACCCCCGCCAGGGTAATACCTCATAAAAGCAAATGCTGGTACATTACTAACCATGCGGTTCGTCTCCATCACATACCCGTACTCCTTATACTCCATGGCTACCGTCTTGTCACCACCTTTTTCTGCCTGACTTAAATTATTAAACTGGTCGGCTTCCTTGCCGCCTTCTACATGTCTGAGACGCAATGTTCCATCTGCTAAAGGTGTGACTGTCCATGAGCAACCACTGAAGTCAGGAGTGAAAACGTGTCGGGGCTCACCTTTTCCTGGATGACTCGGAATGTCTATCCAACCACCTTGCGGTAGCCAGTACGCTCGGTCACCTTGGCTATCAACTTGAAGAACATATTACACATGATTTGTGCCTTTAATTTCAACAAACGAGAACGTCCCAATATCTCCGTCAATTCTTTGTGCTCCTGGTGCCACAACGGGACCCGCTGTCATAGGATGCTTTTCAAAAACAGATTTTTTTTAAACTTCGTATATGCTAATCTTGCCTTTTATAGTAGCTTCTGTTATGCAGACACCGCCGCAGTTGAGTTCAGTTGCTTTTCCTGGAAGATTTCTATCGTCTCCTTCCGAGAGCCTGTTGTCTTTGAGTTCAGGGAGGTAACCGATGAAAAATATGAAGTGAAGTTGACAGGTCAATATCACAACGAAGATTATCCGATGTACCCCCGTCATTGTGGCCGTGGAATTGATACTGCAACAAAGATTTTACGTCAAAATTATGCCTGTGGTTAAGTAATAATGGGATACCTAAATGCTTGAGTAGGTACATAAGTGGTTGTCTACTTGTCTAGTCTCGTTTATATAAGGGGATAATAAAAATGTACACTCGGGCTGGTTGTTCATTAAGTTAAATGTCCCTGTGTCGGATACTGCCCTAATAGTCCGCTCCTGCAATCGTATTTGACAGCAATAAGGTTGCAAGCAGAGCGTCAATTATTGAGGGATTTTATGGACTACTTAAAAATAACCAAAATTCAAAATTTTATTCAGCAATGGGCAGTTGAATGCTCTTTTACTACTTATTATACATATACCACAGTATTATATCAGAATGCAAGGAAAGAGTGTAGGTATGTACTCGCATGCCGAAAAGAAGACCTGACAACCATCATTACGCGTTCCAGCTCCCAACTGCTTTCCGCGTGCGACGTCAGGTTTTAAATACAAAATACCATATTGTTTAATAATTAACTGTTCAAACACAACCAAAAAAGTTGGAACTGTTAATAGAGGTATTTCCTCACTAAATTACACTCGTGACGTCAAAATACATATACAAAATTTTGCTGTACAAGTAGATACTCTTTCCTTCTATTTATAGACTTTCAGAATTAAACTACAGTGAGACTTAATCATAGCAGAATAATAAACTTGACTTATATACATGAGTGAGCCGTTAATGTGCCTACTTATAGATTAGTTAAAAGAACTAGCTAGAACACTGAGGGTAATTGAGTTGGTTCCGGTTTAAACTTTAGCCATTAACCCATGGCGTAAAACTAGTTTAGCTTTATACATAATTACGGGTCACATAACGAACTTTTCACATAATTACTCCAATGTAATGACGCGTTTTTGTCCCGCTATCCCGTCGGCAATAAAATCTAATAGGTATCTGGAGCTCGCTTAATTTGGAACTACTTTAACCGTGGTTCCATCAAGTACTTTAGCTAAGCCTAGCGAGATTTATTTACATTTATTTAAAAGATGTACATCGTCATCACTCATCATCATCATGTCAGCCGAAAGACGTCCACCGCTGGAGATAGGCCTCCCCCGAGACTCTCCACTCAGACCGGTGCTTTCTGCATTCACCGCGGTCCCGCGATCTTTTACCAGGTCGTCGCTTCATCTTTTTGGAAGCCCACCGACACTTCGTCTCCCGGTCCGCGGACGCCATTCGAGAACTTTCTGACACCATCAGCCATCAGTCCTGCGAGCAATGAGCCCCAAAGTTTCGCAATTCTTAGGGCTATGTCGGTAACCTCATTTCTACTGCGGATATCATCATTTCTGATTCTATCCCGCAAAGAAACCCCGAGCATAGCCTTCTCCATCGCCCTCTGAGTGACTTTGAGCTTCATTATGCGGCCCATCGTTAGCGCCCACGTCTCAGATCCGTAAGTCATCACTGGCAACACAAACTGGTCAAAGACTTTTGACTTCAAACACTGTGGTAATTTGGACGAAAAGACACTGCAAAGAAAAGGTCATACAATTCTTCACAATGTTTACGATGTTTCTCTTTTATCATGAAACTACCGTGAGACTCAATCATTAGTCAAATAAAACGAACGCGCCAATACTCGAGCAGGGCCGCGGCGAGTATTGTGCGTCTGGCTGCTGCTGGGTCGTGCGCTCCCAGAGGAATGGCTGAATGATTCACCGCTTAGCTTTCGGACTCACGTAGTGTTTGTATTTCGTATGCATTTCCGATTTCATGATGTTTCTTTTTGTATTAAGTATAGATCAGGATCACGACGTTATTCAAATTACTGCCTGAGTTCGAAATACTTTAGAATTCATGCATATTAGACCGAATTCATTTACATCACCGACTCATGGTACGTAGTGTAAATTTCATGTAGCAACAAACGTTCCAATCGCGTTCGCGTTAAAGTGTCAAATAGTATAAGAATAGCACTGTACGATTGTACGTTGCCAATAAGTGCCGTTAGAGGCGCAGCCGATTTTCCCATAGTAATCGAGACGTTAACGCGAACGCGATCGAGACGTTTTCTTATGACGAAAATCACAATAGAGGTGATCACTTACAGTCTGTTGCATCAAATCATCAGCCCACATAATTAATAAAACAATTAATCATCATTAAAATTTTCCTCCCGCGTACCCCAAAAGTACGTAAGCGAATAAAATTTAACTTAATCGATTAATGTATACGAAAAGCGCAAAACGTTAGGTATTTTAATAAAAACACTTGGTAATTTATTTATCTACGTCTGCAACACCACCAAAAAGTATTTCCGCACGTATAAATACTATGTCAAGATACTGAGTATTTGCAGCGTCTAGAAAACAAAAGTCATCTTGTCTAATTGGACCAGATAATTAACTCAGAACAATTGTCTAAAGTGTTTGCGAAGATCCCGGGTATCGTTATCTTTAATGGACTTGTCTGGACCAAGGCAGCCATTTTTATTAATTACAATGCCTTATGGATACTTGCCCGTGTATAAATAAATAAGAAAACAATACGAATATGTAAGTAACATAATAATAGCGAAGAATCTCGACGAACACCTTTAGCCTCTCGTTTGTCAGTTGGCTCAAGGGTCAGGTAAAGAAGGCGGTACTTCTTGAGAGGGTGCGCATCGACAGGAGATTCCTCTCTCTGCAGCCCTGCCCACCAGCACAGTGTAAAGAAATTCCCCTCACGACCTGCACAATTGCCCTATCTAGACGACTTGGTCGAATGACTGTACTGGTTTAATTGGCTGTGACGGTAGCTCGGACCCTACCCCGCTACCGATAGCACCTTAGGCTAGATTTTTATAGTGTTCGTATATTTTGTATTGAGAGCGTTTATTGACAGACGGGTGTCTACTATTGGGCATTGATGTGTCAGGCATTGGGACGATTATAATCGTCCCACGATAACTCTGCATTAGATATTAGTTGGCAACCCAGAAAAATCACGCTGTGGTAATACTTTTTTCGTATCACTCAGACATTTCTTTAATTAAAAATAATAATGATAGTAGCAATCAAAAGTGGCTATTTTTTTTAAATATGGCTCTGTCCGTAGGAGGATAATTTTGCCAGTGTTTAGTGAGTTTTGCCGTTGTACAGTTAAAAAAATCTAGAAAACTTATTAAGAGAGGTATTTTAATCTAATCAAAAGTTCAAAACGTGTTGTTTGTAAATCAGTGTTGCCATAAACAAACCTTAGATTTCTACTGTTGTTCAGTTCGTCGCAGAGCTATCGTGGGAGGACTTTACCCTACTAAACATTTTGTATACTCACATATCCGAAAGACCTTGAATCCTATCCCACTATTGGTAACAGAGTATGTTGAAGTTCGCAAGACGAATGAATTGCTTGACAAGTCCGCTTTATACACGAATCACCTGCACTAATTGAAGAACTCGCCCACACAATAGAGTAACGTCCTTCACGAATAATTTGTTCCTTTTTGAGTTTTTACCATTTTGGGGAAGACTCCAATAGATCTCTCTCCAGGCAGATGTTATGCCTGGGGATGGAAGTCTGAAGGAAGAGAGTTGGAAATTGTATTCATGCAACCGACTTGAGAAATTTAGTTACCAGTGATGACGTCACTTACTTTCAACTATTAGCACCGTCACCTGATGACTCGATAGCCTAGTGGTTAGAGAACCTGACTACGAAGTTTGAGGTACCGGGTTCTATCCCCGGATTTGTATGATGAACACGTATGTTTGCTCTCGAGTCTTGGATGTTTAATATCATATTTAAGCATGTATTTATCCAACCTACACTATGATGAAACATGTCTAAGAACCATCGCTGGAAAACCTGTTTTCAAATAAAAAACCGCACTCAATTCGGCTCAACCGTTTAAGAGCTACGGTGCCACAGACAGACACGCATAGCGATCAATCTTATAACACCCCTCTTTTTGCGTCGGGGGTTAAAAATTAAAAGATGTACGAGCCTTGATATGCTCAATGCACCTTTCGATGAAGATGATGTTTAGCTGTTTGCTAAAATTATCGCGCGTGATTGATAATAGTTTATTAAAACGTGTGAATCGTAACACTGATTGCTTACTTAAGTAATAATTATAATGATCCGCGTAACAAAGATGCCGCGGCGGCGGTGTACGATTACAAAGATTGTACATGCTCCCGACTACGAGATGAATCAAAACAATTCAAACATCTTAAATATTTCCTGGACTTAAAACTATCCACTGTTCTCGGTGAACATGACTTTTCGTAGAACTGGTGTAGTCCCCTGGTCTCTTGATGAGCCGGCAGTGCCGAAACTGGGCTGAGCTGTCCAGAGCGGCGGCTGCTCACTCGCCGGTGCTGCTGCGGTAGCCTTCGGGCGGCGACATAACCGTCGATATAGCACATATATGCTCAGTGCAGCTCCTACGAATATGATACCATATATTGCTGTGTAATGGTGAACATCGTGGAATGATATGTCGTCATTCGGCAGAGCTTCGCTATTCTTGATCTCTTCTATTTTCTGTCCTAAATCTTGGAGAAGCTTCGCGGTCGCGTCTGTAGTGATAATTATGTCGCTGATATTTGTAATGGGTACTGGCAGCTTCATAATGTGATTTATCTGAGGTATTGTTATTTCATTAATGTTCGTCTTTATCTTCAATCGCTTGACAACACTTTATGAGAATATAATGTAAAATTTTCGGTATTGATGATATATTTTTCTGGCAGTTTGAGGATGTTGGCGCCGGTCAACTCTGCAGCGGTAACTCGATCGTTGCATATTGTTCTCAGCTGCCATGATTGGCAACAAAAATGAAAGTAAATATTTAATTTACTAAGGGGCAATTGACACCAATTGACCTAGTCCCAAATTAAGCAGAGCTTGTGTTATGGGTACTGGACAACGGATAAATATACTTATATAGATAAATACATACTTAAATAGATATTAAACATCCAAGACCCGAGAACAAACATTCGTATTCATCATACAAACATCTGCCCCGACCGGGATTCGAACCCGGGACCTCAAGCTTCATAGTCAGGGTCTCTAACCACTAGGCTATCCGGCCGTCAATTGATACTGACTGTATCTAAAATTCCAAACAAAGTACTGCGTATCTTGGTCAAGTAACCGTGGCACTGAAAACCCCAGTTTATTGATAACAATGTCCCACTTCCCGATGCGTCACTGGACAGATATACATTATAGGATTATAAACGGGAACCATTAGTTAGTTATTTTCTGTTACACTTAACAATGAAGTAACACTCGTTTTACTCGTATTTGAAAAAATAGCTAAAATTTCATTTGTACCTATTTCGTTTAATTATCGTACCTTGATGTTTTTTAACCTCCGACGAAAAATAGAGGTGTTATAAGTTTGACATGTGTATCTGTGTGTCTGTGTATCTGTCTCTGGCATCATAGCTCCCAAACGAATTTACCGATATCGATGCGGTTTTTTTTAATCGAAAGCTAGTTTAATTGAGATGGTTTTTAGTAAAGTTTCATTAAAATCAGTTCACCCGTTTTTGAAATATTCAACTTTGAAACAACAATGTCGGGGGTTTTTCAACTTTTTTAAGTTGGTTATTGTTATTTTTCTTGTTATAACTTCATCGTACTGAAATAAGTATTTTCATTTATCTACACACTTTACCACTGACAATGTCATTTCATTCTACTTATTCTAATTGCGGTTTGATATAGCTCTGCGTCAAAATAACGGTCGCCCATCAAACCAAAGACTACAGTAGTATAATTATATGTAGACGGGTATGTTTGAGCTTGCTTTGGTATGTGTGGAAACAGGCACCATCTGGTATAGTAATTGCGGTCAATATCCATTGTTAATACGTATGTCTAACTCCCTTTTTAGGGTTCCTTTGTTGTCCGTCTGTCTGTCTGTCAAGACTCTTTTTCTCTGAAACGCGTAGAGGTAGCAGACTGAAATTAATATTAAACATTTAAGCCTGCACAGTCTCGTGAAGCTGTGAAAAAAAATCTAATTTCTGCGTCATCTCAATCAAAAGATACAGTCACTTTTAACATGAAACTACTGTGAGACTCAATCATAGTCCGAAACAGTCGGGCTAAACTCGACTTATATACGTGAGTGATCCGTTTACAGTCATTAAAAAGGTTGTTTCCATACAATATGCCGTACTGTGAAAACCTGAAGGGTACTTCCAGCTGTCCTAGAAACTTGAAATTTTGGTATGAAGGTAGCTCTTATAGCGCAACCACCCAGAAAATTCTCAAAAACTGAAATTTTTATGTCTGTCTGTATGTCACGGACCAATATAAAATGAACCTACACTGCATACATTTTGCTTAGGAACAGGGCTCTGCTAATACTGGACAACTTAAAACACCGGGGAAAAACAGGGAAATCTTTGTACGGAACCCTCGTGCACGAGTCCGACTCGCAATTGTCCAGTTTTTTGGGAGCTTAAAAACTTTTGATGAAGTTGGTTAGCTGTCACATTTATAACATAATCCATTCAAACGACAACTGATTCCATTCAAACACAAAATGAGATCTTTTATTAAAGCGGAACTGGACCTTCCTCATAAAATACAAGACTTAAATAACTTGCTTGCTTGAAAGGGATAAAGGAAGAGAAATAAAAGTTGACCTTGTCTCTTTCTGATTTAGGTTTTATTAGCAAAATAAGTTCGGTAAAAGCTTTTGCTTTTAAGCGCGATAAAATCTAATCGTTATCAGAATTCGTTTATAGAAAGGGCTCCCTAGGGTTTTTGAATAATTTTGAAGGAAATGGCGTCGGCGAGTCTTTGTCATATAGATTTTAGTGGACAAGTAGATATTACTTACTAGTGAGAAATAAATAATAACGGTTTTAAATTATAATACAAAATATGTTTTCGTACAAATGTTTTGAAAGTTTCGTGTCTTAAAAGAACCCGTCGTATACTTATTGGATCACTTTTCGTTGTCATGCGTTGCTAACGTAGAGAGCTAAGATGAAATGTCTCTTGTGCCATTGATTCCCTCGGCTGTCCACTCTCCACACCGGAACACAACAGTACAAGCACGGCTGCTTAGCGGCAGGATAAGGGAGTAAGATGGTGGTAGCGGTCCGGACGGACCTCGCACAAGGTCCTATTACCCGCAAAACCCTGGGTGTACCTTACTGGCTAACCTACCTATGTTAACTAAAATGCCGTTAAAGTTCGTTTGTCCTTTTTTGTCACATTGACATTTCCGATAGTAAGAAGAAGACAAAACCTATTTTAGCTAATGGAGGCTTGAGTGACGTTTATGAATAAGGCCATAAGTAATTAGATTAAGGTAAACGCAGGTATTAACGACCCCCTTAAGGCAACTTTTAAATCGACAATGAATTTTATGTATACATACTGGTTGACCTCAGATTTGGTATTTTGATGATAGATTGATGATGATTTAATTTTCCATACGAGTCTAAAACCACAGCATTCGTTTCTGGCGCTTTGCCTGCTGCTGCCGCGGCACACTCGCTTCGCTCGCTCGGCTCGCGCGCTGTTGAGGTTGCAGTTCTAACCTAGCCGAACCTACTTTTCTGGTAGCAGTTCGTTTTTGTGCCATTTGTTTGTTTTACTATTGCATTCCTGTGTCAGTAAAAATAAATTACCATTTGCCAAGCTATTAAGCGGGAATGTTATAAGTTGAGTGTGCGAAGTGACAATTTATTTTGGAAAAAAAAATTGGAATATAATTATTATGTATTTATGTATTTTTTGGCAGAATGAAACGATTGCTTAATAAAACTTGATGAAATGAAAATATGCCAAACAATACATTTGCTAAAGATTCATTTGGGAAAAGAAACTAGTGCGATAAGTTTTTTTAGAAAACTAAATTTGAGCAATAATAATTTGCTATCGGCAGTAGGAAGGTACATAGAGCATTACTAACTATCTATGTGTGAAGTGTATTAGTATAATTATACACATCAAGTCAACTCCACACTCCACCTTTAAGCCAACGAACTGAATACAAAACTAACTCGAAGCGTTAACACAAATGATATAATCCAATTTGAACGACCTAAGTTTACAGTTGACTTAATTGAAATACAACTAAGCCTTTATCTAAACCACGTCTCGTCTTGTAACACGATTTGTGTTAGTTGTAACAATGTGGAGTTTAACTGTGGAATTTAATTTAATTTATGCACGAGTTATTGGAAATCTTAGGCGATTTAAAGGGAGGTTTCTTTTGGGTCACGATGGCAAAATGACGGTTAGATCTGCATGTCCTATAGACAAAATCTGGAAAATGAGAAAATATTTATTTACAAAAGCAATTTAAAATGCAATTTAATTTTCTGGTGGTAGGACCCTGTGCAGGGTCCGTCCGGATCGCTACCACCATCTTACTCGCTGCACTGTTATGTTCCGGTGTGGAGAGTAAGACAGCCGGTGTAATTATGGGCACAAGAGGCATTTCATCTTAGCTCTCTAGGTTGGCAACGCATCTGCAAACCCTCCGAGGTCGCGGGTGTCTATGGGCAGTGGTGATTGATCACTTACCATCAGGTGACCCACTTGCTCGTTTGCCTTCCTCATCGTACAAGAAAAAGACATTAAATCCAAGCTAAAACCAATTAAACTAAAACTTAAAACTAAATTAAATTAAGTTGCAAACGCCTTAGTCGATACAACTTCTGGCCAAAAGAACTGGCAGTTTTCTCTCTCAAAGAATCAGCATCGCTGGACGCTGAAGATGATGAGGATTGATTTCACACCCTTTCCTTTTGCAGGTAAATGGGAGCTCGGCTGGATCCTCTGCGACATCTGGATAAGCCTGGACATCCTGCTGTGCACGGCGTCAATCCTTTCTCTTTGCGCTATTAGCGTGGACCGGTATCTGGCGGTGACGCGGCCATTGTCGTACTCCAGAAGACGGAGGTCCAAGAAACTGGCGCTTACGATGATCTTCTTCGTCTGGATTGCCGCGATGGCCATCACTTGCCCGCCTATGTTCGGATGGTGAGTTCGCATCATAAGCATCTTCGACTGGAAAAGCATAATATTATTATTGCAACGTAGCATTCTCATTCTTACTCGCTAATCCTACCGCTAAGCAACAGTGCTTGCACTGTTGTGTTCCGGTGTGGAGAGTAAGACAGCCGGTGTAATTACGGGCACAAGAGGCATTTCATCTTAATTGAAATTGAAATTTGAATTTATTTGCATTAGGCGTGGTATTACATCGATGTTAGGTGGTGTTTATATTGAACACACACTTAGCTATTATAAGCATGCAAAAATTTTAATCTAAACTAAATGTAAAGCTGAAGTTACATAGCCATGCCAAGAATTAACAATACGATATACAATTATAATAAGACATATTAATTAAATTTAATTAAATATTTTCATACAACATAATTATAATCAGGCACTGTTAATTTTTTTATTCGTTATTATTATATTCTAAAAATTCCTTTACACTGTAAAAACATTTGTCTCTTAACCATTTTATTAATTATTTTCTAAATTTTGTTAATATCGTAATTTGTCTAATTGTTAACGGTATATTATTATATATTTGTATGGACATTGCGTAACAATTTTTTTTATACAGTGCGCTTTTTATGTTGGCCTAGCTAGTTTTGAGGGATCTCTGGTCCTGAGTCTAGGATTCACTGATAATTTATTATAAAAGTTTGGGTTTGATCTTACAAATAAGCCAACTTCTAAAATATACTGCCCTGGCAAGGTTAGTATATTCAGCTCTTTGTATAATGGCCTACATGGTTCTAAAGGTCCTACTCCACTTATGGCTCGCAGACACTTTTTTTGATATATGAAGGCTCGTTTAATGTCAGTTGAGTTACCCCAGATGATCAGACCATACCTTAATATTGAGCTCACATAACCATGATAAGCTGTGCATGAAAAGCTGCCTTAGCTTTTCCGCCAGCAATACGTTTTAAACGTCTTAAAGAAAACGTAAATATTTCCAATTTAGTACAAAAATTTTCAACATGAGATTTCCAATTGCAATGTCGATCCACTATAATACCTAAAAATTTTGTATCGTCAACTTCTTCAATGTCTACTCCTTTACATTTAATATCTAATTTCAGTAACTGCTTTCTATAATTACAAAATTGCATATATTTAGTTTTTTCAATGTTTACATAAAGGTCATTATCTTCCAACCAATTACATATAGAGTCAATAGTTTTATTTATAGTGTTAGTGTAATCATTATCATTGTCATCCTTAGTGATTAAAATTTAAATGTCGTCTGGGAATAGAATAGTGTCATATTGACTTACTTTCGGAAGATCATTTATATATAAAATAAATAGTAATGGTCCAAGTACACTCCCTTGAGATACACCTGAATTGTTAATTCTGTATGAAGACTGATATTTCGCAACATTATTGCATTTATTTTGCATTGCATTGAATTTAGCTCTCTAGGTTGGCAACACGTCTGCAAACCCCCGGGATTGTGAGTGTCTATGGGCAGTGGTGATCACTTACCATCAGGTGACTTGCTCGTTTGCCTTCCTTGTAGTATAAAAAAATAAAAATAACAACACGTTAACTCGAACGCAATTGAGACGCATTTTTTGGTGGAACCTATGTCTCCTTTTTCTCATCAGGTACGAACCAGACCACAACCAAGGCGGTATTTGCCGGTACAACCAGAACCCGGGATACGTTGTATTTTCGGCCATGGGTTCCTTCTTCCTTCCTATGGCTGTCATGGTGTACGTCTACGCGAGGATATCCTGCGTGGTGGCGAGACGACACCATCAGCTCGCTACGAGCACGAAGTGCAGTAAGGTGAGTTTTTTTTACCCGACTACTCAAGGAGGGTATTGTTTTTCGAGCGTATGTATGTCTAATTCTTTGGCACGCTCTGCAGCGTAAACCGCTTGACGGATTTCAACTTATGAGGTGTTATCACTAATGACTCATTAGATGTGTCTTAGTTGTGTGACACAGTGTGTTTCCCGGAATTGCAGTCCAGTTTTCTGTTTTTAATTTTAAGTTGTTTGGGTTACATAGGACACCCCAGCAGGGTAATTGCGTAAATATTTTGACACTCGTCACCGGATTGAAATTACAGTTTTGTATAACTGTGACAGCTAACTGTTTCCGATACTAATTGTCAGCCCATTGATCGCGACTGTGATTCCGAGCGAGTTGACAATAAGGCCGCTGTATCTAGGTATAAGTATGTCTGTAGCATTATAGCTCCCAAACAGAAGGACCTAAATTAGAGCTAGTTTAATCGAGATGGTTTTAACTTTTTGGACATTTAATTGAAAAATGTCTGTGGTCTTTCGACTTTTCTAAGTTGGTTAGGTTACGTTATCTCTTCTTGTCTGTTCTGTTCCATGTTTTATGTACAATATAGAGCCCACATTATTGTACACATTAACATTAAACTCAAAACAAATGTTTATTTAACACGTCTAATCCGGGTTACAAAGTCAAATCCCATTACAACAGGCTTGTTGTTTTGAATATAAAGTAGACATGTAGGATGTGTTTGAACAAGTCGCACTATTATTGTAACGCCATATCACAATACGTCGGTCGAATCACTAAAGGGCTTAACTGACAAAACATCGAATTTGAGTTAAGTTATGCCATCGTATTGCAAAGTGCGTCTCAATTGGAGTAAGGGACAAAATACCGAAAATCACTTTTAAACATAGTACGTAGATAGGTTTTTTTTTCTCTGTCGATTGGTAGTTACGATACGCCCCTTACTTTCGCTGTTATTAACATTTATTATTACATTAATTATTTTTTTATTATTTGGGTTGTAACCGTGGGAGTCTTAAATGTAAAGAATAATAGAACATTATTGCCGAGGCCCGGAAAGTAGGGAATTGCCTGACGAGGTGGTTTGCAAGCTGAGCATCGCAAGGCTTGCAAAAATGCGAGTCAGGCAATTCCGGTTTAAGTCGAGGAATATATAGTGCTTTTCTCAATAATGTGAGGAAATTAAAAAACCTCCTTTGCAAAAAAAAAGTAATTTAATAGATAAATCACGAAATACGTTAACAAAAACCAAAGTGTTCAATTACTTGATGATGATTTCAATGAGTTGTAAATGTGATTAAAAATTATGTCAAATTCGAGCTTACCGCTGCAAAATTACGCGAAATCAACACCCATGACTATTTTTAGTGACAAAAATGTCAAACTGTCATCCGCCATCTTGGGTTCAACAAATATGTCAAATTCGATCTCACCGCTGCCAAATTACATGAAATCGACACCCATGACCATTTTTAGTGAAAAAAATGACAAACTGTCATCCGCCATCTTGGATTCAAAAAATAATGTCAAATTCGAACTCACCGCTGCCAAATTACTCGAAATTGATACCCATGACGATTTTTAGTGAAAAAATGTCAAACTGTCATCCGCCATCTTGGATCCAAAAAATAACATCAAATTTAAGCTCACCGCTGCCAAATTACTCGAAATCGATACCCATGACGATTTTTAGTGAAAAAAATGACAAACTGTCATCCGCCATCTTGGATCCAAAAAATAACATCAGATTTGAGCTCACCGCAGCCAAATTACACGAAATCGACACCCACGACCGTTTTCTGTGAAAACAAATGTCAAACTGTCATCCGCCATCTTGAATCCAAAAAATTATGTCAAATTCTAGCTCACCGTAGCAAAATTACACGAAATCGACACCCCTGTGATCATTTTATTTACGAAAAATACAAACTGTCATTCGTAATTTATGATTGAACAAAAACTTAACACACGCACTGCGGTAAATCGGGCTGCCTTGGCTTATATGCAATTATTCTTTGGCCCCATTTTATATGTTACAACTTTTAAAAAGTTAATAAAGCGGCAAAAAATGGAAATATGGAATGAATGTATCAAAAGCCATTTCCATTCACCTTCTTCGACGGATTCTGCGTTTAAAATTTTGAATGAAAAAATTAGGTGCTTCCCGGGTTCTATTTTCAAATGGAAAGCGAGAATTTCCGATCATGTTTAAGAAAACATATTATGTTCACCGTTGGCGCTGGCGGACTTGCTCCGCCAGTCCCTGTGTTCCATATGTTTATTACGATACTGCAGATTTTTACTTATTGGAAACAACTCACACCCTGCAAGTTAATATGACAACCAGGTAGGTACAGTCAACCAAAAACATGCCTTAGTTTTGTTGATTGATAATGAATCTTGTTTCTTGAACGCGTATATGTACTACAATTCGACTGGCCTAGTTTGCATGGCTAGCTACTACAAAGGTACAGCCGTAGGTCTAAAGCCGATGTTTGAAAGAGCAGGCTTTGCCTTTGTAGTGGACCCGCATGCAAACTGTTTGAGCAGACATACTGTGTACAGTCACCAGCAATAATATATGATTATGGACAGCACTGCAAAAATATCTGATCATGGTAGAAGGCAAAAATATATGACGACATTCGACGGCAATAAGATCTGATATGTTGCGACCGGCATAAATATCGTTCCTGGGTAACGGCATAAGTATCGGACACAGAGTCGCTTAAAAATATCTGATACTTGACGAAATGAAAAATATGTGATCAATCAGCAAACATGAACTTAATTCAGTAGTATTACGAATCTAATTTGAATGCAGCGATCTGACGCTTCTCGAAAACAGTGGGTACTTGTCACTGTATATGTCTGTCTCATGTTTTGTTTTATCTAAATCCAACAAATTCAGTTCTTCGTTTCTAATATGACATACCCTGTCGACGTATTATTTTTTCCATATACTTTACCAAGGAGTTTAACCGCTAATAAAAAAAACTTCAAGCACAAAAATACTGTTCTTATTTTAAAAGCTAAGAAACGTGAGATAGATATACGTAGTGACAAGTATGCACTGTTTTCAAGAAGCGTCAGATCGCTGCATTCAAATTAGATTCGTAATACTAGTGAATTAAGTTCATGTTTGCTGATTGATCACATATTTTTGATTTTGTAACATGTGAGATATTTATGCGGTCCGTGTGATTTGATGTTTTTGCTTCCAAAGTGAATACATATTTATGCTGGTGACGAGTCACTTAATTTTGATTTTGTTTAGTATCAGATATTTTTAAGCGACTCAGTGTCCGATATTTATGCCCTAAACCAAGAACGATACATATGCCAGCCGCAACCCATTAGATCTTTATGCTGTCGAGTGTCGTCATATACTTTTGCCTTCTACCGTGATCAGATATTTTTGCAGCGCTGTCCATAATCATATATTATTGCTGGTGACTGTACCTGATAAGTGCTTCTATACCTACCCATAATTCCGCCTATTGTCTACCATACCTGTTTTTCTGTAATCTCCTTGTACTGTTTTGTGGTTTTCAATAAAGAATATTTGTATTTTATTGTATTGTATAAGTCGTTCCCAGTAACAGTAACCCATATTCCTGTTTGTAACTTGGCTGATACGTGCAATGGATCAAATCAGCCCACGCACTCACCTTCTACTGGGTAAATGTCGGTTTATTTCCACGCCACTTTGCAGGTCTGCGACAATTTCATCGACAGTTTTCCAGCTACACAAAAATTTTAAGAATCGTTACAAAGGTCATAGGTACGACTTTATCATGTCCACTGCTGGACATAGGCCACCCCCAAGGCTCTCCACTCAGACCGGTCTGGTGCTTTCTGCATACAATCCGGTCCCGCGATCTTTACCAGGTCGTCGCTCCATCTTGTTAGAGGCCTACCGACAGCTCGTCTCCCGGTCCGTGGACGCCATTCGAGAACCTTCTGACCCCATCGGCGAGCAATGTGCCCCGCCCACTGCCACTTAAGTTTCGCAATTCTTCGGGCTATGTCGGTAACCTTACGTAGGTACGTCTTGAAGAAATACAAATAATGGATATTGGCAATCCAAAATCAAAACCCATCGAACACAGTCGCGTCACGGCACAGCTAATAACATACTTACATAGATAAAAGGTCGTTGCATAAAGAACATAATAAACATTGACTGGGTCGGGGGTGGAACGGTTTCGGGACGGGGACGGATCGTGAAAATAGCGTAGCTCGTTTGTAACTACAATGTGGGTACATTTAGTGACATATTAATAGTAGATTAATGCCCAGGCATAGGAAGTGAGCAATTGCTGGAGTGAGAACTTAGGACGAGTCTAGCAATTGCTATTCCAGCCGTGGCAGATATAGATTTTTTCTCAAACATTAAGAGGAAAAAGGAATTTTAATTATTAATTAACTCTTATAATACAGCGAGTCAAAACTGCCATTGTTGTTACTATAATTGTGGCAGTGTCTTGAATATTATTTGTTGCGAAATATTGCAATATCTCAGTCATTATAAATATATATTTTATTTAATTAAGTACTCACTAACTAACTAAATTCTTTAATTTCCTTACCCCTGTTTTATAATAGTTTCACGACTAAAAATTTTCCATTGAAATATAAGCTGCTGTATGCCTTAGTTAATAGTTCTTTTATTTTCATCATGGTGGACACCAATATATTAAACGATCACGATTTTGTTACTAAAAACTGTTAATATCATTTACATAACTTTATATAAATCGAAACTTATTGCGTTATTATTATTTACATATTTCCGCCGATTTTTTTTTATTAAAAAAACTATATTTTTCTTTTGAATACTACCAAGCTAATTAAAAAAATTGTCAAAAATGTTAAATTTCGAATAGAACGCCTGCATTCAGCCACCGATTTGGCTGAATGAGTTGTCACTCAATGTTTCCATGGTCTATTTTACTTTTTAAAAAGTTGAAAACAAGTGAAAAATAGTCCAGCAATCCGATTTATGGACAGGTAATCGCGCCTGCAATGTAATGCGGCCGTCAACAAGGCCCTTCGTGTTCTGTTACTTCGAGTAAAATGACAACATTTCCGACAATGTTTGAGAAAAAATGGATTCTGTCCCGTTCGGCACAAGAAAACTCACGTTACGTAAGAAAGTTTCTTAATGGCTTCGCCGTTGTCGGTTCTGAAAAGGCTTGCTCCATCAATATTTTGCGTATGACTGAGTTTATTACGTGACGAACATTATTTTTAAGTCATTGAACTCGTTAAGGTCACATTTGATAATATTTTATACTGTGATAGTTTATTTTATTTTCTGTTCGTGGATTGGCTTGGCTCTTCTTACTCAGTCGGTAGAGCCTAGAATTGTGTTGTGCATTTTAAATTAAGCTCAACGAAAGGCTGAGTTTAGAAGTAATATATTAAATGCATAACCCAAGCTTAATTGCTTTGTGCTAGTTGGCCTTACACTGTGAGATTGAAAGATAGTTTTTCTGTATAATATAAATTGCGTTTATAATAAATCAAAATCATACAATCATTACCATTACCTACATCTCTTTCCAGTGTAACAATTTTTTCTAACCTGGCTTGCTAAATTCCAGTCTTTAAGTAATCGAATACAGATAAACGAACTTTATTAACTCTTTGCAATAATTATTATTGTTTCTCTTTTCAAGCCCCGAAGCAAAAGAGGGATAGATACCTACTTATTATAAGTCTGATGTATGTATCAGTATACCTATCTACATTATAATTATAATCGGTTCTACCGTTCTCGAGATATGAAGAGAGACTTTGGAAATAAAATTTCGGGAGGTTTTCAACTTTTCAAAGTTTAATTACCATTTTCGTGGCCATAATGTCACAGAATGAGATAATGTACGAATGCTTGGAATAGAGTTACCTTCCATCGCAACAACTGTCTCTTTAAACTTATAAAATAGCAACATTTTCCTTTAGCCAGACATCACAATCTAAACAGCATTGTTAAAACCATATTTACTAAGCATTTTAACCCATTGTGGCATCAAAACAACTTTCGCCAAGTTAACTTTGCCAGTGGCAAAAAATAAAACCAAATTCACCGCATATTAATTTTCAGACAGTCAGGGGACACTGTCGCCACTCTCAGTGGGAATAATAAGTTTGCAACCGCAAATGTCATTATGCTGACAGGAGTGTAAAACTACGTGTAATAATAAGCTTTAATAAAGGTAATATAACTCCAGACAAACGTTTGAAACTTTAGTAGTACCTACTTGTAATTATTACTGCAATTTAAGATAAGGACTTGTATTTGTCTGACCTAGTTTCAGTGTACCTGACTGTCTGATATCCTACAGAAAGAACAATCTAAGTTTGACAATTTCGTTTCAGACAAATAAAGCCTAATAGTCATAAAAACAGTCTGCACTTACAACCTATCTATTCTTTTGTTAATGTATTATTTTTGTGTAAAAACGTTTAATAACAGTCAGTTGATCGAATTTGGAACTTTAATCGTAAAGTTCCTTGCAGTAAGCGTTTTAATCTTTTGTTCTTCGTAAAGATATTAGGCAGGCTGAGAGACGAGAAAATTAACACGTACATATTTAACTAACTTCATAGCTATTACTATGAACATTATCATTGTTTACCTACTGCCACCTAGTCCTTGAAAATGAACCGAGACTTAAAAATGTGTTTTTTTTATTCCCTCAAGGTTTTGTTTACGTCGTGAGTCCAATCAAACTTTTGACAGTTTCCGGGATAACTCAGCATTTTAGGGGCTTTCCGTAATCCTGCAAATAAGGCAAAGTTCAGGCTGTCACCGTGCCAAGTTAGAGTAAACTGGAGACAACGCGATTATTTTTTACCGTCTTGTCTTTGACTGTCTTTTTTTTAATACATTAAGAAAAAAATCAATCAAAATTACAGGTGATCAAAGGGCTGGCGCGTTCCTCTGTAAACGTACAGGCATTGCTATACAAAGAGGCAACGCCGCCAGCCTTTTGGGCACCTTGCCCCGAGGTAGCGGACTCAGGGGTCTAAATTTAATTATTGTTATTATTATTCTTTTTGTTTTTGTTTGTTTTGTTGTAATAAATATATTTATATTTAAATTTGACTGCAAAGCCCGTACAATAAAATTTTTTTTTTATGAATTGAGAACCTCTTTCTCTTTTGAAGTCGGTTAAAAAACCGGACAGATGCGAGTTAAATGAACTCCCGTAGAGAGGGTACCGTACGCTTAACCGTACCGTAGGGTACCTTATCTTAAACAGTCTAGTATATTCGAAGCAAATTGGTTGTAACATTACAACTGTAAATGAAGTCCATACGCAGAAATATTTAGAAATCTCCTATGTATTTACTAAAACAACTATTTTCTTTTTTTTATGAAAATGACCTATTCCTGCATGCTAATTGTCTAACTCGCTCGCAATCAGCATCGTGTTCATTTTGTATGGGCTGACAATTGGTATCGGAAACCTAGCTGTCACAGTAATACAAAAACTGACATTTCAATCCGATGACGAGTGTCAAATAGTTACGCAATCATCATCATCCCCAGCCTTTTTTATGTCCCACTGCTGAGCACAGGCCTTCTTCCACGCGGGTCCAGTGCAGATCGGGAACTTCACACACATCATTGAATTGCTTAGCAGGAGTGTGCAGGTTTCCTCGCGATGTTTTCCTCCACCGAAAAGTACATGACAAATTACAAATGTAATTCCGCACATAAATTTCGAAAAATTCAGACATGCGAGCCGGGGCTTGTACCCACGACCCTCTGCTTGAGAGGCCATAGGCCAAACCACTAGGCTACCACTGCCAGTTACGCAATAGGGCGTCTGATTTACATAGGTACACAAAAGCGTTCCGGTACCTTCCGGACCACGTTTACCCTGATCTTGCGGAAAGATATTTTTAATCGAAGACAGTCATGTTCTTACCTCTCGAGATCGGAAGGAACATACTTAATTAACATTCAGCGTTTGACCCACTTATCAGAACGCAATCGGCACTAGCCTTTGTGTTCCGATTAGTTCCTACACAAGGATTCGCCTGAATTGGAAAGCTAACAGACCGATCGTGATACGTCAAACAAGCGACGGAACAAGCCAATCCTCTGTTCATTGCGCTGTCGACAATGTAATCGCACACCAGTTGGTTGATACGCATGCAATGTATCTTAAAAGAGAAAAATGCTCGCTGTACCGCCTGTCGCACACAGTACTGGCAGAGCCGTTACGGTACTGATAAAGTTGAGCGGTCTCTTGTAAAGGAACATTCTAGCGAATGTTACATTACAGGTTGACTTATTCTAGGGAGCCTTGATGACAGTAATCTTGCTTTGAGCTTTTTCCAGAGCTTTTGTCATTATTCTCGCATGACTGGACAAGCCTTTTTCTCGAATCAATATTCATAGCGGTATTTAGCTCTATGCTCGGCTCTGTTCGTTGCAAGTTCGTCAAATTTTATTGCTCAATGCTCTCTATTACAAGTGAACGGTCAAGTGTATCAGGAAACGTAGTCCCCAGCTTTCTCGCCGGATAAGAAAATTTAAGCAAACTTTTTACCATAAAATCTGTCTCCATCATGCATATCCCTATGTTTTAGTTGCTCTCATTAAAAATTAAAATTATTCAATTAATAAAAAAGTAAGGAACTTGTATTACAAGTCGACCGGTTCCAAATGTAATTTTCAGACGTCCAGTAAACAATTTCACCTTACATTAGGCAAAAAATGAAAACATAGACATATAGCCCAGTTTCTTTTCATATTACATTTGAAAGAAGTATTCAGTTTTTTGGAAGAGAAAACAGGGGACTACGCAACTGTGTTTTCTCTGTTCGCGATGCAGTTGTCTCGTTTAATCTCGTATTGGGGCAATTAGAGAGAGGGCGACAGCAACACTAAACACCCTGTTCTTCAAAAGGCTCTCACGAAGTGTTTCCTGTTAAGCTTCCTCGTCTTAACAATAACCGTATTCCTCCGTTTGTTCCAGAAAGGCAAACTCTCCTGCATCCGTACAGAGTCTGATTCCGGATCCGACAAACTATCGCTCCGGCAGACCGCTTCGAAACAAACTTCCAAGTCCACACAGCAGAGCGAGTGCTCGTCCCAAACAGAAAAATGTCCGTGCTGCTTCCACGCGGACAAAAAACGGAAGAACAGAAAAGAAAAAGAATCGAAGTTCAACAACGAAGTTACTTTTAAAGCGAATTATAAATACAAGAACACGCGGCATAGAACGCATTCCGTGAAAGAGCATTCGGAGAATAATAGAGTATCTTCTTTGAGGAGGGAGACAAAAACAGCGCAGACGTTGAGTTTGGTGGTCGGAGGTTTCGTCGCCTGCTGGCTCCCCTTCTTCCTCTATTACCTCTTAACGCCTTTCATGCCTTCCGAGTACGTTAACCCTGTTCTTATGTACATTTTAACGTGGTTAGGATGGTTCAATTCCGCCATCAATCCGTTCATTTACGCTTTTTATTCACCAGATTTTAGGTTAGCGTTCTGGCGGCTGACTATTAAGAAGTGCAAGGCTAGCAAACGTTGACGTGCTCAGGTTTTTGTGTAAATGGATAATGTTATATAGATCAAATAATGCTGGACATTTTGCCTGGGAAACTTCTATGGTTGACATATTGATATAAGACTAATCTGAGTGGATAAAGGTAGAAAACGAACGCGATTTTATCCGTTAAAATGAAATCAGCTTCATTCTAACTTTGTTTCTTATTTGGTCATCCTTTGTTAGTTGAAGGGCTAGCACGAGCATAAGTGAAATAAATGGATCCCTCACTTATAATGTATAAGTTGCCTTTGTCCCGACCGTTTCGGACTAATTCGTAGTCCTTCTTTTGAAAGCGTAAGACCAGCGGCTGCGAGACCAACACTGCGCACCAATGCTCTGCTAGGAGCAGCCGACAGCGGCGCACAACTACCCTCGTTGTCATCTTAACTTTTATTATTGTCAAAATGTAGGGTGCCGGGTGACGTGATACTCTATCAAACGTACGAGGACTCCAAAATTATACGTCAGTGATCCGTTTATTTCACTATGATTCTCTAATAGTAGTTTCAAGTTAAAAGACACAATAATATACACAGGACTGATGAATTCTTATATGTAGAAATTTTGTATTGTTATTAACTTTTTCTGAGCGAAGGCCTGAGCCCAGCAGTGAGATATTTTTGTCCTACTCAATCATTGAACTTTAAAGTAATTTCTAGTCAATTTATGTAGCATTTTCTAATTGATATTAAAAATAAACGTTATGTGAATATTTGAATAGAATTATGATGTGATATGAATTTTATAGAACGCTCAGTATTAATAATTGTAATTTAATAGAGTAAGTTTAAATTAAAGAAAATGGAGAGATTGTGTTGTAAATTGTAAATAAACATCGCGCTTTTAAAATTACCTCAAATCAATTCCAAATAAGAAATAATATCTTTGTCTATATGACTTTCATCAATATGTCTGTAATTATTTGGTTCATTGTTTAATTTTAGAGTAAACGGAATTTGAACCCTTTGCTCAGCACTAAACCAACCTAGGTTAAGTCTTGGATCTGCAAAAAAATAGGGTTGTAACGACCACTGTTTTGCGGAAGGATACTCATACCAGTCACAACGAAATATTATTGCCTACACTTTGTATTCGGGATAAAAAAAACTGTTTGCGTATTTTCATAAAGCAGACAGACGGGAGGCGCCTTTGGCTTATCTATGCACTACAGTTTTACTGCCACTTCTTGAAGGGGACGAGGAACACACGTATATAGCACACGTCGACGCTCCTGTCAAAATTTGTTACGTTCCTTCCTATAAACGCACACTAAAACAAAACTGTCACGCAAATGCCAAAAACGCGCACAATCAACAGACCCTGATTATTTTGATCAGACTTAATGTTAGAGATTTGGCACAGGGGAAATCGCACGTTAACATCTCCATTCCTTTCCTACTCTAAGCGTATTTTATACAATTGGAATGTACTTACCTAATTAATAAAACGTAGTGAGTGCTCACATCTAAATAAAATATACTTTCACATTACATAATGTTTTGTTTACTAAATTTGTAAGGGTGTCCTTTTCTGTCAAACTGTAGGTACAAGTGGTGTGCGGAAGAGATGGCAATAATACGAAAATGAAGCCGAGCGCATTAGACAATATTATAACGCCGTTTTTGGGATCGGTATGGAAAATTGTACGTTAATACATGTTTTTGATCTCTCTTACTGTGTCTGAATTGAATCGAAATCGCTAAAGTCTCGTGCAACGACTAAAATGTGCTTTTATCTTATTAAACGTTTCTTAAGCCACCGATGTTCGTAAAATATGAAATAATTGTTTGCCATGCAATCACATAAGCATAAGAATTGTTTTAAATTACTCTTAGTTAAACGTAGGTTATTAAATGTTGTTAATTTATAAGGTTTTGTTGTGTTCATTATTTCTTATTTGAATTACTAGAATTATACCATCATTTTTTCTTTTTCTCAGAATAAAAAAAAACGGGAAAACAAGAACAGACATAAAAGTGTGCTGCTAAATTTAAAATAAGATTGGACGTAAGAATGTTTGATATAAAATGTCAAGTAATAAATTAAGAAAATCAAAATGTATACTAAAATTATTGTAGTCATTTAGGACTGCGAATATTGTGATAAAAATAAATTATTCATTAAAATATTTTCGATGTTTTATTGAACAAATAAAAAAAAAACTTTACGGCGCTCTTTAGGTACAGTCGAAGAAATTAATTCCTCATCCACCATGGAGACTTTCCACAGTAATCGTCAGAGACTTCGAATTGCTTGACAAGGAAAATCGTTCTGACGTTTACTATGAAAATATTCTATGGTGGGTCAGGAATTAATTTCCTCGACGGTTGGTGCTTAGCTTTTATGGAGACAAGACAAAGGTAATGAATCTGTCCTGACGTAAACGGGATTTTCACCTTTTAGAATAAGGAGGTACCTTTTAGAATAAGGAGGTACCTTTTAGAATAAGGAGGTACCTTTTAGAATAAGGAGGTACCTTTTAGAATAAGGAGGTACCTTTTAGAATAAGGAAGTACCTTTTAGAATAAGGAGGTACCTTTTAGAATAAGGAAGTACCTTTTAGAATAAGGAGGTACCTTTTAGAATAAGGAGGTACCTTTTAGAATAAGGAGGTACCTTTTAGAATAAGGAGGTACCTTTTAGAATAAGGAAGTACCTTTTAGAATAAGGAGGTCCTTTTGATAAATTATAAAAGGTAACAAACTTGAAACGTTAGAAAACTTAAGAAAAACACGTCACTAACTAAAACATTAATTTAATGTAGCGATCTGTTTGGCGTTTTCGCAGGTTGATTTTTTGTTTGAAAAATAAAAACACAAAAAAATATATGTAAAAAAGCAAATACACAAAAAAGGCCGATGGGTCGGTCGGCAACAAAACCAATAATGAATTGTTTTATTTGGAGAACAAACAGTTGTCGATACGTACATTAGTTCATATGTTCTAACTATATCTAATATACATGTATCTATCACCTAAGCAGTGCCCTAAGCACGACTTGTCGAATCCTGCTTTACGTTACGGTTATCGTATCGAGATCGAGAAATCTCATACTAAATTTTAGTTCCAAATACGCTCACGGGTGGGCGCTGTTCCAAACGTCATACAAACTCGTTATAGTTTACTATTTGATTTTACGAGACGCAGGATTCGACAAGTCGTGCTTAGGGCACAGTTCTCACTGAGAATTATAATTAAGCCTAATTTACTAATTTACGCCACTGTGTGCTGTGAAAGAATCCTGTGAATTGTAGTATTTTTTAGGGTTCCGTGCCTCAAAAGGAAAAAACGTAACCCTTATAGGATCACTTTGTTGTCCGTCTGTCTGTCTGTCTGTCTGTCAAGACCCTTTTTCTCTGGAACGCGTGGAGGTAGCATGCTGAAATTAATATCAAATACTCGCCTGCGGGCCCTTGAAGCTGTGAAAAAATCAAAATTCTAAGTCAACGCAATCAAAAGATACAGTCATTAAAAAGGCTATTTCCGTACAAATTGCCGAAATCCAAAAACCTAAAGGGTACTTCCAGTTGTCCTAGAAACATGAAATTTAGTATGAAGGTAGCTTTTATAGCACAACCACTCACAAAAGTCTCAAAATCTTAAAATTTTATGTCTGTCTGTAGATTGAGCAGACCAATATAAGTTGACCCCACACTGCGTACCTACATTTTGCTTAGGAGCAGGGCTCTGCTAACACTGGACTTCTTAAAACACTAGGTAAAAGCGTTAAAATCTTTCTACGGAACCCTCGTGCGCGACTCCGACTCGCACTTGTCCGGTATTTTTTCTCTTTTCAAGCAAAATACAGACAACTAATCAAATTAAAATTAGAAAAATACCTTGATAGCCTAGTGGTTTGACCTGTGGCCTCTCAAGCAGAGGGTCGTGGGTTGGAGCCCCGGCTCACACCTCTAAGTTCTTTCGGATGTATGAAATTACATTTGTAATTTATTATGAGCTTTTCGTTGAAGAAAAAAATCGTGAGGAAGTAGCACACTTCTGCCAAGCAACTAGGTATGTGTGAAGTTCCCAATACGCACTAGGCCAGCGTGGGAAGTATAACCCAAGCCCTCTCAGTCTGAGAGGGCTGTGCCCAGCAGTGGGACGTAGAAAAGGCTGGTGATGATGATGATGAGTCTTAGAAATATAAAATGTTGCCAATTAGGATGACGCCGCACAATTTAAATGATTTGATTGCAACAGTAACAGAGAACCGGCGAAGTCGGCCACAAAACTCCCTTTTTATAGAGGAATAAAAACCGATATCGAATCGCATAAAAATAAAAGTAACTAGTATACTTCAATTAAAATTCAGGGGACAATAACAATACCTATTCCGGGAAAAAGTAATTTCCTGAAAAAGGGAAACTTTCCGGTGCGGGGAACAGGAAACGCATTAATATTACGTGACCCTAACTTTGTGAATGTACAATAGGTACCTACCTAAATTTGTTCCTTTAGTTTTTTTATACGACGAGAAAGGCTAACGAGCAAGTGGGTCACCTGCAGCCCCGGAGGGTTTGCAGATGCGTTGCCAACCTAGAGAGCTAAGATGAAATGCCTCTTGTGCCCGTAATTACACCGGCTGTCTTACTCTCCACACAGGAACACAACAGTGGAAGCACTGCTGCTTAGCGGCAGGATTAGCTAGTAAGATGGTGGCAGCGAACCGGACTCCGTCCGCCTCGCACAAGGTCCTACCATCCGCAAAAAAGTTCTAAGATACCTATCGAATTTATCTTAGATTCTCTTTTTGTGTAACTTCGTTTTCTTCGTCGGACTGCAAATAATCTATTTTAACCTGATGCTATACATAGGCAGTAAGCGCATAGTACAAAACGTCATCTTTGAATTTTTCTGCTGTTCAAAATTAGGTATCTCATAAATCAAAATAACTGAATGTCAAAAATAGCATAGCATAGCATACCTAAAACATTTTTATTTTAAACCATCATCAATAATAGCAGTCTTTTTCGTATTTTTATTTTACTATACACTAGCAGTTGCCCGCGACTTCGTCTGCGTAGAAATAAGTTATCGCTATCCCGCGGAAACTATATATACAATTTTCCGGGATGAAAGGTATTCCCATTTCAAATTTTATCCAAATCCGTGTCGCCGCCTCAGCGTGAAGAAGTAATAAACGTATCCACTCACAAACTTTCGCATTTATAATATTAGTAGGATTTTTATTAGTAGATACAAAATCAGATGAGACTAGAATTCTGGTTTTTTCTTTTCGGTTCTGAGAAAAATATGGTTAGTACCAAATACAGGTAGGTATAGTGGAAAAAGATTTTCCACAGATCAAGCAAAAATCAATTTTATGCCAGTCATGAACACTGACATCTAAAAACATTTGTCAATTCCTTCTTATTATCCAAAAATTTTATTGAATTTCTCAATTCAGCTAAGTATACCACAGAAGTATACCTACTCGTAACCAGCTACGGCATTGCTCTGCCATTAAAATAGCTTAAAAAATCTTCACATCTTCATGACTGCTGACCTTTCATTGTCAAGCAAAACCCACTGACCTTTTAAGAACGAAAACGAGGGGTCGGATGTGACAGACTGACATTATGAATGATAATAATACGGATAGAGATTTTCCTCTAAAGGTAAGTCCCGAATAAAAGTGACAAAGCCAGTGACAGTTAAAGTATCATAAGTCAAAGTCAAAATTCATTTTAGTGTGACAAACTCTAAGAGGTTATTCCGCTTTCGTCATCCAGATAACCTAAAAAACTGAAAGAACGTTTAACTGTTTAAAAGGACTCTTGAGCCTAATAAATGATACTTTAACATAATGCCTTTCACATATACGATATTTTATCGCAACGCGTATAACGCCCTTTCTTCCCTTTGTGACGAAAACTCTTTGTACTTCTTCAGTAAACCGCCATAGTAACTTTCCACGAGTTTTTGGGGTTCCGTACCTCAAAAGAAAAAACGGAACCTTCATAGGATTACTTTGTTTATTTATTTAATCATAACAAATTTGTACCTTAACAGCTAGAGCCAAAGCGGTACAAACTTACTGCTTGTCGAAACCGTTTAGATACATTTTCTATGTGGTTACCTACGCACACATGCATGATCTAACTATTAAGTATTTGTCGAAACACCCCTCAGTCCACAATAAATCTTAGCACAAGCCACACGTATTTGTTTAATTTAGAACACTGCAAAATACCAAAATCAACCCTATTGCATTCAACACTGATCTTAAACTACTGAACTAAATTTCTTTTGTCCTGTTACCTGTAACTTACTTCATGTTTAATGTGCAATAAAGAGGTATCTCATATGTATACACGTACTTCCCGTTAACCTAGAATCATGAAATTTGGCAAGAAGTCTTAATGTAAGGCACCGGATCGGCGCTGCCTCGCTGCCGTCAACCAAACAAGAGCAAGGCGAGGCGATGCTGTTCCGATGTTGGTATTGTGTGTGTGTTACAGTATGGAGTCTCTTACAAAGAATACAGTGCCCTAAGCACGACTTGTCGAATCCTGTGTCACGTAATTTCGAATAGTAAACTATAACGAGTTTGTATGACGTTTGGAACAGCGCCCGCCCGTGAGCGTATTTGGAACTAAAATTTAGTATGAGGTTTCTCGATCTCGATACGATAACCGTAACGTTACGCAGCTTTCGTAAATTCATGCTCGACCCTCTGAACGGCTCGGGATGACTCGGTACAGATCCGGCACGGAGCGGTTACGTGTGAAAGGGAAAAATCCGAAAACTGTAAATTAGTAGTTAAATATTTTTTTGCGATGAGTTTATAGGTACTTTTTTTTTATTTATTTAACTCAAAATAAATAAGGAAATAAAAGTTCAAAACTTAGACATGAACTTCTGCCAAACTGCATAGCAGTTTGTTGGCAGAAAGTGGAATCTCTCACTCACCATACTGACAGCAGTATGGTGAGTGAGAGCTCTCCATTTTCTGCCAACCTATATATTATATTACCATCCTAATTATTAAACTTGAGGTTGGTGAATTCGGTGCGACCAAGTCGGTGCATCAGGACATCAGTTCTCTAACGGCAAAGTTAAGTTTGTCCAGTCCAGTTTGCCATACCTACTTACAAGCTTGAAGGGAACCCTCCCTGCACGAGTCCAACTCGCACTTAGCCGGTTTTTCTTTAACATAAGCCTCTGGCTTGACGAGATCTCTTTTAATACTCGCTTAGCGTTTATCTTACCTTTGACATTAAAAAAAAAACGGCATCAAGGATTTGGGAGAGCTCATTGCGCGGGGTTATTAAAATCGGTACATTATAGAGTCGTTCTTATCGTTTTTCAACCAATACGACTTGTCTAGGGGGCTTGTAACAGCTTTGGGAAGGACTTTTCACCAGGCCGTTTACAGGAGAAACAGTCTGCTTTAAGGTAGCCTACCTAGGGTTTTTTGTGAAGGAAACAAATTGCAAGTTTAATACATTTATTTAAACAAAAATCGATAGGCTAATTTGACAAGCAAAATAGAGAATCTCAGGGGATTGAGTTCGAAGACACTTTTGAAGTTACTAGGTTCGATTACACGCTAATGTGGCCTACACTTCCCTCGGGTGTCTGGATCCTCATAGGGTGCAGGCGTCGTAGAGCAACCAGGAGTGACCAGGGGGCTCGTGTGATGTCGTGGTGTAAGATGGTGTGAAGGGGACCGTAGCGTGCCAACGGCTAGCCTCTGATCAGGCTGCGAGAGGTCGGCAGGGGTCCGTTAGGAACCAGTAGAGTGGGTGGAGAGATTTTCCACGGGTAGCGTAGTTGCCCTGTAAATAACCTGGTGTGAGCCAAACGTCCATGGTATGCTCGCACTGACATATTCCGCTCTCCAGTCCGACCATTCCCGAGGGAGTGGGAACCAGATTAGCAGTGCATGGCAATACGGAGGGTCATACGGATTTACAATTCAGCTAGAGTCAGAGAGTAAGCTTTTACAGGTTTTTAGTGAGAGTGTATAACAGATTTACACAAAGTGACCGTTGGAACTTTAAATTCCAACCGTTCTAGGAAGCCGTTAGGTTTTAAAATAAGCGCTACTTCTATAACCGTAGAGCAGTGAAATAGGGACGGATTAAATTATAATTAACTGGCCGGAGCGCTATTAAGGTACAGTAATGCTTCGGACAGAGTAACGTAGTGGAAACCTATAGAATTAAAATAAATTACAATAAAAGACACAAGTAGTGTAACACAATGATAAAGTACAGAAACGATCAGTATTCTTACCAAGTTCTGGGCTGGCTGGTTCCACTCAGGAGTTGTAGAGAAATGTAAGGTCTCCCAGCCGTACAGGCGGTTTTATGGTTGTATGGAACCGGATACGGATAACCAAATGATTTTGAATTGGGCGACGCCCATGGGCGTGTCCGTGTCTCTCATTTTGAATAGCAACGTATTATTTCTGTGTAGTGTGTAATGTAGTTTTTTATGTGTTTTATGTTGGCTAAGTGCAAGTAGCGGTTGTTAATTAATTAATTTACAACCGATGCAATTTTTTAATTAGATTTAAATTAATATTATTCGCCTAAGTGCGGAAAAGCGCCATCTAGCGGATTATGGCAGAACTTTTAATGTCCAAGAGCTTGCGTATTGTGACAGACTGCAATAGAGAGATCTCTTTCCAGGCAGCCACAAACCTCCGACGTACGCCTTCTCATCAAGTCAGGGTCAGTTTGGGAATGACTCTAATAGAGAGATCTCTCTCCAGGCAGAGTTATGTCTGGGGACCGAAGTCCAAAAAAAGGGATGGAAGTTGTATTAATGCAATCGACTTGAGAAACTTTGTTAGCGCGATGTAGAACAGTGAAGACGTCATTCGCAGGTGGCGTGCTAAGGTCGCTACTGTACAAAACCATTATTAAAATTTCAGGACATCGGTAGCAGTGGATAAGTAGCAACTTTAAGTCTACAGCTACTCAACTAAGAATGCAAACGAGAAAATTAGGTCACCTGGTGGCCAATGATTACTAATTCTCACAGATACTAGCATAACCTTGGATGTTATTCTGTAAGTTGACAGAGTTGCTTTCACGTCTTATTCAGCGTCGAAACCATTGACTTACTAACACAGGGTTTAGTCCAAAATTTACGAAAAATGTGTCCCAGTACAACACAGCATTTTTCGATGACAGCCATACGTCATAGTGCTGTCGTTTGACCAGACTAGGACTGATTGACGCTCGATTAGTGGTCTTCTTTGCAAATTAGTGGTCTTTTGGTTCGAACGTTTTCAAGCGCTTACCCGAAGTCTACGGTGTTGGTAAGGCAATGATCGAAATGACCAAATTCGATTCGAAATGAACAACGCCCCAGGGAGATTGACGATACGCTGCCAACGTACAGAGTTAAAATAGCCGTTTGAGACAATAATTTATTTGGCTTTAGCAACCAGGACGACTACGGTAGCGATCCTGACGGACCTAGCACAAGGTCTTACCCCGCAAAAGCGCAGGGGATTATTCATGTATTTGTAATTAACTATAGTAAAACAAAGCAGACTGTGCATTTGAAGTTCTAACACCGCAACTCAGCGACAAGTTATTGAAGTTGGCAGACCCGCCTCACACCGAGTCACTAGTGGCGGACACTACTTGTCATCACCATATAGTGGCCCAGTTTATCAATTAAACAAGAATACAGAGGATCGAGCACGAGTTTTCGAATCCTGCGTAACGTGATCGAGTATTAACGTTATCGAGAAATGAGTATGACGTTTGGAACAGCGCCCGCCCGTGAGCGTATTTGGAACTTAAATTTAGTATGAAGTTTCTCGATTTCGATACGATAATGTAACGTTACGCAGATTCGTGCTCGGCTTACTGTACAAGAAAAATCGTGCTTACAATTACTTTGTGGACTGCTAAGGTAACGAGGTAAAAATTACTCGTATTAATTTTAGTCTCAAACCATAACAATAAATAATAACATAGTAGAACGGAAACTCCCGCTCCGGGCGGGCTCAAGGTTACGATATTAGAGTATTCGTTAAACAGACTACTCAGTCAGCCTATCACGGCCGGCGTCGCCGCAAGCATGTTTGGTTAATTTGGTTGTAATAGTTTTACGGGAGCCTGTATGTATTTTATTTTATATTTTTAAGTAAGTAATACTTACTTAAATCACCTTAAATGGCTTCATTTGGTATGGCACTCATAATAACTTCTTATTTAGAAGTGTCTATAATTATGTACGTACGTAATGATTTATAGATCTCATATTTTGTAAAACTGGAACAAAATAATGATTTCAAAGCAAAGAAAAACTTATATCTTAGTGATATTATCTTCAGACGTAAGTACCTAATATTTAACAGCAAGCAACCCTAGCAACACGCCTGGATGACAGAGGGGTGTAACGACGTGAAGGAGGAAGTAGGTGTACAAATGGCGGCGTTTTGGATTCGGTCGAAGAGATTCCGTTCTACTATGTTATTATTTATTCTTATGTCTCAAACCATGTTGGTGTGGTGTGACAAAATTGACGTTTCGTTAAGCCTTAAATAATGAACTGTTTTTGTCTCGCCTAATATTAATTCGATTCAGTGGCTGCGTCAAATAATAATTAATGCCGTGACACGCTCTGAGGGTCTACTACGAAATACGAAAATCGAAGTTCGTATCGTGTCGTTCCGCTCACTCTCGTGTTAAATAATATTAGCTTGAGCGGGACGGCACGATACAAAGTTCGAATTTTGCACTTCGTAGTATAGGGGGCCTGAGTGGCTCGCGGTAAACATAAACTGCTTACATACGGGCTGGTTGGCTTACATTATTATGTTTTAAAACCTATTGGCATTATAAAGTAGTTTTCATTTGTTTTTTTTGCAAGTTCATGTGCGTATAAATTCAGCCGAATAGGCTAATAACATATCAAGGTATTTTTTTCGGAATTTGTGGTACCGTTACCAAAATAACGTTACTTTTCACGTTTTGACGACCGAATAGCCAGACCCTGGCTATGAAACGTGAGGTCCCGGGTTCGAATCCCGGCCGGGGCTGATGTTTGTATGATGAATACGAATGTTTGTTCTAGGGTCTTGGATGTTTAATATGTTTATAAGTATGTATTTATATAATTAAGTATGTTTATCCGTTGTTTAGTACTCATAGTACAGGCTTTGCTTAGTTTGGGACTAGATCAATTGGTGTCAATTTGTTCCATGATGTATTTTTTTTTTCAAAGTACTTACCGGCAAAAATACTACAAATAGCCGTACGTTGCTAGGTACCGTTAGCAATCCCTGTGTCTAATTGACGTTAACCCCAAATTTAATTAAAACAGAATCAAAAGCGAGCACGTCCACACTTTGCATTTTGTAACGAAATGAAAGATTTCCTTAAAAAAAGCCTGTTTTGTACCCCAAGAGGAAGTCAAACTCTCATCTAAAGAAGTAAGACTTAGTTTTCAGTGCAGTTAATAACTGTTTTTGTGAAACATTCAAGTATTCAGGGCTGATTATTTATAGTTGCAAAGCCGTACTAAGTCTGGCAATTTGGTGTTTAAATAATTACTTATTGGCAGTTTTTTTGTTGCCTAAGTGTTTTTCTGTTTTTAACCGACTTCAAAAAAAGGAGGAGGTTCTACGTTCCACTGTATGTATTTTTTTTTATGTACGTTCATCGATTACTCCGTCAATTGTAGACCGATTTTGAAGCACCGACTTCATATATCTGCTGCTTAGTGCTAGGCCATAAAACTTAAGGCTTTAGTTTCTGCTGTCCGAAATAAACGCATTTTATTTTATTTATTTATCATTATTTTAGAGGATAATTTTACGTTTTTTTTCTAAGGTTTTTTTTCTTAAGGCGGTTTTAATTATCGTTTTTTCCGCGGTTTTTTTATATTTTCAACACCGGTACTGTGGTAGTTGGTTCACGTATGTTTTACCGAAACTTGTTTAACAAAAGTTCATTTCACAACCAACGTTTCACATGCTATTCATTTCACAAATACATGTTGTTGCAAAAAATGCTCATTTCGTAAATAATTACTCGACAAATAATATACATTTAGAACGTCCATTTATGTAGTTTTAACCTTTTTATTTTATTGTTCAAGTTCAATTTTTATTGTTATTCATTATTAATATTAATATTAATTAATCAAAATACCCGGCGTTAACTTAGGTTCAAAATTTTTTTTGCATTTCGCACCACAGATCTGTGAAAAGTTTTTTTCATTGGGATACCATGAAACGTCATAATTCCAGGGAATCCAAAAATTTTACTAAGTATAAGTTAGTGATATTTTTCTCATTTTCTGTATATTTTTGTTTAAGCGACTACCTATTTAAAGTACTTAATATAACACATAATGGATCAAATTAGTTTGCTCCTCCGCGAAGTAATAGAGTATAGTCATGCAAAATAGCCTCGTCGGCGCTGAATATTTATTTTCATGCAATCATTTTTCCCGCCCTTCCTCCGCAAATAGAAAATAAAATGACCAACGCAAACGCTACTAAGCCCGCAACCAAAATTACTGCCACCAGTAAAATAGTACCGGACACGTGTTTCGTCTCTCTCCGAAGCATCCTCAGCGGACGTCGTTGACGTTGACACCCCTACACTACCTACGTTTAATAAACTTACTGAAACATGAATACACAGAAAAAAACCAGAAAAATGCCAACCCCGGGAATCGAACCCGGATCCGCGACACTCTGGATCGCATGCCATACCCTTACACCAAGATTGGCATTTCCTGGGGTTGGCATTCTGTTTTTTTTTCTGTGTATTCATGTTTCAGTGAGTTATTAAAAGTATAATTGATATTCACGGGAAAACCGTAAAAATAGTCAAAAATTAAAAAAAAAATACAAAAAGATATTCCAATTGAGATCATGAGTCGAAGTGTTTCTCAAAAATTCCTATAGATACAGGAAATTACTGCGTTTCTAGTCAATATTCAATCATTTTATGGAAAATTACACGATGAGAGGTCGACGCACGATAATATTTTTCTGAAAGAGAGCCTTTTGTACGTCTATTCTCGTATTACACGGTAACGTGTTGGTGACGCATGTTTCAAGAACTTCGTGTCAATGCCCATTCGTAGGAAGATCTAAGGAAAAATTCAAGGGTTGAGAATCAATGTACCTATGCTCAGGGTGACCACATGTGATAGATTTCTACTTTTTTGCTAGATTTAAGGCTTTTTTAACTGTTTTTGAAAATGTTTTAGGTAGATTTTGGTAGAGTTTATTCACCAATTGTCACGAGATTTACTTCGGCAGTAATACGGAACAAGTCACTAATTTCGATCATAATCGGTTTTGTATTTTTTAAAACCGGAAATTTTTGTTCATAAAACTTTTAACAAAAAACTAACTCGAATTCGGAAAACCGAAAAATATTCCAAGCGCACAGATTTCCGTACCATACAGACTTCATATTTGTGCTAGGCCATAAAACAGATGGCTTTAGAGGATTATTTTATGGTTTTTGATACCGGTTATAAGTACTTTTTGTAAAAAAAATCATATTTTAGGAAGGTAGTTTTTGACCAAGGCTCTGGTAGATTTAGGTAGTTTTTCAAGCTCTAAAAGTAGATTGACCAATTTAAATGTGGTCACCCTATGCTTAGCAGAGAGGTCGATGACCTGAGGTGTATGAGGTAAAGGGTGAAGCCGCTATAATAAGTGGCATACAGTTACTGTGTATTAGGTACTTAATTTTATGGGATTTTCTTTTGAAGTTCAGTAACAGAGAAACATGAAACCATAATACATAATATCCTGCCAAGACGGATACCTACTATTAAAATCGCTAATAAACATAAGGTGTCAGCGATTGAAGCCGAACCAATAATTGACACCTTCTCTTTTAAAATGAGGACAAACGCTAGTCAATTACCCTTTATGAACGCTAATGTCAAATGAGGTCTATGTGTCATCTATCTATTATATATGAAACAGTACCGTGACTGACTGGCTGACAGACAACGCACGGCCTAAACCACGGGACCTAGAGACTTGAAATTTGGCAAACATATACCTTGAGCATTCTAGGAGGTGCACTAAAATAGTACTTTTTGGTATATGTACGGAAAGCATGTCATTATGCACAAGTCCCGAGGTCAAGACTCGAGACGAGTGAAAATGACACTTCCGCACGTGTAGCAAACGACAGTTTTTAATACATTTGCAAAAAAATTATAACGAGGGGGCGGGCCGGCCTACCACCACCACCACCGAGCAGAGCCACCGGCGCCTTGGAAAAGTAAAAAGCACTAGTACGAAAAACACAACTTTCCGCATGAAAAGTAGCTGCAAAATGTAGCACTTTTTGAGCAACTGTATTAAAAAGGGATTTTTCGAAATTCCCACGGGTTAGGGAACTAGCCCATTTTGAAATATTTCGCGGGGGCAAAGCCGCGGGGCATAAGCTAGTTCTCCAATAAGGAGAGTGAGACAAGCTACTGGCCTGTCATTGATGGAAATTGACAGGTAGACCACAATCGACACTAGCGATCTTAGCGGATTTTTGTGTCGCAGTAGCCCTCATTCATTGAAATAAATAATGACATAACAAGGTGTCAGTGATTGTAACAAAGGTGCACAACAGTGGCACCTATTATAAAAACCGGATTAGTGCGAGTCGCCCTCGCGCCCGAGGGTTCCGTACAAACATCCAGGGGGATGAAAAGCAGGAGCTTTTCCCCAGTGTTTTAAGTTGTCCAGTATTAGCAGAGCCCTGTTCCTAAGCAAAATGTACGCAGTGTGGGGTCAACTTATATTGGTCTGCGAAATCTACAGATAGACATAAAATTTAAGATTTTGAGAATTTTCTGAGTGGTTGTGCTATAAGAGCTACTTTCATACCAAATTTCAAGTTTCTAGGACAACTTGAAGTATTTTCACAGTACGGCGATTTGTATGGAAATAACCTTTTCCCTAGTGTTTTAAAAAGTCCAGTGTTAGCAGAGCCCTGCTCCTAAGCAAAATGTACGCAGTGCGGGGTCAACTATCAATTGGTCTACAAAATCTACAGACAGACATAAAAATTCAAGATTTTGAGAATTTTCTGAGTGGTTAGTGCTAGTTTCAAGTTTCTAGGACAACTAGAAGTATCTTTTAGGTTTTCGGATTTCGGCAATTTGTATGGATGGCCTTTTTAATGACTGTATCTTTTGAATACGTTAATTTAGAATTTTGATTTTTTCACAGCTTCAAGGGCCCGCAGGCTTTTGATATTAATTTCAGCATGCTACCTCCACGCGTTCCAGAGAAAAAGGGTCTTGACAGACAGACAGACAGACGGATAACAAAGTGATCATATGAGGGTTCCGTTTTTCCTTTTGAGATGCGGAACCCTAAAAACCTGAAGTGAAATTTAAATATTAATTTTGAGACATACCCGTATCAAATTACATATTTTTAACGATACCTCAAAAAGAGACCAACCAGTTGAAGGCAAAATGCGATCATTTTTGACAGCGATCAAATCGAATATCTATCGTTAATTACAAATTTTACGCATCAACGGGACGAAATTTCGAGGGGTATATTTCACAGGAATATAATATTGACCTATAAATACCCATTTCAGGGTTCCGTGAACTGGATTTTATCATACCGGTCGTCGTTCAACCTTTTTTGTGAGACCAACCCTTTTTAATAACCAGTGTTCGGACATATATTTTTTCATAGCACGCTAAGACGGAAATCAGACCCCCGACTACGAAGTGCAAAATTCGAACTTCGTATAGTGCCGTCCCTCTCCTAATATTATTTAACACGAGAGTGAGCGGGACGATACGATACGAACTTCGATTTTCGAATTTCGTAGTATGGGGGGCAGCTGTGAAGTCAACATTAACGTTGAATTTGAACTCTTACCTACTTGTATACGCATTCATTTAGTAAGGGATCGTGAGTCCACCAATGAGAGACAAGCTACTGATCTATGATTGGAGTAAATGGACAGATAGACCTCAATATGGACACTAGCATTCCTAGAATTGAATTTGAGTACCCTTAATAAGGCTGAACTAAAAAGAGAAATCCTGAATTCCAGTCTCTTCAGATTTTTAACCGACTTCAAAAAAAGGAGGAGGTTCTACGAGTACGTTCCACTGTATGTATTTTTTTATGTATGTTCATCGATTACTCCGTCAATTGTAGACCGATTTTCAATTTTTTTTTATATCAACTAAAAATGTGTAATAATAAAGTAAAAATACAATAGATAATTGATGATGGTTCAAAACAAAAATGTTTTAAGTAAACTTCTGTTGCTAATGATATTTGACATTCAGTTACTACAGTTAGTTATTTAGTTTATTTAGTGTTTTTTATAATTATTTTATTATATTAATTATTTAGTGTAAATTTTAATAAAAAAAACGATACTTTAGTTTCAAAATCCTACTCAAACAAATCTCAAAAGTATTAGCTACAACGTATGTATCGTTTTATTTCTTATTGCGGTTTGGTTATTTAATTAATTTTTTTTAAAAACGCCTTCCAAATCTGCCATACAAAATTACTATTGACTCGACAAGCGAGCAACACGAAAATTATTCAGTCACCCACGGGAGCTCAGAGAGAGACCACGTTTCGATGCGGAGCGAAAATACTTCGATATCCATTGTGTATGTACATCATTATGTTACACGCAACAAAACAGGGTAAGCATTTTTTTTTTGCTATTTTTTTATTTACTCGATCTGGTTTTCAATATTTTGCTTAAGAGTTAAAGACAGATGACATGGTGCCATAATGCGATATTTTAATAAATTATTAAATTTACATAATAAAAGCAATTTACAGTGACATTAAATCTAAGCTTAAACTAAATAAACTACAACTTAAAACTAAATTAAATCTAAATAAGGCCCCCGTGGCATAGTGCCCAAAAGGCTGGCAGCGTTGCCTCGCTGAATAGCGATGCTGATTCTTTGAAAGAGAAAACTGCCAGCCCTTTGGTCACAATTGCAGCATTGATTGTCCAGAACTGCTTCAGAAGCTGTCCTTCAACACACCCCCAAGACTAAAAAGATTCAATCCTCCTATTTTTCTTAAATTCACATCAACTAGGTACAGGCAGAACAGCTTTCTCAGGCGCGCGAGCGGTAATTTGAACAGCCTGGTGAAGGAGATGAATATAGATATATTTAACTGTAACATCCCTTCCGTGAGGCGAAGACTAGCGATGAGGTGCTTTGATTGATGCGCCATTGGCGCATTAGTAAGTTATTTTAGTTTTCTAAGTTGTAGTTATTGGCTTGCTATTTATATTTTTTAGGATAGTGCAGCACTAACTCAATGTATAAACTTAATACTATTGACCTGCTGAATTCTCTAATTAATTTTGCAGATTTTTTGTAGAAGAAAAACAATAATTTGTAAATAATGAGTTATGGAGTGTGCGGATTCTACTTGGAATTCTGTGGTGCTTTGTTTAGCATGGTGTGTCGTTTGATATGGTGCGCGCACCTCGTTTAAGTTTAGCTTAAGCATGTATTTCATCACTATTTGTGAGATCCTGTAATTGGCTCTGTGTTTCCATTCTCACTACTTATATTGTGTTATAAGCTGTTGGTTCTCCTTAAATAAATAAATAAATAAATAAACAAGTTGCCATTAACACTAGAACCGTAGATGTTATTCAAGGTCTGATGATGGAGCAGGAAGGTGGCCATTGGAACTCGATAGCTTACTAATGCAATACCATCGAGCTTGGGCTCATTTAATTTGTTTTGACGAGCACTTCGACCGTAGATGGTGTCCATTATAAAGAGTCAATTTACAACATTTGAATCACTGTAAGTATGAAATAAAAAAAGATCATACAATATGCAAACCCTAACCCTAATTTTTTTTACTGGGTATTTTGTAACATGTTGTATACGACACTACTTATTTACAGAAGAAATTACATACCTACAGAATTAAATAGAGCAACTTTAAGCGAAACAATACAGCACGCCAGCCTGTGCGAAAAGATTCCGCGCATGCGTGACTTCTGTCAGCTCCAGGTTCCCACTCCAACGGAAACCGGAAGCCAACGGATGAACTTAGTAATAACTAGATAATAATAATGTACATGTATATATATTTACAAAACAAAGCTCCCCCAGAGACCCTTACGAGGGCTGTTTGATAAGTACCCGTTTATGGAAAAAAAAAACTTTTTTTTTTGTATATATGCATTTATTTTTCTACGTAGTCACCTTTTAACTCTATACATTTGTTCCATCTATACTCAAGCTTCTATAAACCATCCAAAAAGTATGATTTTGGAAAGTCATTAAAATAGGCCTCTGTGGCGGCGATGACTTCGTCATTTGATCCAAATCGCTTGCCACCGAGCCATTTTTTTAGGTTGGGAAACAAAAAGAAATCGCATGATCTGAAATCTGGAGAATACGGGGGGGGAGACAATAGTTCGTAGCGTAACTGTGCTAATTTAGCCGTCACAACTCTGGACGAATGAGCCGGGGCGTTGTCGTGATGAAACAGTACTTTTTTTCTTTTTTAAATGGGGTCGTTTGTCCTTCAACACGGCGTCAAATTCATCCAATAAATTAGTACTGCCCTGTTATTGTTTTTCCCTTTTCTAAATAGTCAATATGTATACCCTGCGAATCCCAAAAAACGGTCGCCATGACCTTTCCAGCCGATGGGACGGTTTTTGCTTTCTTTGGAGCAGGTTCACCCGGTAAAATCCACTACTTCGACTGCTCTTTCATTTCCGGGGTGTAGTGGTGGACCCACGTTTCGTCCACGGTCACGAAACGACGCAGAAACTCCTTCGGGTTACGTTTGAACACGGCCAAACACTGCTCCGAAGTAGTCATCGGTTCCGTTTTTGCTCCTCCGTGAGTAAACGCGGCACCCACCTCGCCGATACTTTCTTCATACCCAATTTTTCTTCTAATATGTGTTGCACCCTCTCGATTGAAACGTTTACAGCATCAACGATTTCTCGAAGTTTAATTCGGCGGTCGGCTAAAACGATATTTTCAATTTTCTTAACCATATCGTCTGTAGTCACCTCAACTGGCCGGCCTGGGCGATCCTCATCAAAAACGGTTGTTCTCCCCCGCTTAAACTCGTTATACCAATATCTGACGGTTGTCATAGAAGGAGCACATTCATGGTAAACCGCTTGCATTCTTACTTTTATTTCATCACATGTTTTTCCTTCCAAAAATAAGAATCTAATTACAGACCGATACTGTTCTTTCTTCATTTTAACAATTTTAAGTTCACACCTTCACTGAATCGTTGTCAAATAAGAAAAAAAAAAACAAAAAAATGCCTTTTTTTTTAATTTTCCCGCCTCTGAAAAATGGCTTAAAAAGGTGGTATACTTATTTGCGGCCAGTGATATTAATATATTTAGAAAACGGGTATCTATCAAACAGCCCTCGTAGAGTCGATAAAATTAAAATTGTAGGAAACGCAAACGTACTTGGCGATCAGTGCCCTAAGCACGACTTGTCGAATCCTGCGTTACGTTACGGTTATCGTATCGAGATCAAGAGATCGCATACTAACTTTTAGTTCCAAATACGCTCACGAGCGGGCGCTGTTCCAAACGTCATACAAACTCGTCATAGTTTACTATTCGATTTTACGTGACGCAGGATTCGACAAGTCGTGCTTAGGGCACTGCACGAGTGGACGGTGATTTTAAAAGGAAGGAATATTAGTAGCGGTAGATGTGGGTGCCACAGGTTGGTCTGTCAGTATATTATAAGCAGGTTGGCAGGCTATATGTATAAGCAGGTTTTACCCTGTCTATAGAAAGGTTCTGATGTAGTTTGACCTCCTATATTTACAATAAAATGTTTAGATTGCCTTTCAACTACCTCAAATGGACCAGCGTAAGGCGGCTGTAATGACGTTAAAAACGTGAGTGATGGTTTGTAGTTCTTTAAAAATAAAAAAATGTCAGCACCGTGTCGTGTTACCTACCTACCATAGAGGACTGTAATTTTTTTAATGTGTAAACGTAACCGCGATGCAAAATCGGAGTAATGTAATACAGGATTATCAGATGGTTATCACGTCGGGGTCACCCACTTGTGGGGTTCGTTAAAGAAAAGTTTGGAAAAAGTTTCTCACACACTAAGCTAGGTATAATACACGTCAAAAAAGTCAAACTGTCAAATGGCAGCATTTTGGATCCAAAAAATCATTATGAGCATACTTCTTGCCAAAACAGCAACGGTTTAAGCCATTAAAAGACATCAGAATGAGCTTAACCGTTAAAAATGCAATGAAGTTAAAAGGTAATCTTTAGAATTTATAATAATAGTGTTATACCAATTATCGTCCCAGCGTAATTTGCAGAGGCCACCCAAGATGCTTCGAACTCCGTTATCACATCGCCGAGAGGAGTCTGGTCCTTGTCTAGCAGTTTTCCTAGTACTGGTGATGACCAGCCAGTGGTGTAGCCGACCAGAATATTGCCTATGAGTACTGGAAAAAAAGGCACTTGTATAGCAATATAGTTTAGTGATCCCTGAACCTCTGAGTTTTTTGGAAATTATGTACTGCTGCGGGGCTATGCAATAGTGTGTTTGAAATTCTCAATTCGCACCTGGCCCACGTGGGAACTATAACCCCTGTCATTCTGGGAGGGGTCTCTGCCCAACAGACTAAATAAGCTAGAAATGATGATGATGTCAACCGGAGGCCTTATTTGTGTGATTATCGATTATCTGATGATATCGATACTTGGTGACTAAATTCTCATCCATGACATTGATCATCACTATTTGCCAAAAGCCGTCTAATTTGCAGCTAACATAACTAACATAACATAGCTAACATACAGCTAATTTGCGTTTCTGTCATAGACAAGCATGTCAACATAGTAGGTTGAGGTTGGCTGTCACTGCCAGTGGTCAAGAAGTCAGTCAGTGATCTCGAACTCTTTGACTTGAATTTGATTGTTGTAACTTGTGTTTTTGTAGTGTTTTTTTGTACAATAAAGTGTTTACTTACTTATTTCGTTTACGAGTGGGTGGGGGCATTCGTACTTGATACTATCATAGGCATGAGAATTTTATTTTAGTCACCGGTGAGATTCAAAAATACGAGCTTTTCAGGAATCAGTGGATTTAGTTACCGCGTGAAATTCTAAAATGGTTCGATAATTATGTAGATAGAAGTTAGTCGGTTCGTCTTTTGTTTTTTTTTTTTACAGAAAAAATATTAAAGCTGTTCCAAAATTACCAGGTTTATATAGGGTCTTTTTTTCGATTTGTTTTCTGGAAGTTAAAAAAAAAAAAACAAAAATGTTCAGAAATGAGGTCCCGACCCGAGGTCTATTACATAGAACACAGCTGCTCACAGAGCCACTGTAGTCATTTTATACGCTAAAATGTATGTAACTAGTTAATAATTATAATAATTAGGTATGTTGCATCGCAACATCATGCGCCGTCGCACGGGCACACGGCAACTGGTTTGGCGGGGACAGACGCGCGGGGAACGGGGCGGCTCCGCCGGCCGGCAGTCGCGTTCAGATCGTCTTACCGCAAACACTTGTCTTGTGATAATTGTTTAAAGACATATTTAGTCATTATAGTTTTTATTTACGAACCGTCGTCTTTCAATCACCGCATCTTATCAGCAAGCAAGAGCATCAGCTCAAACAGGTATACAATCTGTTGAATAAATTGCCTATCTGAGACAGAACGCAGTGTTGGAAGTAAGATTTGTGACCTAGGTACTGTATTCTCGTAGTATTTTATTTATTCAATTTAGTAATAATAATAATAATAAACTTATTTATTCAGGCATCAATCCCATTCAATTAAATTAGATTTATAATTACAATGACAACAACAATTATGAATACAATACACAATATTACAATTTGGTGCAACAATAATAATAATAATAATAAATGTCAGACCCTGTCATGTCAACTCATCAATTAATTCATTAATTTAAAATTATTCGTATCGTTAAATTCAAAAATTCAATAGATAATTAATAGTTAATTCAATAGTTAAATAAAAAAAAAAGTGAAGTGAAGTGAGTGAAGTGGGTGAGCCGCTTGATTAAGCTACTCATAGATGGCGCTGAGGAGAGATCTTCCAAATAAAAATATGACACAAGGCATTGAAAAATTCGTTAGGTACACCAACGTTAAGTATAGCTTAATTGGTGGAGCGTGGTACGGATTACCGAGGTTGCTGGTTCAAGTCCAGCTGCTTAACGGATTTTTCTTTGCATTGTCATTGTATGTTGAATTTCATTCTATGAATGTTTCATAAAAATAAAAAGACAAAAATAATCAATAAATCGATTATTTTCATTGATTCAGAAAATAGCTCCATCTCTTGCCACTAATGCGTAACTGTAGAAGTTCCGTAGTGGGTGAGCCGCTTGATTAAGCTACTCATAGATGGCGCTGAGGAGAGATCTTCCAAATAAAAATATGACACAAGGCATTGAAAAATTCGTTAGGTACACCAACGTTAAGTATAGCTTAATTGGTGGAGCGTGGTACGGATTACCGAGGTTGCTGGTTCAAGTCCAGCTGCTTAACGGATTTTTCTTTGCATTGTCATTGTATGTTGAATAGTTAAATATCCAAAATCAATCCAAAATATGTCAAATTACACTAAATTAAATATTCAGAGATGCCATGGCAAGGTGACACGTATCGTAAACATTCCTGACTAGTTCATTACTGGAACCATTCACTCGTTTCATGAAAGACCAGTGACGTTTTTTTAACATAATGAAACTAAGCGAACGAATAAGACCACAAACAATAACAGGCAATTACATGATTTTGTAAAAGGACTGTTTTTGGAAATTTTGCTACTTACAGCAAGCAGCTATCAAAATTTGCTTCTTGACATAAAATTCTAAGATTGGATACACCATTTCACACGATTCCTTCTTTCACTCCGTTATCAATCCACACACCGTCACACTGTTCTCTCTCGCACACAACTTAGCGAATAGCTTTACCCAAGTGAAAGACCTTGTAATACGGACGGACGGACGGAGTACCGAGGTTGCTGGTTCAAGTCCAGCTGCTTAACGAATTTTTCTTTGCATTGTCATTGTATGTTGACCTTGTAATTGTTTGATATCTTTCTGTTTAACAGATGTTCCGGCGCATAAAGAAAATAATATGACTCAACTAGAAAATTTATTTATTAAACCGTTTCGTTAGTTACATAAGTCCCTTATTCCTATGTTAATTTACATACAGACATTAAATTAAATTAAACAATAATAACCGTACAACACACTGAACACAGACCTAAACTAAGACCTGCCTACCCTAACCTAACCCTCCGTCCAAAACGGTATCTTCATGCTGGTAAGGAACCCAGAACACTGGCCGCATTGCCTCGCCGCATAGCGAGACCCAGCTGCTGCGCAAAGTAGCTACCCACTCGCAAATCACCAAAAGCAAGGACTAATCGCGTCGAAATGTTCTTTGGTGCGCGACGACCACTTACCCAAAGTTTCCACAGCCAGCGCCGCAAATTCGTAGTGCGCGCAGAGTTGTGAATACTTTCTGTATTTATATATATATATACTCCGTCAATTGTCTTTGTCTGGGTTGTGGAAAGCTCGGATGTGACTCGCGAAACCGAACTTGGTCTTGAAAATCCGACCACATGAAGCGCAGTGAAGTTGTCCGGAGCTGTTGTATGTGTATGTGTAGGAGAACCTCGGTCGAGTTTTGCGTATTTGACGTCTAGCATCCAGGTGTTCCAAACGCATCCGCTCAAAACGTTCGACATTTTTCTGAACAGTAGAGCGCCATTCCGGTCTTCGAAGTGCAAGTTTCTCCCAGCGATCAGAAGGTATACCGCAAGCAGTAAGGTGGCATTTGAGGACATCTTTATATCGCTGAAATTGGCCTCCCTGCTTCCGCTTTCTGCACGAGAGTTCCGAGTAGAAAACTGCTTTTGGCAATCTACTATCGTCCATGCGTAATACGTGGCCACACCACCTCAGCTGATGTTTCATTATGAGCGCCTCAATGCCAGGTATGTTTGCGCGACACAGAACCTCCGTGTTGGGAACGCGATCTTCCCACTTTATACGCAGGATTGACCTGAGGCAGCGGAGATGAAAGACGTCTAGTTTTTTAATAAATTTCATAAAGTAGCGTTGGTATAACTACAGGCCTGCATTTACTAACTTGCTCTAGAGCGGCCGCCGCCCCAGCTTTACGAACCCTGCTGCCGACATGAGATTGCGCTAGGGTGTCCACACAGGTGACATCCCAAACGAGTGCACGCCCAAGACACCAGGGCACCAATATGGCCCCGTCCGGCCTCTTGCCGTCATCCCTCAGCATCCCAGCACCGGTAGGCTCGAGAACCGATGGTACGGAAATCGAGGAGAGAACTCTCTTGAACAAAAAAAAAAACCAACCACCGACCGAAGCGACCAAGATCATCCACGGCGTGCCCGCACGGACACTGGTGCTCACATAATTTAGCTCCTAAACGCAAGCCCACCGCTATGCGCAGATAGTTGAGATCCAAAACCGTACCCAAATTATCTGATGGAAGAGCACGGAGCCAATGGCCTGATTCCCCCTCCGACACAGCAAGAAGCCTCGCCCTATCTCCATCATCCAAGCTTTGATCCAGAATACCCTTATAGGTCATCTCCGATAAAGGGAGATCCCAGAGTTTCTGCCTCTCTGTCTCAGAAAAAGAAAAGAAAAGTGAAAATCATGATCTCAATTGGAACATCTTTTTGTATTTTTTTCCTATTTTTTTTTATTTTTAAGGTTTTCCCGTGAACATTAATTACGTTTTTTTTTACCATCAATTCTGGTGTAAGGGTATAGCACGCGACCCGGAGTGTCGAGGATCCGGGTTCGATTCCCGGGGTAGGTATTTTTCTGGTTTTTTTCTGTGTATTCATGTTTCAGTGAGTTTATTAAAAAAAACGTAAGTGAAAATGAGGCAAGTTTAATTGACTGTAAAAACAATAGTCCTTTTTTCGATGGTCGTGTAAAAGACAACAAATATCAGGGGGCCATTGAAAATAATTGACCTAGTCCCAAATTAACAAAGCTTGTTAACAGTGTTATGCATACCTACCTACTGGGCAACGGATAAACGAGCCATCATATCTCAGTTTTTTTTTTTTTATTGAAAGAGGGAGGCAAACGAGCAAGCGGGTCACCTGATAGTAAGCGATCACCGTCACCCATGAGAACTAGCAACCCCAAGAGTCACTAGTCCGTTGCGGGCCTTTAAGGAGGAAAAGGGGGGGAGGCCTCCGGCACTCTCACTGACCGAACGGAACGCAACAGGGGTGCTGTTGCTTCACGCCAATTTTCTGCGAGTGGGTGGTACTTCCCCGGACGAACCGGCCCATTCGTACGGCAGCAAATTAAGCCAGAACCTACGAGTGAGCCTAAAACTGAAGCCAAAGCACCGGTACCAACTATACTAAGGTAAATGCAGGTATTAACGACCCCGATAAGACAATTTATAAATCGACTATGAATTTTAGGTACCTTTACTAATTGCTCTCAGATTCAGTTTTTTTATTTTTAATCGACTACGAAAAAATGAGGAGGTTCTCAATTCATTGGAATAAATTAAAATGTCTTATAAACTATTAACGCTAGGCACTAAGCTAATCAGCCATTAAATCTCACAAATGTCATCTCGATCATTTAAAAAAAGGTTTCTAATTAATGTTAGGAAATAAAATAAAAAAACTGCAGTTCCTCGACTACTAAGACGACGACTGTCGAAAAAAAATCAAATTTGCCAATCTTCACTAACTACCCAATTGTCAGCTCATACAAAAAAAACCGGCCAAGTGCGTGATTTTAACGCTTTTCCCCAGTGTTTTAAAAAGTCCAGTGTAAGCAGAGCCCTGCTCCTAAGCAAAATGTACGCAGTGTGGGGCCAACTTATATTGGTCTGTGAAATCTACAGACAGACATAAAAAATTATGATTAGAAATAGAAACAGAAATAGAAATTATTTATTTGCAAGAATACTGCAACATTTTGCATTTTGCTGCTGCTGCATTTTGAGACTTTTATGAGTGGTTGTGCTATAAGAGCTACCTTCATACCAAATTTTAAGTTTCTAGGACAACTGGAAGTACCCTTTAGGTTTTCGGATTTCGGCATTTTGTATGGAAATAGCCTTTTTAATTACTGTATCTTTTGATTGCGTTGACTTAGAAGGTTGATTTTTGCACAGTCAAGGGACCGCCTACGTAATTGATATTAATTTCAGCATGCTACCTCCACGCGTTCCAGGGAAAAAGGGTCTTGACAGACAGACGGACAACAAAGTGATCCTGTAAGGGTTCCGTTTTTTCCTTTTGAGGTACGGAACCCTAAAAATGAATATGATTGTGATTCCGAGCGAGATAGACAACAATGCTGCCGGTAGTAACTTAAGTAGTCTAGTCAATATTACACTTCAAATCCTAAAAGTAACGGTGCTTAGACAGTTTTGAAAACAAACCTGCCGCCTCATAATTTTGATAGTCCAATTGATCACCCAGTCAAGCCTACCCTCCCTCGCGGGCCTATAATAAGGCTTATACAATCAACTCGACAAATTCAATAAACTGGAGTGTGTCCAAAATCGGATCAGAAACCTTTCCACTTTGAAGCTTTTTTTGCCATTAAGTGCACTCCGCTAAGATCTTAATCTTATCTGTGACGTGAATAATTTGAAGATCGTTTGGCTTAGCGGGTTCGATGGAACGATAGGTAAGTATCATCATCATCATAAGAAGGTAAGGTTCAGTGACTGGGCCACGGTCGGGATTCACAGGAGTAGGACTAAACTTTACGAACTATATGAAATGAAAAGCTACAATAACGACCCCACATTTAGAGAGTATGATAAGATATTCGAAACTATTTAAAAAAGTTTGTGTGGCCGCCAAAGCGGAATATCTTAGTAATAAAGTTAAATCCGCTGATAATAAAGTAAAAGCAGTATGGAACGTAATAAATTCAGAGACAGGTAAATCAAAGCCCCATAATAGCCAATATAAGTTAAAGATAGATGAAAGAATAGTAACTTCAGATTTAGAAGTGGCGAGTGCTTTTGAGGATTTTTTCTCTAATACAGCTATAGATACAACTCGTGACTTAAAGTCATCCACTGCGCTGGCTGGCTCATACTTAAATGTGGTTCAAAAGGATAGTAACTTGAAATTTGATTTTAAACACACAAACTCGGAAGAGATTATAAAAACATTTAAATCTTTGAAAATTAAGAACACAGAGGATCTTTGGGGTATTTCAGTTAAAGTAATGCAATCTGTCATCCATATTGTGGCACCATATCTGGCCGTCGTGTTTAACAACTGCGTCGATGAGTGTGTGTTCCCTGACTTAATGAAGTACAGTAAAGTTATTCCTTTATTCAAAGCTGGCAGCTCATCTGAGCCTGGTAACTTTCGACCGGTTTCCGTGCTTCCTGTACTAAGTAAAGTGTTTGAGAAAATTATGCTAAATCAATTGCTTCATCACTTCAATATTAATGAACTATTTCACAGTCAGCAATTTGGGTTTACGAAGGGCCGCTCGACAACGGATGCGGCTGCAAATCTCATGAAGCACATTTATGACGCATGGGAACAATCGCAAGATGCAATAGGAATATTTTGCGACCTCTCCAAGGCATTTGATTGCGTGGAACACGAGACGCTTATCCGCAAACTTGAACACTACGCACTCACAACTAATGAACTGAACCTTGTTATGTCCTATCTCAGTCAGAGAATCCAGAAAGTAGACATACATAGAGTGCAGTCATGTGGATCACCGGTGAAGCTTGGAGTACCACAGGGCTCTATTTTGGGTCCGTTTCTCTTCTTGGTGTACATAAATGACTTGCCCCAGCTGCTAGAACACAAATGTGACATAGTACTGTTCGCTGATGATACCTCTCTCATTTTTAGAGTCAACAGGCAACAGGAAGATCAAAGTCACATCAATGAGACTCTAAGAGATGTGCTGAAATGGTTTACTGCAAACAATTTACTATTGAATGCAGCTAAAACGAAATGTATAAAATTTTCGTTGCCTAATGTAAGACAGGTTGACACTACTATCAGATTAAATGGAGAGAAGCTGAACCTCGTGGATGAGACTGTTTTTCTCGGGCTTACCTTAGATCGCAATTTGCAATGAGCCCACACCTATCTGGTCTTGCTGGTAGATTGAGCTCTGCCGCTTATGCTGTACGAAGAATCCGGCAATTCACCAATGTAGAAACCGCGCGGTTAGTTTACTTCAGTTATTTTCACAGCATTATGTCTTATGGCATCCTAATTTGGGACAAGGCGGCCGACATAGAGACAATCTTTATCCTGCAGAAGAGGGCGGTCCGGTCTATATACAATCTTGGCTCCCGAGATTCACTTGGAGAACGCTTTAAAGAAATCGACATCCTTACAGTAGCTTCTCAGTATATATATGTTGTAATATTGTACACACACAAGAACATCAAATCTTTCAAGAAAGTGTCGGATGTGCATGGTTTCAACACTCGGAATAAGCATAAACTTGCCGTCCCTAAATTTCGTCTACGAAAAGTCAGTAAGTCTTTTTTGGGAAATTGCGTGAGGTTCTACAATAAAGTGCCTGTAGATGCATGGGAATTGCCTCACAATTCATTTAAAAGATACATAAAGACCGCTCTCTTGAAAAAAGCATACTACAAAGTGGATGAATACTTATGTGATGGCACCACCTGGCCAAGGCTGAAAACAGAAGATAATTAGGACATCAATGTGACTTGGCTGCGTCCCGAAGATATTCGTGTATGGTGTCCGGCTCTGTTGCCGTTGTCCGCTGCGTACTAATTGTAATACAATTGACATAAATAATGTTTTATTTATTTGACGTGATGACATGAAATGTATATTTCATCAATTTATTTGACATTTGGAGACCATATACATCTCCAGTTTATGTATATGTATTATTATACTTATTATTTGACCGTGGAGGCGTTTTACACCTCTGCTGATTTTAAATTTAGTTTAAATTGACCCTAGAGACTATATATCTCTAAGCCATTTAGATTAATTATTATATTATAGTATTAATTCTGGGAACCTATACATCCCTTTGTAATTTAAATTTTCACAGATATTTGACCTGGAGACCCTATACATCTCTCCTGCTCAATTAAAACGTGCCAGTAAAGTAGTGTTCTGGTTTTGCTGTTGTAATAATTACTTTTTACACTTGTTTCTAAAATGCGGTTTTTTTTTTCTCTCTTAATCTTTTAATGACAGAGTGAGGTTTCTTTGTGTAATTTGTCTGTGGTTACGTATTGAGCTAATGTAACTTGTTTTTAGAAAAAATGACTTTGTGCCAAGTTTCTTGCGGCGCATTCTTCTTGGCAATCATGGTCTTTCCGAAAGCGCTGGTAGACTCAAAAAAATGACGTGTAAAAGAGCATTCAACTGCCTATTTGCTGAATAAAATTTTGATTTTGATTTTGATTTTGATTTTCATCATCATCATGTCCTGTTATCCCTAATCAGGGACATACGAGGGCTGTTTGATAAGTACCCGTTTTCTAAATATATTAATATCACTGACCGCAAATAAGTATACCACCCTTTTAAGCCATTTTTCAGAGGCGGGAAAATTAAAAAAAAATGGCATTCTTTTGTTTTTTTTTCTCATTTGACAACGATTCAGTGAAGGCGTGAACTTAAAATTATTAAAATGGAGAAAGAACAGTATCGGTCTGTAATTAGATTCTCATTTTTGGAAGGAAAAACATGTGATGCAATAAAAGTAAGAATGCAAGCGGTTTACCATGAATGTGCTCCTTCTATGACAACCGTCAGATATTGGTATAACGAGTTTAAGCGGGGGAGAACAACCGTTTTTGATGAGGATCGCCCAGGCCGGCCAGTTGAGGTGACTACAGACGATATGGTTAAGAAAATTGAAAATATCGTTTTAGCCGACCGCCGAATTAAACTTCGAGAAATCGTTGATGCTGTAAACGTTTCAATCGAGAGGGTACAACACGTATTAGAAGAAAAATTGGGTATGAAGAAAGTATCGGCGAGGTGGGTTCCGCGTTTACTGACGGAGGAGCAAAAACGGAACCGACTGACTACTTCGGAGCAGTGTTTGGCCGTGTTCAAACGTAACCCGAAAGAGTTTCTGCGTCGTTTCGTGACCGTGGACGAAACGTGGGTCCACCACTACACCCCGGAAATGAAAGAGCAGTCGAAGCAGTGGATTTTACCGGGTGAACCTGCTCCAAAGAAAGCAAAAACCGTGCCATCGGCTGGAAAGGTCATGGCGACCGTTTTTTGGGATTCGCAGGGTATTATACATATTGACTATTTAGAAAAGGGAAAAACAATAACAGGGCAGTACTATGCCAATTTATTGGATGAATTTGACGCCGTGTTGAAGGACAAACGACCCCATTTAAAAAAGAAAAAAAGTACTGTTTCATCACGACAACGCCCCGGCTCATTCGTCCTGAGTTGTGACGGCTAAATTAGCACAGTTACGCTACGAACTATTGTCTCACCCCCCGTATTCTCCAGATTTGGCCCCATGCGATTTCTTTTTGTTTCCCAACCTAAAAAAATGGCTCGGTGGCAAGCGATTTGGATCAAATGACGAAGTCATTGCCGCCACAGAGGCCTATTTTAATGACTTTCCAAAATCATACTTTTTGGATGGTTTATTGAAGCTTGAGTATAGGTGGAACAAATGTATAGAGTTAGAAGGTGACTACGTAGAAAAATAAATGCATATATACAAAAAAAAAAATTTTTTTTCCATAAACGGGTACTTATCAAACAGCCCTCGTATCTACATACATATTATAAGTACTCTAAGATGGGTTCAGAAGCTGAAGGCATATATTGTGTTGACTGTTTTTTTTTTATCATAGACAAACATACCGAGCTGACGTTTCGTAAACTGTTTTTTTTTTTTGTAAAAAAAAAATCAATATCACATTATTAATTATACATGTCGGACTGAACTCGACTTATATATGTTAGTGATCCGTTTTATTTCACTATGATTGTAAATTACATTGGTCGTCAAATTCGAAAAATTGAATTCGATATCGAAAAGTCATTACGACATCGAATTCGATGTCGTAATGACTATTACTTTACTGCGGGACCTGCTGGTGGTGGTGGTCGGCGGGGGAGGCGACGATGTACTGCAATGCTGGTCATTTTCTACGGTTTCTGAACGCATTTTAGAGGACTTATGATATGTGTGTAGATAAAAACCGTTACTTTGCTCACCCGCGACCACAAGAAGTGACAAATAGTTATATCTGTGCGGTAAATGTAACTTCCACTACCATAACAAACATAATCTTTTTTTGTAGTGGAAGTGGTGGCATGTTGAGCGGTTGTTATTGTGCTTCGTTAATGGCCTCGTGGAGAGTGCCGAAACGCGTCAGCGTTTAGTTTAGTGGTGGTGGTGATACTTGGGTCTGTGCGGGCATGTGTTGATTCGTGTAGCAGTGGAGGCGGAGGTCTTGCATGGAAACATACATTTTCCGCACAGATATAACTATTTGTCACTTGTGGTCGCGGGTGAGCAAAGTAATTGTTTTTAGTTCATAAATATGGAACTCCGCAAAGTAACGCCTGATTCAATATATTATCATTGGGCAGTGCCCTAAGCACGACTTGTCAAATCCTGCGTTACGTTACGGTTATCGTATCGAGATCGAGAAATCTCATACTAAATTTTAGTTCCAAATACGCTCACGGGCGGGCGCTGTTCCAAACGTCATACAAACTCGTTATAGTTTACTATTCGATTTTACGTGACGCAGGATTCGACAAGTCGTGCTTAGGGCACTGAACACTGTAAGTAACATTACTGTTTCCCCGACTGTACCGCCCGCAGAGGGCAAAGTTCATCATTTGCAAATGAAAAACCTTGATTTCCATGACGATTCCATTTATTTGCTTTAAGTTTGCATATCGATTCGATTCGATATCTCAAGCTCACACTCAGTTCCATTAAAATTTGAACTTTGATTCGTTCCAGATAAAGTTTATCTTTCTTTAGGCGATAGATGAGCGTTTGAATTGGAACGATACGTTTGTTAAATATCGTTTGAGAAATAGATTGAAAATGTTAATTGGGAGTTTTAGCCCTGTTTCTGTACAGTCAGTCGTGGATGTTATTATTAAACTGGTAGGGAGTGCTTGACGATTGGTAGCTATCGAATAATTACATACTACATAGATTAGTTCTCAGTTAGTTCTCAGGTCCATAAGTAGGTACAGAAAATTCTGTAAAACTGTAATAAAATATTAGGTGTTGATCTCCTCTTCACGATATCATACGTTCAGATCTTTGAAATTTTATATAATGTTATGTTTTATTGATAGGTAACCTGTTAAAGTAGATCTTGTTTTCTATATTTATATAATTATGTATAATAATAAACAGACTTAGATATAATTATTAACGATGTAAAAGAATTTATGCTATACCCTACCAGGGTTCGTGTTTTACTTAATTTTTAAGATTTTGTGATACATGATTGTGCTTAATAAATAAATACTGAAAATACTAAATACTAATTGTATTGTATTGTATTGTCTCTCGATATTTATAATTATGAACTCACTTTGTCTCGATCCCCAGTGAACTATACCTCTCCACCACTCAAAGGTTGACTGGCAGAGATCCCTTAAAGGGATAAGTCCGCCTTTGTACTCAAATGTTATTGTTGTAACTTGTGTTTTATCCTATTTTTTGTACAATAAAGTGTTTACTTACTTACTTACACTTTTGACAGTGGAAATTCGTTGGCTACACTCACAAGAGTACAGAGCTTGTAGTGTAATCAAAAGCCCAAAAGTACGTCTCGATTGCGTTACGGGTGTCAAATAGTAGGTACTTATGACTATTGTTTGTTGTCGACACGTGCCACTAGTGGCGCTGCTAATATTTCCATAGTAATTCAGATGTGAAACTCGTAAAAGCGAACGTGATCGAGACGTTTTTCTTTGGTCGCTGATTACACTAGACGCTCAGAAAAAAGCAAATGTTAATGCGCGCTTTTCCAGAATTAGGGCTATCGCGATTCAATTAATCCTCTAGAATCGCTAGGGTGGAGTGCTGTCACCAATCATAGGCCAGTAGTTAAGCGAAATAAAGATTGCTTATTCTTATTCTTATTCTCATTCTTAAGCTGTCTCTCATTGGTGGAGAAAGACAGATTACACTTTAGCGACACTGAATTCCTTAACTTGCGGTATGTCTCTCTCGCCAACAGCACGTCTAGCACGCGAGCCATTTTATCGCTTGTCGCGCAGTGCGTCCCTTTCATAATGATGGAGTCAGTGAAGGACGCGCTGAGCGACAAGCGACAAAATGGCGCTCGTGCTAGCCCCCCAGAGTAATCCGAAGTTTGCGAGCGAAAAATACGATATTACTATGCATAATAGATATTTATGTAAAGATTGCAGGAAAAATAAAGTACTGTCTCCAATATAATCATAGTTTTTCGAGAATCAAGAAAAATTGCATTGGTTCTGCTATCGAATAAGAGATGGCGCTGTTCGCCTGCCTGTCTATCTATCTACATTGAAAGGATTGTTATGTACTTACGTTAAGTAGTACAAATATTATTAGACAAAGGTTCGGAACCCTCGGAGAGCGAGTCCGACTCGCTCTTGACCGGTTTTGAAGTCGTATCAAAACGACTTCCGTAGTAACTATAATACTTGCCATTAAAAACCTGTAATCCTACGCTTTGATTAAAACATTAATTTTCTAACCTGGAAACTTTAACTCACTCTGAACTCGGAGTTCGAAGCGTAAAATTCCCATAAATTTTGCTAAGCGGTGGTAAATGTTGATGTTCATTGTTCAGAAGTTGGACGCAGTATTTTTTGTAACTGTAGCAATTAAGGGTTGATTCCTGTTGTGGTTACCCAGACAAAGTGTGTTCTGAATTTTAAATAAATTAGTTTTTTGCGTTTTACCAATGCTCGCCAGAGGATCGGTTTTTGAATCTCACTTGGTGACTAAATTCTCACCCATTACATTTTTGAATGCCATACCCTTCTACCAACATGCAGCTAATTTGCGTTTCTATCGTAAACAAAGCGAGTCAACATAGTGGATTGAAGTTAGCTGTCACTGCCAGTGGTCAAGAAGTCACTCAGTGATCTCGTTTGCGAGTGGGTGCGGGCATTCGTATTTGATATCATGTGCATGAGAATTTTAGTCACCGGTGATATTGAAAACTACGAACCTTTTAGAAGTCACTGAATTTAGTCATCGGGTGAGATTAAAAGATCCACCCCCAGGTGTTGCTTGGCTGCAAAAATTGATTGCCTAAAAGTTTTAGGGTTGATATTTTATAAGCAGAGATCCAACTGAGTGGTGACAATGCTCGCAATAATGTGGACATTACTCCAAAATTAATCAAATAATCAATCAGTATTCTCAATTTTGACGACCGGATAGCCTAGTGGTTAGAAACCCTGACTATGAAGCTTGAGGTCCTGGGTTCGATCCCCGGTCGGGGCAGATGTTTGTATGATGAATACGAATGTTTGTTCTCGGGTCTTGGATGTTTAATTTGTATACATATAAGTATGTATTTATCTATATAAGTATGTGTATCCGTTGGCTAGTACTCATAGTACAGGCTTTGCCTAGTTTGGGACTAGGTCAATTGGTGTCAATTGTCCCATGATACGTTTTTTTTAATTGACTTTATTTATTGAAATTACATTTTTGAATTCCTAGAGATAACAATTTAACTACGCAATATATACATGCTTGAAAAATAATAAAAATATTAATAAATTTAGCATTTGAAATCGTTCTCGTAGATAGTTTTCTAATGATGAAGTTTTCTAATTAACATACTATGTAATAGTAATACAAAACGCAGTAAACCCTCCTATTAGGGTAATATTTTGAAAGCGCTGCATGTGTAAATTGTTCTCCAGGAATTCAATTCTAATTTCAAGAAATTAATTAATTGATTGATTGAATAATTTTGAAGTCATGTCCACATTATCGCGAGCAATGACGCCACTCTGTCCGATCCCTGTCCATAAGTTTCTAATCAATTTTAAAATTGATCTGGCTTGACAGTTCATTTTAAAAAACTTCTCCAATGTGAACACAGCTTTTTTAACCCCCGACCGAAAAAAAGGGGTAACAGCCCCATAGGAATCATAAGAGTTTAATGTGTGTATATGTATTATCTGTCTGTGGCATCGTCACTTCTAAACGGATGGCCAGATTTTGACGCGGCCTTAGAGATATTGAACTCGAGAATTTTCAAGAAGAGAGATAGAGAATTTTTTTTTTTCGAAAGTTGTTTAGGCTAGGTTAGGTTAACCATTTAAGAAAACAATTTATGTTGATACTACGCTACGAGCAATGATCTTTTATTCTACTGGTTTTTTGTTAGGGTTCCGTACCTCAAAAAGAAAAAACAGAACACTTAGAGGATCACTTTGTTGCCCGTCTGTCGGTCTGTCAAGATCCTTTTTCCCTGGAACGCGTGAATGTAGCACTCTGAAATTAACATCAAATATTTAAGCTTGCAGTCCCTTAAAGCAGTGAAATAAAAAACAATCTTCTTAGGCAACGCAATCAATAGATACAGTCATTAAAAAGGTGGCTTCCGTACAAATTGCCGTACTATGAAAACCTAAAGGGTACTTCCAGGTGGCCTAGAAACTTGTAATTTGGTATGAAGGTAGCTCTTATAGGACAACCACTAAGAAAATTCTCAAAATCTTAAATGTTTATGTCTGTCTGTACATGTCACAGACCAATATAAAATGACCCCACACTGCGTACATTTTGCTTAGGACCAGGGCTTTGCTAACACTGGACAACTTAAAACACTGGAGAAAAGCGTTAAAATCTTTCTGCGGAACCCTCGTGCGCGAGTCCGACTCGCACTTGTCCGGTTTTTTTATGTCTGTCATTTCAATTAGCCTTGAGCCCGCTTAGCAACTCCAACCCAAGCCCTTTCATTCTAATACGAGACATGTGCCCAGCAGTGGGACGTAAAATGGGCCGAAGACTAAATTAGATTATCAAGCCAAAAAGTTCAAGTAAAACAGCCGTTATAGCCTAGTGGTTTGACCTATGGCCACTCAGGGTTGTGGGTTCGAGCTCCGGTTCGTACCTCTGAGTTTTTCGTACCTAATTTATCGATAGCTTTTCGGTGAATAAAAATATTGCGAAGAAGCCTGGCACACTCCTGCGAAGCAATTCGATGATGTGTTTGAAGTTCCCGATCCGCACTGGGCCCGCGTGGGAACTCTAGCCCAAGCTCTCCCATTCTGAGAGGAGGCCTGTGCCCTGCCCAGCAGTGGGACGTAAAATAGGCTGAAGATTAAATTATATTTATCATTGAAATTCCAAACCATAGTCCTAAATTTATCGCCAATGCTTTGTATAGCTAGCGACACCGCACGTATCTTCCTTAAGTACCTTACTAAAAGTTCCAAGTAGGTATCTTTTGAATAATTTAAAATCATAAAGGTAGCATCGTAAGGTTGAAATTCTAACATAACCCAAAGTAGGACAGAATTTACTCGGAAAACGTAGCAAAAAGTAAAATACAAGAATACACTGTAATTCCAGTAGTTGATCTACAAATAACGCGCAGCATTCGGACTTCGCTATTAGCGCATGTGTAAGTACTTTTGGAAAATGGTGCTACATCTGTTGAAAAACGTCGAGCGTCAATAGTTTTGTGCTTACTCTAAAGTGAAACTTAACTGTTATTTTTTACCTGTACATTTCAAAATTATTGCCACAGCTATTATACCCCGCGGCTTTGCCCCCGTGAAATATTTCAAAATAAGCTAGTTGCCTATCCCTTGGGAATTTCGAAAAATCCCTTCTTGGTGCATCTCTAGGATACTCAAGGTCTAATTATGTTTGCCAAATTTCAAGTATCTAGGTCCAGTGGGTTAGGGTGTGCGTTGTCTGTCAGTCGTCACAGTACTGTTTTATAGATATAGATAAGTAGATATAAAAATTATGACATAATTACAACAAAATAACGGCAGGTTGAGTATGTGTGTGTGTTTGTGTGTTGCCGTACGTATTTCCCACATAGAGCGTATTTCTCTAGAGCTTTTGATACAAAAAAACATTACGATCGCGTTCGCTTTAACGACTAAATGACTATAAGCAAATTGGAAGCGCCTCTATTGGCACGTAACGACAATAAACTACTATTCCCACACAATATGGCAAATGCGTTCACGTATTTTCTGGTCGTCGATTACACTAGGCGCTCTGAAACTTGTGCACTGTTTATTTTGTAGATCACATTCTTAGTTTAGACTGTGACAAAAGGCAAGAACAAGTCGAAGGATTGAGGCGTATTTTTTGTTTATAGACCCTTTTCTTACGTAGTTGTGAATGAAAGGGTTCCGGGCTAACAAATGTGGTGTGGGAAAGGAAAGATTTGTGTCATTTGGAATTCATTTGGGAAGGGATATTTTGCTCTTTTCAGGAGTTTGCTGCGGAGCTTGATCGATTTTACAGTGTTCCAGGGCTTCTGGTCAATGCGTCTCTGATCGCTTCTTAGGGTAAACTGTTCACTGCTTTTTTAGGGTTTCGTACCGTAAAAAAACGGAACCCTTATAGGATCACTTTGTTGTTTGTCTGTCTGTCTGTCTGTCAAGACCCTTTTTCTCAGGAACGCGTGGAGGTCGCATTCTGAAATTAATATCAAATACTCCCCGCCTGCGGTCGCTTGAAGCTGTGAAAAAATCAACCTTCTGAGTCAACGCAATCAAAAGATACACTCATTAAAAAGGCTGTTTCCATACAAATTGCCGTACCCCAAAAACCTAAAGGATACTTCCTCCAGTTGTCCTAGAAACTTAAAATTTGGTATGAAGGTAGCTCTTATAGCACAGCTCAGAAAATTTTCAAAATATTGAATTTTTATGTCTGCCTGTATATGGCAAGGGCCAATATAAAATGACCCCACACTGCGTACATTTTGCTTAGGCTCTGTTAATACTGGACATTTTAAAACACTGGGGAAAAGCAGGGAAATCTTTGTACGGAGCCCTCGTGCGTGCTCGAGTCCGATTCGCACATGGCCGGTTTTTTTTATTTATTGAAAGAGGGAGACAAACGAGCCAGCTGGTCACCTGATTTGAGAGTGCATTTGAGAGTTCAGAATAGGATTTAGGTTCGGGTGTATTCGTATTGAAATCCGAAAGAAGCGTCATTGACAGCCGAAGCATTTCTAAAACTCGAATTCTATGTAAGTGTACGCGGGTGGTAGGATCTTGTACGAGGTCCGTCCGGATCGCTACCACCATCTTACTCGCTAATCCTGCCGCTAATCAGCACTGCTTGCACTGTTGTGTTCCGGTGTGGAGAGTAAGACAGCGGGTGTAATTAAGGGTACAAGAGACATTTCATCTTAGCTCTCTAGGTTGGCAACGGATCTGCAAACCCCCCGGGGTTGCGGGTGTCTATGGGCAGTGGTGATCACTTACCATCAGGTGACCCACTGGCTCGTTTGTCTCCGTTGTATAAAAAAAAGTGCTCACGGGCTGTACCTATGTAAAATTCCGCAATGTTATAGAGCACCACAGTTGTAAGTAGTATCTTTAATCTGTAAAACTGAATATCTAACATCCAAAGATGTCAAAACCTCCCCCATCCTCAACATTGAGCCGCGTGAAGCGTAAGGGTCTTATTAAGGCGAAGATACCCAACAATGGATATGACTTTCCAGTAGGCCATATTTTAAACCCCCGACGAAAAAGAGGGGTGTTATAAGTTTGACCTGTGTATCTGTGTATCTGTCTGTGGCATCATAACACTCAAACTGATGGACCGATTTCGATGCGGTTTTTTTATTCGAAAGCTCGTTTAATCGAGAAGGTTCTTAGCTAAGTTTCATTGAAATCGGTTGACCCGTTTTTGAAATATTGAACTTTGAAATGACAATGTCGGGGGTTTTTCAACTTTTCTAAGTTGGTTCGGTTATAATAACATTAGTAGCCAATCCACGTACTGTCAAAAAATGTGCATCCTAGCGTCAGTGGTTAAAGTAAAACTATGTTCATTTTTAAATTCTGTCCTCAAGATCAGACAACACATACTCGTATGGACGGGAAGATTCGCCATTCGGTTAGAAGTAGATTTTATTGGATCTTCGCCCACTGTAGGCTACTGTAGGTAAATATTCATCTTGGTTTCCGTATTTTGGCTGTCTGTAAGAGATCGCTTTTGAGCAACAAGACCGCCTATTGTCTACCATACCTGTTTTGTTGTAATCCTCTGTCTGTTTTGTGGTTTTCAATAAATAATATTTGTATTGTATTGTATTGTAGGCCGGGCAAGAGTTTTCTTCAAGAATAACGTTATCGTATTAAGAAAGCTTGTACGTTTGGCACAGCGTCCACTGTGAGCATGTTTTCTCGATGACGATACGATTATGTATGTTACCCTTTCCAAATTAGTTGCCAATTTTCCGGCACGCCCGCACGCGCACGGGTACCGACGGCCGCCGCTCTCCCCGCCGGCGTTCTCGAAACACCGTTCCTATTTTTCGATATGTTCCAAAGGGCATATCCTGACGTTTGTATTAAAGGTTACTTACTCGATTCTTGGTGAAAACTCGTGCTCGGCCCACTGTGTTTTGCACCACTCTGCCAAAGGTAGTGTCAGCCGACAAAAAGTTCACCTTGCCAATTTAGCGATATTGCCGCAGGGCCTTAGTTTTATTGAAAAAGTGAGATTCTTTATTCGCTTTTTAGATTTCTCAACGCCGGCCGGTCCTATTGAAAGTTTTAATATATTTCCAAGCGAAGATTAGATGAGAATAAACCGAGAACCGTGAGTCGGCTTTGCTTGTACTAGAACGGATTTGTAGACTGCTGACTTATTCCTTTAATGAGTACTAAAAGATCAATCCCGCCCTGGCTTTGCCCTTCTGTGCCTTTAATGTAATCAAAAAGCACAAAATACGTCACGATCGCGTTTGCGTTAAAGTGTCAAATAGTAAGAGAATACGCTAACGCGATCGAGACGTGTTTCTTGGCCTGGTCGGCTACTTAGGCTCGAGTACGAACATTCGAAACCTCCGTATCGAAATCGAGTAAGTAGTAAACGTTATCGAGAAATTCGTATGACGTTTGGAACAGCGTTCGCCCGTGAGCGTATTTGGAACTACAATTTAGTATGAGGTTTCTCGATTTCGATACGATAACGCAACGTTACGCAGAATTCTTAAACTTCGTGCTCGGCCTACTGCTGATCAGTGTCACCGAAAACTGATACTGGTCCACCCCTTCTGGCCGCCATTAAGGAAAATAGAATAGAAAAGACTGTGAATGCCAAACTGGTGAGAGAAGCGGTTGCTTGTGTGTTCGTTTGGTTGTGTGTTCGTGTGGTTGTGTGTTCGTTTGGTTGTGTGTTCGTTTGGTTGTGTGTTCGTTTGGTTGTGTGTTTGCTTGGTTGTGAGCTCGTAGTTCACATTGCCTTTGCTTGTTCGTTTCACGGGAACGTTCGTACGTTCCCATGTGCCATTAAAATTTGTAAGTTGTACTGTATTATATTTATTTACATAACAATAGCAATTTACAATGACAATAAATCCAAGCTAAAACGGATTAAACTAAAACTTAAAAGTAAATTAAATCTAAATAAGGCCCCCGTGGCATGGTGGCCAAAGGCTGGCGGCGTTGCCTCGCTGAATAGCGATGCTGATTCTATGAGAGAGGAAACTGCCAGCCCTTTGGCCACAAGTTGCATCGACCAAGCGCTTTTGCAACTCTGAAAATATAGTCATTGGAAGTACAGTCATTGGTACTTAGTTATTTCCACATCTGCTGTACCGTATCTGATATTTATTCCATCCTCGCGTGAAGTTTGACAGACATTCCGGATGGTCACGACAATTTACTTTTGGTTCCAGCCTGCGAGGAACTTCAGCCAGGAATTCTCGATCATGTGCACGATTGGAACATTCCGTATTCACTCTGAAAAGTTTTGGTGTGGAGAGGTTTGTAATTTAAACTTCGTACCAAGATAAAAATAGACACGTTATTCGTAATGTTACCTTTTGAGTATACATTATCTACATTTGCGGGTGGTAGGACCTTGTGCGAGGTCCGTCCGGATCGCTACCATCATCTTACTCGCTAACCCTGCCGCTAAGCAGCAGTGCTTGCACTGTTGTGTTCCGGTGTGGAGAGTAAGACAGCCGGTGTAATTACGGGCACAAGAGGCATTTCATCTTAGCTCTCTAGGTTGGCAACGCATCAGTATACCCTCCGGGGTTGCGAGTGTCTATGGGCAGTAGTGATCACTTACCATCAGGTGACCCACTTGCTCGTTTTCCTTCCTCGTCGCATAAAAAAAATCGTATTTTTTTTTAAGTTTTCCACAGTTCATGCCCTACACAAAACTGCGAATTCTCACCGCATCGCAAAAATCTAACCCCAGTCATGGAGTCCTTTGGGTCTTCACTCTACAAAAGAGGAAAAAAAATGGGACAATTTACACCAATTGACCTAGTCTTAATATTAACATCCAAGACCCGAGAACAAACATTCGTATTTATCATACAAACATCTGCCCCGACCGGGGATCGAACCCGGCAGCTCAAGCTTCATAGTCAGGGTCTCTAACCACTAGGCTATCCTGTCGTCAAATGGCGACAATATTACATCTTAATGAAATAAAACGAATCACGTATATAAAGTATAATTCTATGGAACTTGCTAACTACGTAAACTAACCGCCATAGCAAATTCATAATTCAGAGACTATTTCAATATGGCAGTTTGTTCGCATAGTAAGCAAGTTCCATAGAATGACACTATACTCGTAAGTCGAGTTTAGCCCGACATGTTATATGGTGCTTCTCACTGCCGCTGTATCGTGCGCTCCCAGAGGAAGCACTGCGAATTAGTCGAGTAGAATTACGAATACGTGCATGACGGATCCGTTTTATTTCACTATGACTGATTCTCACGGTAGTTGCATGTTAAAAATATTACATCTTTTGGCGATGCGATTCTTTTTGTGCGGGAGACCTTTAGCGAAGCTAATTTACTCACAACGTGTTAAACGTTTGTTAGGTAGTCTTTCTCCAGTTTTTCTCATTAGCTCCTTCAACGCCTGAATTGCCTTAGTTTGTTTCTGTAATTAAGTACTGCTTTAGATTAGAAATTCCAACATCACGAGCCAATACTTTGATGCCAATGCCTTACAATGTTTAAGTAAAATACTTAAGTACAAATTTAGCTGCTGCAAAATGAGACACTTAGATAGCAGTTAAAAATACTCCTAAAAGCTGATTAAACAAGCCAAGGTCTTTATTTCTTATTTCTTTATACTTTTGGTCTTACTTTCGTTTTCAGATAAGTTTAATAAAATTTTAGCATGTACATTATTATGGTCGGTTTCTGCACGTTTCCAAAAGAATTGGCTTTTATACAGTCAGCAGCAAGAGATGCTAAGCAGCCGAAGCGGTTACAGTGATCTGCACAAGCTCTTATGTCTATAACAATAGAGCCGTGCTTAGCTGAGCAACCGAAGCGGTTACAATGATCTGCACAAGCTCTTATTTCTATAACAATAGAGCCGTGCTTAGCTGAGCAACCGAAGCGGTTACAATGATCTGCACAAACTCTTATGTATATAACAATAGAGCCGTGCTTAGGCTGAGCAACCGAAGCGTTCACAATGATCTGCATAAGCTCTTATGTCTATAACAATAGAGCCGTGCTTAGCTGAGCAACCGAAGCGGTTACAATGATCTGCACAAGCTCTTATGTCTATAACAATAGAGCCGTGCTTAGCTGAGCAACCGAAGCGGTTACAATGATCTGCACAAGCTCTTATGTCTATAACAATAGAGCCGTGCTTAGCTGAGCAACCGAAGCGGTTACAATGATCTGCACAAGCTCTTATGTCTATAACAATAGAGCCGTGCTTAGCTGAGCAACCGAAGCGGTTACAATGATCTGCACAAGCTCTTATGTCTATAACAATAGAGCCGTGCTTAGCTGAGCAACCGAAGCGGTTACAGTGATCTGCACAAGCTCTTATGTCTATAACAATAGAGCCGTGCTTAGATCATTGTGACTGCTTCAGTTGCTCAGCAACTATTGCTGCTGACTGTGCATTTCATTCCTATTGCGCCGCAACTAATAACTTGTGTACAGTCCAGGGCAAAGTATGAAAATACCAGTTAACCTAACCTTTTTAACCCCCGACGCAAAAAGAGCGGTGTGTCTGTATCTGGCATCGTAGCTCCTAAACGGATGAACGTATTAGGATGCGGTTTTTTTAATCGAGATTGTTCTTAGTTCAGTTTCATAATCTGTTCAACCGTTTTACTTTGAAATTAAAATGTTGGGGGTTTAGGTTAAGTATAATATTGGTATTTATTTACATAACAAGCAATTTACAATGACATTAAATCTAAGGTAAAAGTTAAATAAAATTTAAAACTAATTTAAATCTAAATAAGGCCCCCGTGGCATGGCGCCCAAAAGGCTGGCAGCGTTGCCTCGCTGAATAGCGATGCTGATTCTTTGAGAGAGAAAAGGTTAGGTCAAGTTGTTAACATAATTGTATCCGGGTATGTATCATACATAACCATCGTTTATTATCAGCAAAACCGATTTACATGAAACAAATCGGGTTTCTTATAATAACATACATAGCTACCTACTCCCCACAATAAAGCCAAACTTTGAGTCACCCGAGTAGCCTAAAGTCTTTGTTGGCTTACTAATTACCCACAAATTACTGGACAAAGCAAAGCTGCCCCTATATTACGAAGTGCAATATTCGAACTACGTGCCGTGCCGTCCCGCTCACGCTAATATTATTAAATACGAGAGTGAACGGGACGATACGCTACGAACATCGATTTTCGAATGTTGTAGTAGTCCCGCTGGGCTAATCACTAAAACTTCGAAGCGGAGTAAAGTTGTGAATTCGAGAATAGGTGTCCAATTCTATATGTTTCGACTTCGCGAAGTTTGAGGCGTGCCTTTAAACTGTGTACTCGTATAGGTACTAATTGCTGCTAAAATAGTACTTTTTGATATTAGTGCGGAAAGTATGTCAATTTGCACGAGTCCCGAGGTGTCTAGGCCCGAGCCGTGAGGCTGCGGGATGAGTGAAAATTACACTTCTGCACGTGTACAAAACGACGACAAACCGACTCCTTGGAAAGTAAAAAGCACTCGAAAAATCCAACTTTCCACATGATATGTGGTTGCAAAAGTACCACTTTTTGAGCAACTGTATTAAAAACTCTTTTCCTATGCAAATAAATGAAAAATCCAATCTTAATCAATCAACAACCTTATGTAAGTATAGATACTAATTAACTTTAAACCCCGTGCTCCTAAATTGACCCCGTAAGGGGTAGGCCCATCAGTCTGTGGCAGGAACGAACCCCACACCCCATTTTGCGTGACACTAAGGGCCCATGCGACCATTTAACTACGTCACTATCTTGGTTAGATGGCTATAGGTATAATAGCACTGGATGTGCCGTTCTAAAACTTTCTGTATTCAAGAAAGACGGGTAGACTGAGGGTCGAGCACGACTTTACGAATGCTGCGTCACGTAAAATCGAATAGTAAGCGTTGTCGAGTTTGTATGACGTTTGGAACAGCGCCCGCCCGTGAGCGTATTTGGAATTAAAATTAAGTATAAGATTTCTCGATGTCGATACAATAACCGTAACCCTGGTTGAAAGTGAGCCGCGATCCGTGGCTTAAGAGCTTTATAGGTGCAATGAGCATATGCGTTTCGGAAACGTTCGCCCTAACATTTGGTGTAAAGAGGGTGGTTGGTCCGTGAAAATAGTGCTCTTTCAACGCCCGTCCAGTAAACTACATCTTCGAACGGTTGCCGTCTTAGCCTCTACAGGGGGAATGATTTAAAGCACACAATTTACCTTGCCACGCACACACGCGTCACCAAATTGCTCGACTTCGTTGTAATAGGATATAAACGCTCGTGACGTCACAATAGGTTACTTTACCCGTAAGTGGGTGGGGGATTTTGGTTATTTTAACAAATGTTTGGGATACAAAGAAACTTGTAGATACGTTCCATCCAATGTCAGTAATTGACACTGCTTTTCATATTTATTCCTATGTATGGTTTAAAATTGAAGTTGAATTTGAAATTGAATTGAATTATTGTCCAACCTAAGTTCTATTGGAGTATCATGTGGAGTATTTAAACACAAGCAAATGTACTTACCTATTTGGATACTATTTTTCTTTTTTAACAAAACATTTTTTGTCTGTCAAAAATTTGATTTAATTTATGTTACTGTCACCCTACCCGGGTCTAGTTGTACGCTGTGTAAAGGTGCAGGCTGTCAACCAGCGCGGTGGAGCGTAACCTATGGGTCACCTCACCGCACTCGCTGAGCCTGAGACTTTTGCTTCTCTTTAGTTAAGTACCTATTGTTATATTGATGCACTTGGCCTACCGTGTAACAGTTAACTTCTGTGAACAATAAATGTTTATTTTATTATTTATTTAATTTAGTTAATAGGTAATTGTGATATTTTCAGTGTAATTGCATAATTACTTAGAGCAGGAAAGGAATGGAAATGTTAGCGCGATTTCCGAGGGAAAATTGGCAGAGGTGCCGAAACTCTGACATTAAGTCTGACCAGGGTATGTTGATTGTGTGCGTGTTTTTGGCATTTGTGTGACAGTTTTGTTTTAGTGTGAGTTAGTAGGAACGTAACAAATTTTGACATCAGCGCAGACGTGTGCTGTACGTGTGTGTTCCTCGTCCCCCTCAAATAGTGGCAGAAAAATTGTAGTGCACAGATAAGCCTAAGGCGCCTCCCGTCTATCTGCTATAAGCATAATTATGTAGCTAATATAATTTTGAAGAAAATATTTGGAATGGGTACCAGCAGGGCGACTAAACTAAAACTACATTTTTTTTCAGCAAAACAGAGTTGAAAACAACAACATTTTGGCAAGTCACTGGACCAGAGATTGTCAAATAAACGTTCGAACGACGAATAACGCATAAAAATAACTAATTTATTCTAAAAATATATTTAAATAATTATTCGGATAAAAAAAAATTTGGCACGCCAGACACTATACGAAAAAGCAATAATTTACCTTCACGAAAGCTATTATCCATTTAGCATGACCTAAAACTGACGACATATTGGCACTATCAATACCTACATAACGTAATCCTATCCTATCCTCTTCTGTGTTATCTGTGTGTTTGTTCTGTGAGTGTGTTGTGTATATCCTATTTTTTTTGTACAATAAGTAATAAGCACGTGTTTACTTGGTTACCTAATCCTGCTTGTCCTACTAATCCACGCCTTTAACTATTCCATTAGGAACTAATCGGTTTTTCCCTTTACGAGATCCGGACATCGCTCCATTGGAAGCAAAGCAAACAATTCCATCTGGCAGACCGCCATTATCTAGGTCAGTAGTTATGAGTAGTCTATTTAGAGCAAAACGTATAGCTGTTAAGGCATAGGCTTGTGATCATATGGATTTTTAAACTGATCATGGATCGCAAAGATGTCGAAAATGGGCTGTCATTTTAAACTGACCATGGATCGCCCAGAAGTCGAAAATCGAGTTTCATTTTAAACTGACTATGGATCGCCCGGAAGTCTAAAATCGACTGTCATTAAGGCACTACTTGGGCTATTCATGCGTGTGTTAAATTCTTAATAATCTCGTTCAGTATTTGAAATGAAAGTTAGAAACCTAAATCCATACATATAAACCTAGCTTTATAGAAATGTAACAAAATATATACCGAACCCTCTGTGCGCGACGCCGACTCGCACTTGGCCGGTTTTTTTCTTCTATATACTCACTGAAAAAAATACACAAAGATCATTCCTATCTTATATTAATGCTATAGTTTTAATGAGTGGCTGCAGACATCAGAACACTAACATACTACACAACACTACAATACTGATAATAATAATTGAGTTTCAGACTTTCTAGCATATTTTGAGCGTCTGACCGCTCTTTCTGCCACTCCGTCATTTTTAAGGTCAACCATAGCATACGCAGTACCATTCTGCCTCTTAAACAATGAACTCATCAGGAACTCATAATATTTAACATTGAACTAGCTCGTAGATACAATTAAGATCAACAAATGTGGCCAGGCATTCCAGACGCAATAAAATTAGTTCACTACTTGTCTAGTTTCCATCTAGTCGTGTGTTAATCAATTAATATCACATCAAAACTTTGATGGAACGATATTTCAAAGAGTCGCTCAAATTCATCAAAAGATTCTTGTTTCAAAAATTGTGACTGGCCAGAAAGAAAACATCGGTCCTACTTAATTCGAATTCCGATTCCTAATTCCTGGCCATTTGAAACAAAAGAATACTGTAAAAAAAACCGTTGTTGAAATGGGTGTTAGAGTTTCTTTTTCACTCTTAGTGTTTATTTTAGTAGAAGTGTGTGGTAGAGACGTGGGTGATGCAGAAAGGACGGCGCGGGCGTCGTTCGTCCAAAGTCTTTTGAATAAGTACGCGCCATTCGAAGGACGAATCCGATTGGTCGGAGGCCCCAACAAATTTGAAGGTAAAGCTTTTTAATCTGACTTTTGGCATAAAGTCGAAACACTGATTAACGGTTTGGGTATGTAGTAGTGTGAGATCCCACCGGAAAATTGATCACCTAAGTAGGTATCTGTTACTTGATGGAAATGTGATGGAAATGAAAATAATATACTTATGAGTTCATATACGGAGGTTTGTAGAAAGCTTGTAGATTATTATTAACTCAAAAATGTGTGTTTTTGTGGGCTTTATGCCTAGTGCTAATACGTCGATGTTTGAGCGTAAATACAGTGAGAAGAAAACAATGAAAAAATCTTTGTAATTTAACCGTCAAACGAACTAAAAACTAAAAACTTTGCTCGCCCGCGACCACAAGTGAAAAATAGTTATAATAAATAGTTATTTCCCTGCAACACCTCCGTCTCCACTGCTACACGAATCAACATGCCACACAGACCCAACTATCACCACCATCACTAAACTAAACGCTGACGCGTTTCGGCACTCTCCACGAGGCCATTCACGAAGCACAAGAACAACCGTTCAACATGCCACCATTTCCACTACTAGCAGTCGCACAACAACATGCGAGTAGTGGAAATGGTGGCATGTTGAACGGTTGTGGTTGTACTGCTAGTAGTGGAAATATGGACCTCCGCAAAGTAACGTCTGATTCAATAAATTATATAACGGTCAGTTTTGATTCTAACAATCACAAACTCAAAGGAATGTAGAATTTACTAAATTCAACCCTGGTTGACAAAGTTGTTTTTTTTCATGATACGAGTTGACAAGCCACACTTTTTTCTTTTTAAGTCAATCTGCCATTAAATATTCAATATAATGGAGAAGAGATTTGCCAAGTTAATAGTATAAACTTCTTAGGTGTCACCTTAAATAAATTCTGTCGTTGGAATGAGCATGTTAAAAATCTCTGCTCCATGATAAAATGCTTCGTTTATGCATTGAGAAAAGTGAGCCAAGTAGTTACAAAACAGGCAGCCATTACAACTTACTACGGATACATCCACTCCATTTTACGATATGGCATAACACTATGGGGCAGAGCTTCAGAGTTCGATAGTGTATTTATAATGCAAAAGAAATGCATTAGAGCCATATTTGGTCTTAAGCAAATAGAGATATGTAGGCCTATTTAAAAAAAAATTACTTCCTCTGCCCTGTATTTACATATTAGACGCATGTTTATTTATATAAATAATTCGCTTTTCTAAACAAATGCTCATATTGGTATACCCAATATGAGCATTTGTTTAGAAAAGCGAAGGACATGTTTAAAAACCTTGTCCGTTCGCAATATCGGAACAAACTGTATGTTCCCCTATCACATCTGTCTCTTGTTGCAAAAAATAGTTACAAGATGTGTATAAAGATATTTAATAAACTACCAGATGCTATGAAAGATCTCCCATTTGGAAAATTTAAAAGAAGCCTTAAAAATGGCTTGTTGATAAAGTGCTTCTACAGCATACAGGAGTTCTTAGATTATACTTTGATTATCTATTCTTAATATGAATTTCAATTGCCTTGTAAGGTAGATTTTAGTGATACTTTTGTATGTACTTGTTCCACCTTATTGTACCTACAATTTCATGAAATAAATAATAATAATTATTATTATTATAATCGTATAACTTACAAGCCAAGGCGGAATTTACAAAGTTACCATGTGCGTATGGAGGCTTCCAGGTTGCCAAAACAAACATTTTATTCCGAACTTAGTTTAGGTAAACGCAAACCGGGAGGTCAGTATCTGCGTTACAGCGATGTCTTGAAACGCCACCTGATTGCTATCGGCACGTCTACTGAATCGTGGGAGGAGCTTGCTACACAGAGGCCGGAATGGCGAGCTGCTGTCAAATCGGGCTTAGAAAACTTTGAGCTTACCCGACTTGAAAATCTTGACGCCAAACGCCAGCTTCAAAAAAGCCGACCCAAGCCCTCCTACAACTATACTTATGATTCAAGTTTGTCTTTTTATTATGCTTCTTGCAATAGGACCTTCAAAACCAAGTTTGGTTTTGCATGTCACACTCGCGCCCATGCAAGGGCTCAGGGTAATTTAAGCTAAGAGTGTCGCTGTCGACGGATACGTCTGGGAGGACATCATCAAGTTGGTACAGATCCCAGGTCTGGGCAGATGTTTGTGTGATGAATACGAATGTTTGTTCTCGGGTCTTGGATGTTTAATATATATTTAAGTATGTATTTATCTGTATAAGTATGTTTATCCGTTGTCTAGTACCCATAGTACAGGCTTTGCCTAGTTTGGGACTAGGTCAATTGGCGTCAATCATCACAATAATATTTATTATTAATTTATTTATTCCATTCACTTTTATAATTCTACAGTGGGATTTTAATCTACGGTGAATACGTGATCGAACATTGTGGCTTCATTGATTTATAACGTACGTTTTACGCGTGCCTAATTTTGTATCGTTAAGCTTGTTTCCATACAAAAGACAGATGTTTTGTTCTAATTTGTGAACTAAACCAATCCATGTGATATTTTTGTTCTGTGACAAATAAATCCTTCTGATGGGTCTATAATGTCTCGAATAAGTACATAATACATAGTGTACATGTGTCGAATAAGTACATAGTGTCGTGAGGAAACCTGCACACACCTGCGAAGCAATTCAATGATGTGTGTGAAGTTCCCAATCCGCACCGGGCCCGCGTGGGAACTATAGCCCAAGCCCTCTCATTCTGAGAGGAGGCCTGTGCCCAGCAGTGGGACGTAAATAAGGCTGGTGATGATGATGATGAAGTACATAATTGTTTGTCCTAATGCAATGTTTGGTCGAATGATCGTTTATCCTAATTGAAATTACACTGAAAATACTCAATTTTCAGCAAAGGCATAAAATAAATCAAACCGATAAATTACTTTCAGTTTCAGTTGGAGAAAAATTAGGTCAAACAAACATTCGTCCAAACATTAATTAGGACAAACCATTTTATGGGACACGAAGGGCACCGCCTTCTGATTAAGTTTGTTCTGTGTCAAGCAAGTTTATCAGCAACCAGGCTCTCGTGAAACAAAAAAATGCTATCAGGAATATCAAGTATTAGGAATAAACTTACTATTCGGTTTACGGGATAAAAACGCGGTGCATAAGAAGGAACCCATTGCTTCGTGAAAGCTTTGCATTTAAGTGTGTATGCTCGCGTCCAATCTCGCAAAGGAATTTCCAACAACGCCTCGATTAGATGGACTTCGCTTCAATCTAATATGTGCCTCTAAATGTGTTCAGACCGAAGGAGGGAGTATCGTGGTCCCACTTCCACATTCCGTACTCTCGTTGCGTCTTGCTCCCTCTGCAAGTAACTGGCTTCGCCCCAGGTTCTTTTAAGTTAAACACAAACTGTAAGTATACGTTTGTAGATCCGATATCAATACCAACAAAAGAAATGTTAGCAAAAATATTTAGCATAAATTTCTTTAAGTCTGTTACAAAGGATTTCCTTCCAAGCCTCATTTCTTTTTCTCCTATACAATGTCAATTCTCAGGAGTTATAAAACTCATAAAAAAATAGCCTAACCTAACCTAGCGTATTATACTTAGCCCTTGCAAAAGTACTATTTTTTTTAGTTTTAGTTGCACAAAAATTATGACAAACAATCATTTGACCAAACTTTACACTAGGAGTAACAGTTTTATACGAAACAATGGTCGTGGAATCGGCGTTCTAAATTTCCACTAACCCCCTTAAGGTAATGTCTACATCTTCCACGGGGGGCGATGGGGGGCGGTCTGTGACGACTCCTGGGACGATGCAGCAGCCCAGGTGGTCTGCAGCACTTGGAACAGAAGTGGAGTTGCTACCACAGGCGCTATGTATGGAGAGGTTACCAGTAAGTTTGTTTGTTGTTACCTAGCTATGAATATTATAATTTTTAAAGAATGCAATTTATTTTAACAAAGCACTAAAACAATTGAAATAAAAAACTAGCTTTATACGTAAAGCTATAGTCGTCCCACGATAACTCCGCAACGAACTGACAACAGTAGAAATCTAAAGTTTGTTTATGGCAAAACTGATTTATACTCAAACAACACGTTTTGAACTTTTGATTAGGTTAAACATTAAACAGGTCATCGTTCATTCACCATCCACCATTAAAATACCTCTCATATTTCGTTTTCTAAATTTTTTACCGTACAACAGCAAAACCTAATAATCACTGGCAAAATTGTCCTCCAATGAACAGAGCCATATTTAAAAAAAACGGCAGCTTTTGATTGCTACTATCATTATTATTTTTAATTAAAGAAATGTCTGAGTGACATGAAAAAAGTATTACCACAGCGTGATTTTTCTGGGTTGCCAATTAATATCTTATGCAGAGTTATCGTGAGTTAACTGAATATAAATAATTATGGCCTCCGTGGCATGGTGCCGAAAAGGCTGGCAGCTGATGGTCGGGATGCTGATTCACTGGGAGAAATAGCTGCCAGCCCTTTGGTCGCCAGTGGCGCCCACCAGGGATTTGTTCACGTTTACCAAATTCGAATAGCTATTTTAATAGCGAGAGGTGCTGGATTCCAAGAACATGCACTTGAAAAGAGTTACTCAAAGGCTAAGTCTTGAAAACTGTTGCTGTAATTGTCCTTACTTTCTTATAGTATTTACAAGTATGAGCACACCCTATTTCACCAACTTTACACCCTGTAACACAGGGATTCCTAGCACAGGATTCAGAAGCCGGTTTTACGAGTATGTTGTATATTTTTCGAACAGTAAACTTTTTCATTTTTTTTTCAATTGTCAGTTTTCAATGACAATTCGGTGTCAATTGCTGAGTTGAAGAGCTTTTGTTTTAGCGCGCTTCATACTGGCCAAGAAATGTAGATCGAATTGTCATGACAAACCGACAATTGTAAAGTTGGTGAAATAGGGGCCAGGTACTGCATGAGATAGAAACAATGACGCGAGCCATGAAATTTTCTAGGGAAGTTCTGGATGGACGACGTGGTCTGCGAAGGCACGGAGACCTCCTTATCTCATTGCGTCTTCAGTGGCTGGGGCAGTTCTGACTGCGAACCCTCCGAAGCAGCTGGTGCCATCTGTCGATACGAACCGAACCCACTCAGCTTGGTAAAGCCAGCTAAGATATCACTGCTTAGCGCGCTAGATGGCGGGGCTAGCTTGAGGCTGTCTGGAGGGAAAAGCAATCGGGAGGGGCGAGTGGAGGTAATCTTTTTTTATTTTAAGAGGTTCTAGTATTGTAATTAATGTGAAATTAATACCAAATACTCACGTTTGCAGTCCCTTGAAGCTGTGAAAAATCAAACTTCTAAGTCAACCAGTCAGGTCAAAATTTAAAAGGTGTTTCCGTACAAATTGCCTTGGAATCAAAACCTCTAAGGTACTTCCAGTTCTCCTAGAAACTAGAAATTTAGTATGAAGGTAGCTCTTATAGCACAACCGATGAGATAAATCTGAAAATCTTGAATTAATAATGTCTGTCTGCATATGTCAGTGACCAATTTAAAATGACCCCACGCCACACTGCATATATTTTGCTTAAGAGCAGGGGCTGCTAACACTGGACGTTATTCAAGACTTGATTCCAGTGATAGACGAAATATTTGACATACCTACCTACGAATTTGTACCGAACCTTCAGTAGGTATGCGAGTCCTACCCATACTTGACTGTTTTTTTTTCTTCCAGATATACTACCACGGTGCCTGGGGCAGCATATGTCCTGATGGCTGGACCCTCTACGAAGCCATCGCTGTCTGCCACCACCTAAGCCTAGGGTTTGCTGAACAAGCCCTGCAGACCAATGTCTTCGGAAACTCCACGGTCATTCTGAGCGGAGTGCAGTGCCAAGGAAACGAGACCAATCTGTTCATGTGCGACCATCAGGATATCGGAGACGTCACTTGCCCTGGAGAAGTTGGTAATTACATAAAAACTTGTTTGATTACATGTGCTTTCCTTACCATCAGAGCTTGTGGTTCGCGTCCCTTTTTTCTCTAACAAGTAAGGTGTCTCTTATAAGTTATAACACAATCAATTAGATAAATCTGAAAATCTTAATTTTTTTATACATACATACTTATAATCACGCCTCTTTCCCACGGGGGTAGGCAGAAACTATGGCTTGCCACTTGCTACGATCCTTACACACCTCACAGACCAATATAATAGGTCCCCACTCTGCGTACATTTTGGTTTGGGAGCAGGGCTCCACTAACACTGAACATTTAAAACATTGGTATGGGGAAAAGTAGGAAAAAACCTCCGGCGCTCGATTACCGTGATAGACAAACTATTTACTTAAGTACCTACAAATTTGTGCGCGAGTCCGACTTGCGATTGGCCGGTTTTTTTTTATTAGAAATTTCCATTTTACACAGCAGTTGCAAATAAACGGCGAACGCTATAACCACCGACAATAGTACTTACACTTTAGGGCTTAGGGCTTAATGCATAGTCAGCCGTCTTTTAGCACTCTCCCGTAATTCCAGCAATCTACTACAATCCTACAATCTACGTAACAGCCGTAAAACTTAGAGAATGCAGCCACCCGGAGAGGCCAGAGGCCCGAGCAGGAATATTCGAATGCTACGTAACGTAAACTAGTAGAACATGTGCTGGCATAAATCATAGGTTAATTAAGGACTTAGTTGCTTTGCTCACTATGTAAGTATCTGTCATCTTGTAATACCATGGTTGCAACGAAAAAATGAATATGAATATGAACGTTATCGAGAAAATTGAATGACGTTTGGAACAGCGCCGCCTGTGAGCGTATTTGATACTAAAATTTAATATTATATTTTGCACCAGGCAGGCAGACATACAACACACTAAAAAAAGCCGTGACAGCCTAGAGGTTTGACCTATGGCCTCTCAGGTTGAGGGCAGTGGGTTCGAGTTTTTCGGAATTAACGTGCGAAATTACTTTTCGGTGTAAATAGGTAAACATCGCGAGAAACCTACACATTCCTGCGAAGCAATTCAATGGCGTGTGTGAAGATTCCAATCCGCACTGGACCCGCGTGGGAACTATAGCCCAAGCCCTCTCACTCTAAGAGGAGGCTGCCCATTAAGTCTAGCACAACTCACAGTGCGACTTCTATCTCGCGCGAGAACAACTGCCCGTCCTTTTCTGTCACTCAGTATGCAACGGAACGGGTAATAATAATCTCGCGCTACAAACAAAGTCGCTGCCAATGATGTAACAATGATGATGATGATCAGAAACACAAATACACAGAGACAGTTACACACGCCAAACTTACAACACCCCTCTTTTAAAAAAATCGGCCAAGTGCGAGTCGGACTCGCGCACGAGGGTTGGACAGACAGACGGGCAGGGGTAGACAGAGCCCGGTCTGCGCAACATTAGTTTCTGCCCTCGTTTCGTCAGTTTGCCCGTCATCATGATGCATGCAACTGCATCGAAATATCGGGAGCTCATCAAACCTATAAGGTAATCGCGGTCAATATCCCGTTTTCATTATGTCTAATGCAATTAACCGCGAATCATTTAAAACTGTCAACTTATATTGGTCTGTGTAATCTACAGACAGACATAAAATTTTAAGATTTTGAGACTTTTTGGAGTGATTGTGCTATAAGAGCTACCTTCATACCAAATTTCAAGTTTCTAGGACAGTTGGAATTACCCTGTAGGTTTCCGATTTCTAATGGAAATAGATTTTTTAATGACTGTATCTTTTGATTGCGTTGACTTAGAAGGTTGATTTTTTCACGGCTTTAAGGGACCGCAGGCTTGAGTATTTGATATTAATTTCAGCATGCTGTAAGGGTTCCGTTTTTTCCTTTTGAGGTACGGAACCCTAAAAATGTGTAGGTACCTACATGACGTCTCCGCTCAGTTTAATTCTCCAAGCCAACTGTGGAAGCACTAATGCTTTACCCGGAGCGGTTATAGCCTTTAAAATTTTACGTGCGAAATATTTGGCTGGGTCTAATTCGATTTTCACCGTCATAATCGAATCCTGGACCAGCTGTTTAATTAATCTAGGCTTTCGTTATGATATTCGCATGCTACTTTTGCACGACTAATGTGTAATACAACCCTCACATAAGTTTTATCGTGGTATGGGTTAATAGTAATACAGAGCGCCTAGTGTAATCGCCGACCAGGCCAAGGAAAACGTCTCGATCGCGTTCGCGTTTAACTATCTCATACTATTTGACACTTTAACGCAAACGAGATCGAGACGTATTTTGTGCTTTTTGATTACACTAAAGGCACATGGCGCCTAGTGTAATCGCCGACCAGGCCAAGAAATATGTCTCGATCGCGTTCGCGTTTAGTAATTCTCATACTATTTGACACTTTAACGCAAACGCGATCAAATCAAAAATTTCTTAAGCCGTGATAGTAGAAGATTTTCAGGTTCAAATGTCCAGTACTTTTTCTACGGAAAAGTGCTTTTGCGCTAAGATTTTGAATGATAAAGAAAGCCCTTCCGAGCTCTTCTGGTGAGGTGAAACATATTAATTCATGTAAGTGCTATTATTATCGTTTTTTTTAAGTTTGATTGTAAGATCCAGGGCTCAAAAGTGTAGTATTGGTTGGTTTAAGTGTATTCAGTTTTAGGCGCGCTCGCGGGTTCTGGTTTATTCTGTATTCTGAACGTGCGATGAACAGTTCAAACTCTGGTAATACTTATTATTGGTTTACCTGCCCACCTACTGCTAAAATATGATCCGCGTAGGCGTTGGTGCGCGTACGCCTACATTCAAACCAATAAATACCTACTTAATCAACAAATAAATGTCAACAATACCTTTATAAAGGCAACCACAGCTTGCTTTTGATGTGGTACTTTGTATGTACTCGTATGTCGTACATAAACAGCTGATCAAAGCGACTCGGTTTCCGGTTAAAAGCGGTAGGCAGTTTAAGCCTATTACCTAATTCTGCTCAGTACTTTGCTTACCAGTGTCGTGTTCCTTTAAAATAATAAGCCATAGGCCCCAGTACGAATATTCGAATCCTGCGTACCGTGACGTTCATCATCATCACCATCATGTCAACCGAAAGACTGACAGCAGCCGTCCACTGCTGAACATAGGCCTCCCCCAAGGCTCTCCACTCAGACCGGTCTTGTGCTTTCCGCATCCACCGCGGTCCCGCGATCTTTACTAGGTCGTCGCTCCATCTTGTTGGAGGCCTACCGACAGCTCGTCTCCCGGTCCGTGGACGCCATTCGAGAACCTTCTGACCCCATCGGTCATCAGTTCTGCGAGCAATGTGCCCCGCCCACTGCCACTTAAGTTTCGCAATTCTTCGGGCTATGTCGGTAACCTTAGTTCTACTGCGGGTATCATCATTTCTGATTCTATCCCGCAGAGAAACCCCGAGCATAGCCCTCTGAGTGACTTTAAGCTTCCTTATGAGGCCCATCGTTAGCGCCCACGTCTCAGATCCTTAAGTCATAACTGGCAACGTACACTGGTCAAAGACTTTACTTGACTACCGTGACGTTACTTCATACCTACTCAACTTTAGCTCCAAATACGCTCACGGGCGGGCGCAGAGGCCCGAGTACAAATATTCGAATCCTGCGTCGTTACGTTATCGTATCGAAATCGAGAAACTTCATACCAAATACGCTCACGGGGAGGGGCTGCTCCAAACGTCATACAAATTTCTCGATAACGTTACTACTAGATTACGTTACGCAGGATTCTAATATTCGTACTCGGGCCTCAGAAGGCTGGCAGCATTGCCGCGCTGGATGGCAATACTAACCTCTGTGCTAAGAGAAAGCCAGCCCTCTGGTCACCCGAAGCCTCTATTAACTTGGTCGACAGTGACTTGTAAATACAGTGCCTTCAGTGTAATCAAAAAGCACAAAATACGTCTCGATAGCGTTTGCGTTAAAGTGCGAACGCGATCGAGACGTATTTCTTGGCCTGGTCTGTGATTACACTAGGCGCTCTGATTGCACTATCTCTTTCAGGTCACGTAGCAGCAGTGGTCTGCACAGACCGTCTGGCTGACCTGGCTCTCGACACCACGGCCATAGAAAGGACAGCCCATCTGCAGGACGTCTCGATGTACCTGCTGCAGTGTGCTATGGAGGAGAACTGCCTCAGCAAGAGTGCTTACGAGGTACATGGGCATATTCAGAAAACAGTGTACCATTTTTTATAACCTAACAAATTTTGGATTATTTCTTCTCGGAATCCCGAGAACTATCTATTTAAATAATAAAAAAGTATCCCGCATTGTTTTGTCAGTTTTGTGACGCGTTTTTACGTACATTATAATAATATTATGGACCGTCACAAAACTGACAAATAAATTTTCTATGGAAAAATTTAGGACTTTTTTGGCAAAAACGGTACACTGTTTTCTGAAAATGCCCACTTACCGTTGACAGCGTTAAAAGACGTCCTCGATGGGCAACCTTTACCGTGAGCTGGCTGCCGTGACAAGACAGCAGTGTTACCGTAATTACCGGCATTACTGGCGGGCCCGTAAAACTGCGGTAAAGCTCGCTTGTCGATCACACCCACAGAACTAATAAATGGAGGATAGAAGTGGCGACACTCCCGAATGTTAAAGTTGCGTAGTTTTATTACCCCTGACGCAAAAGGAGGAGTGACCTGTGTATTTGTGTCCATACACTCATTTATATCTGTCTGTGGCATCAAAGCTTTCCAACAGATTGACCGAATTTTGTATGCGTTTTTTATAGCATTTGAGCAGTTTGTGCATGATTTTGAAGCATCGATTGTAACGCACAATTTGAAATTCCGCTTTGTAATAAATGTAGGGATCACATCTTTGCCCAGTCCACCACCCTGAGTAACCAAGAGCAAATATAAAATATGAAACTGTCTCGAAACAAACTTACAATATAACACACCTAAACTTGTTATTTTGGGACTAAATCCTTCTTTGTTATTTTTCCGCGTCAGACGTATTAAATCAAGTGAACTGGAAGCGACCTTTCAAAGTTCATTGCTTTGGCATCGAAGGACGAGAAACATTATTGTTGTGGTGTTATCTCATTACTGGTACCTTAACAGTATTTTTACCCGACAGCCAAAGGAGGGTTATGTTCTTATGTTTTTCCAGCGTATGTATGTACGTATGTTTAAAATAAAATCGTTTTATGTAAACTTCTGTTGCTAATGAGAATGAGGTTTAGTTATTTCGATTTATGACATAATTTTGAAGAGCAGAAAAATTCACAAACAATGCTTGTGCTGTGTACTAATGTCAATAATATTATCACAAACACGGCTGTGTTACATTGCGAAGAAAAGTTAGGTGTCTTTTAACAAGAAACTACAGTTTCAGTTTTCTTTTGACTTCAGTTTTCTTTGAAAATTCGCAAGCAAAGGATTCGCTAAATATAAGAAATTTCCCTCGCCCTCGTAATTTTAAAACTGCTATTATTTCAGTTGTCAGCGATTTTTCAGACTGCTGAAACTTTTTTATTCCACCAACAAACCCTCAGTATTATTTGAGAGTAAATTATTTTGGTTAAAGGCCATTCGTTCGAGTCGGCGAATTATCTTTGCAAGTTAACAATTAATTGAGAAATGGTTATCACTCTCTTTCGATTTGAAAGCAATTTCTGTTGTGTTTTTGTAAACTCTAACTTTGTTTAGGGATTGGATAAACTTTACTGTACTTAATTTGACTAAGTTTTGATGAATAAAGTTGCTAAAATCACAATTATATTTAAGACAATATGATTTTAAGAAAATGCGATCATTCCATCTTATCCCCTCGCTAAACTTTTACGCGAAGAGCGCTGTAAGCTTTCTTTAACCGACTTCAAAACTCCCACAATTTGTTTGATAATACACAAGCATTCTGTCAGTCAAATACAAAAAAAATATTCGTCGGAATATTTATGTGTATTTATTTTATTTATAGTCAAATACACAATAATATTATGACGAATATTTTTGTGTATTTGACTGACAGACTGCTTGTGTATTATAAAACAAATTGTCTAAACTCATGACAAAATACATTCGTAAGTAATTCATTCATTCATTCATTCATTTTAAGTTGATTAGGTTAGTTCTATCCAATTTTTTTCTTAGAAAATGTCGTATATTTAGAGGTATAGACAAATTATCTATGGACATGTGTTCGAAATAAATAAATTTATGATCATTATTGTTGGCGGTACGAGTTTCCGATCACGAGGCCATGGGGCCCCGACACCCAGGCCGAATCCAATAAGCCACATGTTATTATTACTATTACAACAGTTTTTTTTTTCTTTTAGATACAAAAAACCAACCCCGACTGGCAATACGAGACGCGTCGTCTGCTGCGCTTCACGGCGTCCTCCCTGAATATTGGCAATGAGGAGTTCCGACCTTACTTGCCCAAGCACCTGTGGCAGTGGCATCTTTGCCATATGTAAGCTTATTTCACAAGAGCTGATGTTCTCTATGCCACTGGTAAAAATAGTACATTACTGCAGAGGGCAGGAAGAAAGGGGTTGCCGGACGAAGGTGTCACACGGCCGAGTAACACGAGGCCGGTTATAGTACGAGTCCGGCAAGCCCCTGTTCTGGCCGAAGCTTGTCATAATGCTTTTCCCAAACATCAAGCGTTCGATAGTAGTGGCAGTGCGCGCAGTCGCCGCGCAAAAATGCGGGTAGAGAGGGCCCGGTCTACGCAACATTAGTATCTATACCCTCGTTTCGCCAGTTTGCCCGTGATCATGATGCATGTAACTGCGTCGAAATATCGGGAGCTCATCAAGGTATAAGGTAATCGCGGTCAATATCCCGTTTTCAGTATGTCTAACTTAATAATAAAACTCAAAATCAAAACGTGAAGTAACGTTTCCATTTAAATTTTCGAAAATAATTTCACTGCATTTAAAATTACAGTAATAAAATAAGAAACTCTTAAAAAGGACTCCCGATGAGAAAAATACGTTAAAAATCTAATTTGAAGGAAAGTCTAATAATGATAATAATGAGCTTGTGTAATTTAGGAAAAACCGGAAAAGTGTGAAATCAAGTTGCGGACTGTGGGTTCCGTACAAAAATTGTAAGAGCTCAGTGTCGTATCCTGTTTTTAACCAAATATCTTTTGCGAGTACAATATAATACAAGATTTTTACTGAACACCACACAAATAAGCAAAAGAGAAAAAAGGCATATACAAAATACAAAGTAGCAATGGGCGGCCTTATCGCTAGGTACAGAGCGATCTCTACCAGGCAAATATAATGGGATAAAGGTAAGAATTAACAGATTAATCCAGATAATATACAATAACTACCTTCTTCTTCTTAAATTTAAGAGCTATGCTCTTGTCGGTGGAGTAACCGCCACTCCGCGCGGTCTTCGGCCTGCCGTTTGACTTCCTGATACGACACGACACCCACTTTCTCCTTCACCTGGTTAAAATAGGTCAATCTTGGCCTTTCTCTGCCTCGCCTTCCTTCTATTTTTCCTTCCAGCAGGTTTAAAAAGAAATCGTCGTGTCGTATCAAGTGTCCCATTAGATGCCCCCTTCTACAATTTATGGTCTCCAGTAATATTCTTTTTTCCTTGACCATGGTAAGAACCTCTTCGTTGGTTTTCTTTTATTTCCAGCTAATTCTTTCCATCCTCCTCCAGCACCACATCTCAAAGGCCTCTGGCCTTTCTCTGTCCCGTTGGGTCATGGTCCATGTCTCACTTCCATACAATGCAATGCTCCAGATGTACACTTTTATAAGGCGTTTTTTAGCTTTTGTGGATATTTTGGCTTTGAGTAGGTGCGTTTTGTTATTGAAAGCTGTTTTAGCCATAGCTATTCTTTGTATTATGTCTGGGGTACATCTGAAGTCATTGGTAATTAAACTGCCTAAATATTTAAATTTTGTGACCGGCTCTATTGTGTTGTTGTTTAGCGTGATTGGGGCGTGTTCTGATTTGTGTTTAGAAACGAGAAGCGTCTTAGTTTTCGCACTATTTATTTTGAGTCCGTAAAGATTTTCTCCATTTCTAGGATCATTTCTTGTAGTTGGGCACTATTTTTGGCAACGGCTGCAATGTCATCCGCAAACCGCACGAACTGAATTTTCTTGCCATTAACTTTAACTCCTCCAATGTTAGAATCCACAATCTTTCGTATCGCGCTTTCTATATAGATGTTAAATATAAGTGGTGAGAGTGGACATCCCTGTCTTACCCCTTGTCTAATCTTTGCTTTCCCCTTTTCCTCTCCTATCTCTATGATGGTCTCTTGGTTCTCATAGAAATCGTAAAGATTTTCCTATCTAGACTGTTAATAATCTGACACATGTTCTATTTTTGGAAGAGCGGGGTCTCCTGCTACAGGTAATCTATTTACCTACTAGAAGACCTCAACCATAACATGTTAATCATACAGTTATATGAATAAATTATTATTATTATTATTATTATTATTATTATCTCTGTAGTCGACTCCAGCTTTTCGTAGGATATCCATCATCTTTTTCCAATCTACTTTGTCAAAAGCCTTTTCGAGATCAATAAAAGCTATGTGTGTGTCCATATTATACTCTAAGCGTCTATCAACTATAAGCCTTAGTGCTAAAATTGCTTCTCTGGTCCCAGTTGGCTTTCAACAATTGGACTGAGTCTGTTCTGGATAATTTTCAAAAGAATTTCGGATGCTTGTGATATAAGACTTAAAGTTCGATGCTCTTCACATTTTAAAGTATTTAGTTTTTTTGGCCATGTCACTGTTCTGCTTATTTGAAAATTTATTTGTACTTGTCCTGTTGTATAAATAATCTGTAGAAGCTCAAAAATTTCCTGTATCAAAGGATCACACATCGCGTATTTGATCATTTCGATGTATATTTGATAATCTCCTCCTGCTTTACCATTCTGAATACTGTTCAAGGCTTTGACGAACTCTCCCATCATTATAGCTGGACCCTTCTCATCTACTTTCACAAGTTGTTCCTCTTCCATGTCATCATCATCCAAACCCTGGCCATTATAAAGTTCCTCTATGTATCTTTTCCATCTATCAAGTATATCACAGTTATTTATAAGTATATTATTCTGTTCATCTAAAATTGTTGAGCTCTTGATATTGTGTTTCCTATCTAGATGTCTTATTGTATTATATACAATACTACCTATCCAGATTAATTAATCTAATTTATTTATAGGCAACTAAAGGAAATACTGAACATAAGCATAAAATCCAATAAATGTCTTTTCATTTCATTTCATTTTGTTTCATTTGATTTCGTTTCATTTCATTTCGTTTCGTTTCATTTCATTTCATTTCGTGTCATTTCATTTCGTTTCATTTCATTACACTATGACGTAGGTCCCCTTTGCCTTCCGCTTTTCTATCTACGTCTCTATCTCTGAGAGACAGAGATTTATTCGCACAAATTCGACAAACACACAAAGCAGTAAATTTGAAAAAACTGGAAAAAAAGAAAGAAAGAAAGAAAACATTTATTCTTGACATTAATACGAGGTAACAAGGACAAAAGACACAAAATAAAGATTGTCACGAACTGGTCCCAACTCAGCGTGATGCTGGCCTTGCAGCCAGCGCTGGTCTTCCGTTGGAACCACCATGTGATCTAGTACATCATACAAAATGTGAGGCCGACATTATATTACAGTAATTTATACATAAAAATAATATAAAACAAACATACAAAGAGAAGATTACAAACAAAACTTGAGAACACAAAATTTAGTCAGATCAAAAATCATGGCCTCGGTCTATATCAACGACAAGACCTAGATACTTACTTACTGTCAAATGTCTCAGTGCCTACGGAACGCAAAAACATACGTACATACGCTGACATAATCTGGTAATTCTGGCAGACAATAAGAACTGATTTAGACACTGGAATTGTACTTGGGACAATCGCGAATCCTTAATACTCGTACGCGTAAGTAGGCCGTTCTTTTGAATCTCTTTTTTATTATAATCGTTCGTTTATTTCTGAAATCTTTCTTGCGGCGCATTCTTCTTGGCAATCATGGTCTTTCCGAAAGCGCTGGTAGACTCAAAAAAAATGACGTGTAAAAGAGCATTCAACTGCCTATTTGCTGAATAAAATTTTGAATTTTGAATTTTGAAACTTAATTTGGGCGATGACTGGCGGGATTGGTTAATGCTTAATGGTTTTTAGGGTTCCGTAGAGTAGAACGAGAACCCTAATAACAAAGCTTGCGGTGTCGGCCCGTCTGTACTATCTAACCAACTGAACGTGACCCACTATGAAACCTTTTCGCAGAAAATGTCATGGTGATATCCCATTACCTGACAAGAAAAAACATTATGACACTTACTGTGAGAACGTTCTACGGTGGGTCAGGACCCTGTCTTTTAAACTGGTTAAATTTTTCACAGCATTCTATGTAACACACACTTACTTAAAAAGCCATGATAGCCTGGTTTGACCTATGGCCTCTCAAGCAGAGGGTCGTGAGTTCAAACCCTGGCTGGCACCTCTGAGTTTTTCGGAATTTATTGTGAAATTACATTTGTAATTTATCATGAGCTGAAGAAACAAAAAAACATCATGAAACCTGCACACTGATCTGTGTGAAGTTCCCAACACGCACTGGGCCTCGTGGGAATTACAGCCCGAGCCCTCTCATTCTGAGAGGAGGCCCGTGCCCAGCGATGGGACGTAAAAAAGGCTGGTGATGATACACTTACTAGTGCGTTTAAAAACATGACATTTGACATGTACATGTACCTAGTTGTATTGTTGTCCGAAAAAATATACTCTAAAAAGTAGAGAGTACGTTTTGTGTGGTAGGGAACCCTCTATTGGCGGGTTCTGCTACCACTTAGTGATGATCTCACGGACCAACCACCCTCTGGACACCAAATGTCAGGGCAAACGTTTCCGAAACGCATATGCTCATTTTTGCACCTGAAAAACCTCTCTAGCCACCAATCGCGGCTCACTTTTGACGCTATGAATCAATCGCGACGCATTTCCCTCTGCCCGCTCACAGCTTCTTTTTTCGTAATGACTTTCCAAATAAATTACAGAAGATGCGGTGTTCAGAAGGTGGTTGGTCCGTGGATGATCTTCAGTTCTGCTTTAATAGTTTGGTAGCTTTGTCGAAGATTGTTTGAAAGTAAGTATTATAAATCATGGTATCCATTACCATATTGTTGAAGGAATTCCTTAAGTGCTAAGATTTTCAGACAAATACGTTATGCTACCAGTAAACAGTTTTGAATGATTCGCAGTTAATTACATTAGACATTATATACCCCGATTACCTTACTTTTAAATGAGCTCCCGATATTTCGACGCAGTTACATGCATCATGATCACTGGGGAGACAAAGGCATGTCTACTTACGCAACATACCTAAGCATCCACCCGCGTTTCGTCAGTCTGTACCTGTGATCATGATGCATGTAACTGCGTTGAAATATCGGGAGCTCATCAAAACCTGGTGAGCTAATGTCTATTGCTACTGACATTAAATCCAACCACGACATAAATTAAAAAAAACAACTCATAAAAATATCAGCACAAAGCGTTTTCGCTCTTCCTTTATCACCCGTACAGGTAAGGAGTGGAATACCCTGCCTGCGTATATCCCCTGAACACTATAATCTGGCCGTTTTTAAGTCTAGGGTGAATGGGCATTTGCTAGGCACGAGTGCTCCATAGTAGACCATATCTTCGCCTACCATCAAGCGTGATTGTGGTCGAACGCAAGCCTATTGTGTACCAAAAAAGCTAAGTAAATATAAATATAAATCAAACAGCGCTCGTACAATTTCCTGTTAAACTCTTACGTCGTGACAGTTCCCGGACCTACAAAAATACGCCATTCATCTTCAAAGCTTCCTGTCTCTGGGATAACGTGTGAATACTTGAACAGTGCTCGGCGTAAGCTCAGCTTTGGATTTGTGTGAGTGATTGTAAATGACCACTGCCTTGTGTGAGTGCACAGCTGCAGTTAGTTTTTAACTACCGACGCAAAAAGAAGGATTTTGTCACTTTGAAGTGTAGTTATCTGTGTATGGGTGTGTATCTGTACCTGTCTGTGGTATTGTAGCTCCTAAACGGATAAGCGAATTTGGACGCGGCTTTTTTAAATCGAAAGCTAGACTAATCGAGATGTTTCTTAGCTAAGTTTAAATGTCGGGGGTATATCGAACTTTTCTAAGTTGGTTATATTTACCAAGGAATGAAGCATACAGATGGGGAGTGTCATAGGTGTAGGTATCCTTTCTGTGAAATAATTTGAAGCTCCCATTCAGATATTCGATTTTAGAAAGAAGTTCAACAGCTACGGATCATGAGTTAGTTGTTTTCGACACAATTAAATATTCGACTTTGCAGTGAAATTGTCCATGTATTTTTTTTTCTAAGTTGAAATTATCTGTGACCTTTTGATTCCAATTGAAGTTTAGTCACTCTCGTCTCTTACGGCACTTGATTGATGAATTGTTTCCTTTGCAGGCATTATCACAGTATGGAGGTGTTCGCAACGTTCGACGTACTCAATATCACCACCAAACACAGGGTAGCTGATGGTCATAAAGCGTCCTTTTGTTTAGAGGACAATACTTGCTTGCCCGGCGTCGAGCGGAAGTATTCGTGCAAGAACTATGGCGATCAAGGTACCATACGGTCTCAGAATACAGAACAAACCAGAAGGCGCGTTCAATCACAACCACACGCCGCGCAGTGTGTCCTAAAGCTTAAGGCGCTGTGTATAGACAAACTTTAGGTATTTGCGGGGGTGAAGCAGGGGACATGGCGCACGAGTAGCCGGGCTGCCCGCGCAACGCAACTCGTCGAGCGCCGACGTCCTTATTCTGTCTGCATCCTAATTCTGGTTATTACGTTACATACCAAATTCAACACCGTTTTTTTCCGGAAGTTGAAATTAATACATTAAATTAACTTTATTATGTGAAATACTCTACTTAATCTCCAAATACTTTTGTATTGAATGAAATATACAGAATGAATTAAGGAAGTAGTCATCTAAATACTAATGGTAGCAAATTTCATCCAAATTAACATTATTTTATTTTTTAGGCCCCGATGCAAAAAGAGGTCTTTTATAAGTTTGACCACTACGTGTGTCTGGCTGTCTATCTGCGTGTATGTCTGTGTGTCTGAAAATGACATCCATTTTCAAATCCAAGATGGCGGACCCATTTTTTTTGTTCAAAATCGATATAGGTGTCATTTTCCATGTTTTCAGGGGTGCTGGTTACGAAAATTACATCCATTTTGACATCCAAGATGGCGGACATATATTTTTGTTATAAAATCGATATGGGTGTCATTTTCTATGTTTTCATGGGCGCTGATTACGAAAATGACATCCATTTTGACATCCAAGATGGCGGACATACTTTTTCTTTAAAAATCGTCATGGGTGTCATTTTCTAGGTTTCCGAGGATGCTGATTACAAAAATGACACCCATTTTCAAATCCAAGATGGCGGACACATTTTTTTTGTTAGAAATCGATATGGTTGTAAATCGTACTGACTGTAATACTAAACATGCAAAAAGTCCAAGTCCGACTCATTCGGAAGTTAAATATTTTAGTGAGTTTAGATTTTCTGTCTTCCGGTTTATGGAGGAGGATATATAAACACAATTTGTGCAACTTTCGGAGCGGTTATTTCCGAAAATAATAGCTTAATCAAAAAAATTGCTTAGGAACCTCAAAATGTTTTCAAAAGAGCTGTCGAAATATTTTCCACACGTTGATGTTTGCTGGATTTTTCTTTTAACTTTTGTTACATGTATGGAGTTTCCCCTCTAGAAGTATTTAAACCAAATGTATCAAAATGTGTAATCCAAATTTCTTCAATATAGTTACCTCATAAAGTTTTCGAATAAAATGTCTGTAACATACGCACAGACGAACGGATGGACATGCCGAATATATAATGGTTCGGTTTTTGCCATTGTAAGATTTAACTAGCCTATTTGCCCACCCTGTGTTATCATATCATATCAATACATAACAGTAGTAGTAATGGTCTAAGGTAACTTTTAACATGAAACTACCGAGAGACTCAATCATAGTCAAATAAACGGATCACTCCCGTGTTTAAGTCGAGCTTAGCCAGGCCAGGCATGGCCAGACACGGGCGTAGCCAGGGGGAGGGTTTCGGGGGTTCAAACCCCCCGCCCTCCTCCGAAAAGTTCAGATATTAACAGATACTAAAACCTGGCTATGCTCGTGGCCCGACATGCTCGTGCCTACCTAGAAAATGACACCCATGTCGATTTTTAACAAAAAATTATATTTTCGTAATCAGCACCCCGGAAACCTGGAAAATGACAGTCATGTCGATTTCTAACAAAAAAATGTGTCCGCCATCTTGGATGTCAAAATGGATGTCATTTTCGTAATCAGCACCCCTGAAAACATGGAAAATAACACCCATATCGATTTCTAACAAAAATATGTGTCCGCCATCTTGGATGTCAAAATGGATGTCATTTTCATAATCAGCACCCCTGAAAACATGGAAAATGACACCCATATCGATTTCTAACAAAAAAATGTGTCCGCCATCTTGCATGTCAAAATGGAGTCATTTTCATAATCAGCACCCCTGAATACATGGAAAATGACACCCATATTGATTTCTAACAAAAAAATGTGTCCGCCATCTTGAAGGTCAAAATGGATGTCATTTTCGTAATCAGCACCCATAAAAACATGGAAAATAACACCCATATCAATTTCTAACAAAAAAATGTGTCCGCCATCTTGGATGTCAAAATGGATGTCATTTTCTTACGAAAGTGCTGATTACTCAGCACCCCTGAAAACATAGAAAATGACACCCGTATCGGTTTTGAACAAAAAAAATGTGTCCGCCATCTTGGATTTGAAAACGGATATAATTTTCGTAATCAGCACCCCTGAAAACATAGAAAAAGACACCCATATCGATTTTGAACAAAAAAATGTGTCCGTCACTAGGTACAATCGAGACTAAATCCCCACGCCGCGGGAAAACAATCACTAAAATTTCACGATGTATACCTTAGAGTTACCTCTATACCTTCGGACGTAACGCCGACTTTGGGCATAGTGAGTAAATTTTACAAACTTTTAATTAACTTGCAATGACACTGTAATATCTGTTTCATGTATTTTATAAAAAACAACAAAAATATTGATATAATGTATAATCCGTATTTCAATATTAATTCTGAGGTAGGTAGGTATGGTAGTTACTCGCCGTTTTCGTGATCTTATCTTTCTGATGTGTTCCCGTAGTTCACGCAAGCGTTGCCTTTTTCTATGAACTTTTTTCCACTGCGGTTATTTTTATTCATTATCTAAAACAATTTTTGCGCGCCAGCAAAAGAAACACAGAACCGTCGTTGACAGTGGTCGCTGGCGTACTGAACGGACAACAGAAGAGCGGGCGCTATGATTCGACGCCGTGCGGTAGCCGATTTTAGGAAAAAAAAATGCTAAAAATTATACATTCAACGTATTGAAAAAGTGGTAAACACAAAACTAGACTTACTAAAAAGCTATGTAACCAAATAAGTTTTGTTTCAATGTTTCAACTGGCTTTTGAGATATTTGGAAAATAAAAAACAGATGTTAAAACATGCTAATGTTTTTCAAAAATAAAATCTATCGAGATTTTTTTTAGTAATCGTGTTTTCGCGTTAACAAAAAACTAGCTAATGAACTGAAGATATACATATAAAAAAACCACTGTTCATATAATTGAGTAAGTATTTTATCTATAATTTCTAAAATGACACTTTGGCTACACACAGCGCCTTAAGTCGTCCTGCTCTTGCCTCACTACTTGTCTCGCTCGCACAATGTTGCCAGCTAGGGGGCGTTTAACTATTTTTGGAGTAATTATGTCACGGCTGCGTTTTAAATATTTATTCAGGATATATAATATTGCTTGTAGCAATTGTCAAAAATATTAACGGAGAGGGGAGCTGCTTATCCTAAAGCACAGGTTTTACTTATTTAGAGAGTGGAGTTCCAGTTTTAATGTCAACTTTCGTAAAGTTTTTTTTTATTAACTTGTTATCATTTTAGATGCACTATTATAAATTTACTATTATTGTCATGATTTCGTATATAGGTCCAATCTATACATAAACTACTAAATTGGAGATATAAAAACCGGCCAAGTGCTAGTCGGACTCGCGCATGAGGGTTCCGTAAAAAGATTTTAACGCTTTTCCCCAGTGTTTTAAGTTGTCCAGTGTTAGCAGAACCCTGCTCCTAAGCAAATTGTACGCAGTGTGGGGTCAACCTATATTGGTCTGCTAAATCTACAGACAGACATAAAAAATTAAGGTTTGAGAATTTTCTGAGTGGTTGGTGTACCTTCGTACCAAATTTCAAGTTTCTAGGACAACTGGAAGTACCCTTTAGGTTTTCGGATTTCGGCAATTTGTATGGAAATAGCCTTTTTAATGGCTGTATCTTTTGATTGCGTTGACTTAGAAGGTTTGATTTTTTCACAGCTCCAAGGGACCACAGGTTTGAGTATTTTATATTAGTTTCAGCATGCTACCTCCACGCGTTCCAGAGAAAAAGGGTCTTAACAGACAGACAGACAGACGGACAACAAAGTGATCCTATAAGGGTTCCGTTTTTTCCTTTTGAGGTACGGAACCCAAAAAAACCGCGAGAAACATTTTGTTTGTTTGTTTGTCTATTTGTCTGGCTCCATCGTCAGACCCTGGATGTCACCTAGGACCAGAGTTCTTGTCAAGACAAATCAAACGAGCCCAAAATCGATAGGGTAGCGTAATTTTATTACAGAGTTCCCATGGCCACCTACCAGCTCCATCATCAGGTCAGCTCCTTAATGTCATGTTAATGTTTCATTGTCATTGTCATCCGATTAAATATCCAAGCAATCAAAATTTCAGCTCAATTCGAAACCGAAAAATAGGTCAAATTTTACTTGCAAGATTTCATCTTAACAAGCAAGCAAACAAGCCAGCAAACAATACAAACAAACAAACATTGAAAATTAAACAAAACCTTGTTACAAACAAAAATCGTAAGTTAAACACTTAAAAGCATTTAATTTTAAAAGTTAAAAGTATGGCAAATATTTGATCATGTTGGCAACATTTACAAAATGGAGTCGTCCCTAGCTAAGACAATTTAAATCGGTAAAAGAAATTGAATACTTAAATGATTAGATTTTTGATTTCGCTACTTGTACGTGAAATGTAATCCTATCCTGTTTTTTTGTAATTCCAACGGCATTATTATCCGTGGGAATTAAGTAATTTTATTAGCCGCACAACACGTGACCACGCGCTGCGTGCCTGTGGGCGACTGAGGGGTCATTGCGCTAAACTACACTTTTTAAGAGTAGTTTGGGATGCTTCAGTTTTAGGCTCGCTCGCGCCTTCTGGTTTGTTCTGTATTCTGAGCGTACGGTTTAGCTAGAGGATAACAATTGTGTTGATGACTGAATGTCAAAATAAATACACTACACTACACCCACACACTGCGGGTGGTAGGACCTTGTGCGAGGTACATTTTCATGTCTGTCTGTAGATTTCACAGACCAATATAAGTTAACCGCACACTGCGTACATTTTGCCTAGGAGCAGGGCTCTGGTAACACTGGATTTCTTAAAACACTGGAGAGAAGCGTTAAAATCTTTCTACGTAACCCTCGTGCGCGAGTCCGACTATCACTTGGCCGGTTTTTTTAAGTCTATATAGTTCTTCTCAGATACTTACACTCCTGACAAAGTCATTTTTGATAAAACGTCACCAACACCATTTGAAGGGTACATGGAAAGAACATGTCTAGTCACTTTTTTACCCGACTGCGAAACGCAAAGGATGTGTTTATCAGCCTATATATGTGTTTGTTCCTTTGTCGCACTCTAGAGACCGAACGCGTTTGCCGATTTTAATAATTCTTACGTCAATCGATTCGTGTTAATCTTGCGAATGTCACTAAAGACATGAAAGTAATTTAAATCCACCACCAATCGACCACCAGACGCCATATTGTGAAAAATAAAAATAATAAGTCGACAAACTATATCAAACGAGGTATTGAATAGATATTTGAAAACCAAGTTTAGGTTTCTTTTATGTTTTTTAATTTTGAGTGACTATTTAGGATCTATAACTGTTTAAAGTTGATTCGCAAACATTTTCAGTTTATATGACTTTAAATAAAACAAAATTATTTAAAAACAAAAACCTGACTGCAAAAACAATTAACTGAAAAGAGAAAAACTAGCTCATTATAATTACTTCATACATTTAGGTACTTAGCTCAAATATTATAATTGATTTTGTAGTCGGGTTTTTTAAAGCGAGATTTTAATCTCAAAATGTAGAGCACTCAATAGGCTATAAGTTACCACTCAGTTACAGATACAAATATTTATGTAACTTGTTTTTTATTCACTTTAAACATCTTGTATAAGAAAATTATATGGACACTTACATCTTTCCAAACTATCAAATCGCGATAGCTAAAAAAATTGCTAACGTGGCAAGACATGTTCTTTTCATGTACCCTTAATTTACTGTCGCCAACCGAGAAGCCCGTTACCAAAAATACTATTTACAACTTTTGCTGTACAGTCGAGTTCTCCAATATCTATACAGTCAACAGTTCAAAAATATCTATACACAGACCTTATTGCCAGTTACATAAGGTCCGTGTTTAGATATTTACGATCCGCTGGCTGTACATGTATTGGAGAACTCGACTGTACCTAGGCCCCCTTAGCAATTAGGTACACTGCACTTGAATGCATTGTACGTACTAATTTAAATGACATGTGATAATACCTTATTACGAATAAATGAGTATGAGTATGAGTATGGGTGTTCCTTAAGCGTTGGTGAAACGTAAATTGATCTTAGGTGTCACCTAAGAGAGCTAAGGGATCCCTTAAATTTTAGGAGTCGTTGGTGAAAACGGGCATTAGTTTCTTATATGCAGAGCTCGGACAGGTCATAGCAAAAACATAATTATATGGAAATAGAACAATACTCAATAGAGTCGATACTTAAGATTATAATTATCTAAAGAGGATATTATCGTAATTTAACATTAAACCTTATTTAGTTGATATGCTGTCATGGTTTTGTCAAATTGGCATTCTTGTAACAGTTTTGTGGTGACAATTTAAATTAGTAAAATTGTATTGTATTGGAGAACTCGACTGTACCTAGGCCCCCTTAGCAATTAGGTACACTGCACTTGAATGCATTGTACGTACTAATTTAAATGACATGTGATAATACCTTATTACGAATAAATGAGTATGAGTATGAGTATGGGTGTTCCTTAAGCGTTGGTGAAACGTAAATTGATCTTAGGTGTCACCTAAGAGAGCTAAGGGATCCCTTAAATTTTAGGAGTCGTTGGTGAAAACGGGCATTAGTTTCTTATATGCAGAGCTCGGACAGGTCATAGCAAAAACATAATTATATGGAAATAGAACAATACTCAATAGAGTCGATACTTAAGATTATAATTATCTAAAGAGGATATTATCGTAATTTAACATTAAACCTTATTTAGTTGATATGCTGTCATGGTTTTGTCAAATTGGCATTCTTGTAACAGTTTTGTGGTGACAATTTAAATTAGTAAAATTGTTTACTTATAGTGATTAAAATTTTCAATACAATCATCAGCTTTTAAAAAATGGTAATGGAAATACCTTCACAAACAATATCGTGAATTTTGTGTTACTGTTATAAATGTAATTTAAAAATATAATTAAATAACACTGTACATAATGCGACTCTATTAATCTTGTGCTATTACCGTGTTGCAATTATTTTGCTATGACCTATCCGAGCTCTGCTTATATGTACCTATAGTTCTACTCAGTCTACGAGAATATCCACTACCTGCTGGACTCACTTACTTAGATACCTTAGATACGTTTTGAATACGAACAAAATACAAAGTCAGATTTAAACTTAATTGCAATTTGGTGTTCAATCGACTTTAAGGCATTATTCTCCCCTCCGACTTCTCTGAATTTCAGTATTTTCAGCTCGATTCTGACTGAATAATTTATGTCTTTGCTCTTAATCTTAAAGCATATTTTATTATCTGCGGTCTGTGAATTCGGCAATTTATCGCATTTCAAATGATAGAGACATATTATTTCAACTTCAACAGTTTCAAAAGTCTTCGCCGAAGTCTAAAAATTTATAGGATGTTTAAAATTTCTAGTTACACAGTCCTTTAATATTATTTAGTATTTTGTTATTTCATTATCTAGCTGGCGGTGGATGCGGAAAGCACAAGACCGGTCTGAGTGGTGGACGTCTTCCGGCTGTCATGACGATGATGATTATTATTATTATCTGGCTAGCATTCTAGCCAGCATTCCAGTGAGCGTTCTAGCAAGCGTTCTAGCGGCAATTTAGTGAGCGTTCTAGTCAGCATTCTATTGATCGTTCTAGCGAGCATTCTAGCGGCAATCTAGTGAGCATCCTAGCCAACATTCTAGTCAGCATTCTAGCTAGCATTCTAGCCAGCATTCTAGTGAGCGTTGTAGCAAGCATTCTAAAGAGCATTCTAGTGAGCGTTCTAACTAATATTCTAGTGAGCGCTCTAACGAACATTCTAGTGAGCGTTCTAATGAACATTCTAGTGAGCGCCGCGTTCTAACGAACATTCTAGTGAGCGTTCTAGCGAGCACCCTTGTGAGCTCTCTAGTGAGCGTTGTAGTAAGAATTCTACATAGCATTCTAGTGGGGATAAAATTTGATTTGGGCCTTTTGGCAAGTGAAGATGTTTGGCTCATGCTCTACTCGTTTTTCCGTTCGACAAAAGTAATTTAAAAAGGCCAATCCTCGATGATTATGAGTAAGTACAGACTATCAGCACCTTTATTTTACTTAACTTAAGTAAACTACTTAACTAAAACAGTTTAACTATCCATTAGACCAGAGACACTTCAAACTGCCTTGAAGTTTCAAGTGCCATTCCCTTAGGGTGGCAATCTTGGAGTGTTATAATAGTTGGCAAAGTAATCACTCATTGGAAGATTTGGGAGTTACGGTTAAGGTAGAAACACGAAATATGACAGTATGCAATGTTGAAGGTCGCTGAATCGTTATATTTATACTCGACATAATTAGAGTACAATAATACAGAATTGGAGTTTCTGTTTAGAGAAAATAGTGAAAAAAGGAAAAGGGTGTTCAATTCTATGAATAATAATATCTATGGAAGCTCACCTACGGCCAAAAAATGTCTCCACCACACAGGAAAAAAATATGTATACTTAAATAACGCAGCGAGTTAGTCAGCCGTGACATTCGTGACGTGCGGGCTTGTGTCACGGGAGTTTCAATTGTGAATATTATATTTTGCGTAATTCAATATTTTCCAAATATGCCGTCGTGTGTCGGAGAATGGCGTAGAAACCATACGGATATCAAAAACACCCGAATCACCTTTCTTAGTAAGAAAATATGTATTTTACGCCGTCCTCGCTGAGCGGTATAGTTGGATGGTTCGACCAAACATTGAGAAACGAGCGTGGCCGACGCGTGTCGCCGCAGCTACGATTTTCGATGTGCGAGTGTCATGTGTACGTGCGTCGTAATTGTGTGTGTTATAGGGCCATATTTTCGTGAGCCGATGTATATGCGTTTCGCTTCGATATAATTTATTGCTTATTGGCAGGTGTGTGCGGGTTTCCTCACGATGTTTTCCTTCACCGAAAAGCTCATGATAAATCACAAATGTAATTCCGCACATAAATTCCCAAAAACTCAGAGGTGCGAGGCGGGATTTGAACCCACGACACTCTGCTTGAGAGGCCATAGGTCAAACCACTAGGCTATCACGGCTCATGCAATCCAATGATGTGTGTGATGTTCCCAATCCGCACTGAGCCCGCGTGGGAACTATAGCCCAAGCCCTCTCGTTCTGAGAGGAGGCCTGTGCCCAGCAGTGGGACGTGAAAAAGGCTGGTGATGATGATGCTAATTTATAGTTCGCTGATTTAATTAAATAAATGCATTACACTTATATTCTTCGGCGGCCTCCGTACTAGAGTCAAAGCCATAGGCCTAGACGGATACACATATTTTACTTAAAAAAATCGGCAGGTGAATCTTCTCTGAGATATAAAGCGTTTGAAACTTTATTAATTTAATTTTTTATTCGTTTATTCGGGACACTAATAGAGATACATACATAACATTGTTACATTTACAATAATGGTTACAGATATTTGTTGCGTATGCACCCCAAATACCCCAATTAGGTGAGAACACATCATTTGCAACAGTTTGTCATTCATAATTAAGAGAAAAATACAATCAATGAAACATAAGACAAATTAAAAGGTTAAATTTTTTTAAGTGGGTATACAAGAGAAAACACGCAATAAAACAACACAAGATCTAACGCAAACGTTACTTAAATTTTTCTTTTAAATGATAAAAGTTCATGTAGTTTATTTTTCAAAAATAATTATTTACTTTTTTGAATTGAACTCTGGCGGTCATTTACCTCTACCTGCTCGGTCGTAAAATAAAAATCGTTCTCCAAGTTGGATACAAGGTTTTCTATTTAGAACGTTTTGCTATTATTTATCTCGAGCACAAAAAAGTCATCAGAGCCAATCTAATGGCTTGTAGTAAATTCCGTTCGGATCACTACCACCATTTATAAAAGCTAATGATATAGTGAAATATAAGCGGATCACTCACGTATTCAAGTATAGCCCAACATGTTCCGGACTAACCCGTAGTCCCTCCTCTGGGACTTCGCCGGTTGCGAATCGCAAACCCGTTTATTTCACTATCTTTGAGTCTCAATTAGGACAGGCATAGGCCTGCAGTGGACTAGAATAGGCAAATGATGATGATGAATCTCACGGTAGCTTCATGTCAAAAGCAAGTGACATTAATTTATATTATTAAGGCAAGAATTTGTGTTTCCCTGTTCGTAGACGCGCTCAAAGCGTTTTGAGCTGCTATCTTTGTCTGCCAATGAATCCAACCTCTCACTCGCACCACCTTACCGTAAAGCATGGACGAACAAATCAAGAGGACCAAGGAATATGACATTGTATACACATTCAAATACAAAATACAATTATACAAAAGCTTTCTTGTCACACTACAGATCTAAATATAAGGTGGTACAATAGAATTATAATCCATTCAATAATGACTTGAACTTCGGTCCCCAGGCATAACATCTGCCTGGAGAGAGATCTCTCTATTGGAGTCCTCCCCAAAACGCATACCCCCGCGAACTTGCTCTACCCATGGGCTGACTCTGCCTTTAATCTGCCTGACGACCGAATAGCCTAGTGGTTAGAGACCCTGACTATGAAGCTTGAGGTCCCGGGTTCGAATCCCGGTCGGGGCAGATGTTTGTATGATGAATACGAATATTTGTTCTCGGGTCTTGGATTTTTAATATGTATATAAGTATGTATTTATCTGTATAAGTATGTTTATCTGTTGTCTAGTACCCATAGTACAGGCTTTACCTAGTTTAGGACTAGGTCAATTGGTGTCAATTTGTCCCATGATATTTATTTATTAGTCTTTATTTATTTATTTAATAGTCTACAAAAATTATAGTGTAGGTACAGTAATAATAATAATTGGCGCTACCTGTACAAAATGAGGGGTATTATAAAGCTTAACCGCTATTTCTTTGTGTGTGTCTGTCTGTGGCACCGTAGCTCTTAAACGGATGAACAGATTTTATATGTAGATTTTTTATTTCAAAACAGGTTTTATAGCGGTACTTCTTAACTAAGTTTCATAAAAATCCGTTCAGTCGTTTTTGAGATACTGAACTTTGAAATTAAAATGTCTGAAGTTTTTCAACTTTTCTAAGTTGGTAATTTTAATAGAACTCGACATTGTTTAAAATTCTAAATTCTAAATTTTGTTCAGCGAATCAGCAGATGAATGCTTTTCTACACGTAATTTTTTTTAAATCTACCAGCGCTTCCGGAAAGACCATGATTGCCAAGAAGAATGCGCCACAAGAAACTTGGCACAAAGTCATTTTTTCTAAAAACTAGTTTTACATTTTACATTTACATTACATTTCTCTCAGAAATTATAAATAAATTTAAGGCCATTGGTTTAGATCTAAACTTTAATAAATGCGAACTGTTCATAAACAACGCGATCCAATCCGATCTCTTCCAACATTTTAATTTACTTTGTCCAAATATCAAAATTGTCGATAAGCAAAACTTAAGCCTCCTAGGGTCACCAATCTTCGACGATGCCATTCCAGATTTAATCGCAAAAACTGTTTCAAAATTTCAAAATTCTGCAGACCGGCTGCTGGAAATCAGTGCTCACACTGCTATCACTATTCTAAAATTTTGCCTTTTTGTGCCAAAATTTACTTATTTGCTTCGTTGTTGTCCCTTTTGGAAACATCAAAATTCTCTGACCTTAATTGATTCCCTTATGAAAACTTCTTTGGAATCTATACTTAACTTACAATTCAATGGGCAATCTTGGACCCAGGCTTCCCTTCCTATCAGATATGGTGGGCTAGGTATCCGCAAAATTTCTAGTGTTGCTTTACCAGCGTTCCTATCATCTGTCCACAGCACGTCCACCCTCGTAGGTAAAATCCTAAAGGATTGTCCTTCAAACTACGAGACGATGGGTTTGGTCGATGCTAGGAATGCTTGGCTAATGGCTTGTCCGGGTGAAAATCCTCCCGCTTATCCAAATTTCCAACGGAGCTGGGATGACACACTATCCAAATTAACTTATTCTAATATTCTCAGTTCCAGTTCAGGCCCAGACCGCGCAAGGCTTTTGGCTGTGGCAAGAAAGGAATCCGGTGACTGGCTTCATGCTTATCCTTCCGTTAACACCGGAACCTTTCTTGAGCCTGAAACACTGAGAATTGCAGTCGGGCTAAGACTGGGTGTTGCGCTGTGTTCACCACACCGTTGCCTCTGTGGCACCAATGTGGACGAAACGGGACACCATGGTCTTTCCTGTCAAAAGAGCGCTGGCCGTTTCTCCCGTCATGCCGCGCTCAATGACATAATCCGCCGGGCTCTTGCCTCTGCGAACGTGCCGGCCATTTTGGAGCCAAGCGGCATTGCCCGCGACGATGGCAAAAGGCCGGACGGTATGTCTCTGATTCCCTGGAGAATGGGTAGGGTTCTGGTTTGGGATGCGACCTGTGTCGATACAGTAGCACCCTCACATCTCCAGGGAACCACACAAAAAGCTGGTGCGGCGGCAGAAACGGCTGAAAATAGAAAAAATTCTAAGTATCAATCTCTCGGTCCGAATTATAATTTTGTTCCTGTCGGGTTTGAAACTTTGGGTCCATGGGGTCCCAGCGCTTACAAGCTTATTTCTGAGTTACAAAAGCGCTTAGTTGATGCAACTTGTGACCAAAGGGCTGGCAGTTTTCTCTCTCAAAGAATCAGCATCGCTATTCAGCGAGGCAACGCTGCCAGCCTTTTGGGCACTATGCCACGGGGGCCTTATTTAGATTTAATTTAGTTTTAAGTTGTAGTTTATTTAGTTTAAGCTTAGATTTAATGTCATTGTAAATTGCTTTTATTAAGTAAATAAAGTAGAATTCATAATAATAGTTTTACATTAGCTCTTACAATACATTACCACAGATACATACAAAGAAAACACACTGTATCATTAAATGAAATAGAATGTGACACTAATCCCTAGAAAATAAAACTTATGTACTACTAACAAAGTATGGACCCCGGTCTGCATTAAATTATTTGAATTTGAATTAGAAAATAAAGAAAAAAAAATATTGCACAGTAAGTACATAAAAATAACTTAAGTTAATCTGGGTACTACCCTGCAAGGGCGTAGCAATATAATTATACATATGTATTACCTTTACAGGTAATAATTAAAATCTAAACAAACTAACACTGCCTAATTAGTAACACATCAGCTATTAGTTAGGTAATTAGCCGCGGCACAATGCTGAAAGGGATCCTGTTCAACGTCTTTGTTTACTTCTGTAATTGTTTTTTATTATACTTGTCACTTGTGTACGTTGAATAAATATTTTTCTATTTCTATTTCTATTTCTAATTAGGTATCACAATGTATGTAACAACATTTAAAATTTACAGTAAGTAGTTTAAATGATTCACTGTTTTACATTAGACATAATGAAAACGGGATATTGACCGCGATTGCCTTATAGGTTTGATGAGCTCCCGATATTTCGGTGCAATTGCATGCATCATGATCACGGGCAAATCCCCGTCAATATCCCGTTTTCATTATGTCTAATATAGTAGTTTAGAAATCCGTGGTCCTCTTTTGTCGTTCGTCCACGCCTTCAAGTATTTTCCGTAACGTTTCGCGAAGCCGGCATGTGTTTGATGTTTTATTGCATTCCTCAGGTATCTCTGTGAACTGTTCGGATGTGTACCAGTACAGCCTCGACTGCCAGTGGGTCGATGTGACTGATGTGGAACCTGGGGATTACACGTTTAAGGTAACTAACTGAAAACCAACTTAGAAAAGTTGAAAAACCCCCGACATTGTCATTTCAAAGTTAAATATTCAAAAAATGGGTGAACTGATTTTAATTAAACTTGTCTAAGAACCATCTCGATTAAACTAGCTTTTGATTGAAAAAAACCGCATCGAAATCGGTTCATATCTTTAAGAGCTATGATGCCACAGACATTTACACGGACACACATGTCAAACTTATAACACCCCTCTTTTTCGTCGGGGGTTAAAATAGAACTACCCCGGCCCCTTATCATTTTAACTCTTCTGCAGATTTCCCAAAGATAAAATATTATTGTTAGCAAACTTTTTCTGAGCGTTGCATACAAATTAAAAGATGCTAGACAATGTTTTTGCTAAATATGTCGTTTGTGGACGAAAATAATGTTTACTTATAGTGAAATAAACGGACCGGTCACGTACATACGTTGAGTTTAGGATTACACGTTTCGAACTAATTCGCCTTCCTCTGGGAGTGAACAGGGAGTGAGTTTTGCGGGTGGTAGGACCTTGTGCAAGGTCCGTCCGGATCCCTACCATCATCTTACTCGCTAATCCTGCCGCTAAGGAGCAGTGCTTGCACTGTTGTGTTCCGGTGTGGAGAGTAAGACAGCCTGTGTAATTACGGGCACAAGAGGCATTTCATCTTAGCTCTCTAGGTTGGCAACACATCTGCAAACCCCCGGGATTGTGGGTGTCTATAGGCAGTGGTGATCACTTATCATCAGGTGACCCACTTGCTCGTTTGCCTTCCTTGTCGTATAAAAAAAATGATGCAATCAGCAAAAAAACTGTTTTTAAAAACGTTTCGTAGAATTTGTGTTTTTTTTTCTGGCTTCTGTGTCGTAGATTGGGTAAAACCAAAGAACTTATAAAATTATGAGAAGCAAAATCTGTAATGTATAGGCGTCAATGTTATGAGGAGCGTTATTGCTAACTGGGTTGTGTGTAGTGCATGGGTGTGATTCTCTAAGGTTAAAGTGTCAAATCGGTTGACAATTTGTACCGAAAAGTGACACTAGTGCTTGAGGCTGTGTTCGAGGCTGCATTAGAGACAAATACAGAATATTTACATTATTGAAGTTTTAAGCAAACAATAGATTATGCCCCGCGGCTTTGCCCTCGTGAAATATTTAAAAATGGGATAGTTCCCCAATCCCCATCCCGTGGGAATTTCCAAAAATCCCTTCTTAGTGCACCTCTAGGATACCTATCCTACTCAAGGTATATGTTTGCCAAATTTCAAGTCTCTAGGTCCAATGGTTTAGCCTGTGCGTTGTCTGTCAGTCAGTCAGTCAATCACGGTAGGTACTGTTTAATAGGTATAAGTATTGATGAAAGTTAATCTTTCTGAGTCTTTCTCCGCCATTTAATTAATATTTTCGGAGCGTATATGAGTTTTTCGGAATTCATGTGCGAAATTACATTTGTAATTTATCATGAGCTTTTCGGTGAAAGAAAAACATCGTGAGAAAACCTGCACACTCCTGCGAAGCAATTCAAAGGTGTGTGTAAAGTTCCCAACCCGCACTGGGCCCGCGTGGGAACTATATAGCCCAAGCCCTCTCATTCTAAGAGGAGGCCTGTGCCCAGCAGTGGGACGTAGATAGACTGATGATGATGATATGCAGCTGAATTGGGTGGATAAATGCTGGGTTGATGTGGTAACAGCCACATTATTCAGTCTGTTTTGCATTTGTTCATATAATAATATTGTACAAATTCAGGAGTGAAGTGAGATCGCAGAATTCACGTCAGAATAAACACATTTGCAAGTTCCTCGCTGAAATAGAGGTAGTATTTAATAAATGCAGTAATTCTTATTCGAAAGTGGTCGTATCTCCGTATCTCTCTAAGCTTATTTCATGGATATATTTTAAACATTTTAATCGGCAGAACTGAAAAAAGGAAATCGAATTCCAGTCTCATTCGATTTTGTATCTACTAAAAATGTGTAGTAAAATAGAAATACGAAACGACTGCGGATATTCATGACAGATTTAAAATAAAAACGTTTTATATAAACTTCTGTTGCCAATGAAAATCGACATTCAGTTATTTCGGTTTGTGACATAATTTTGAAGAGAAAAAAAAATCACAAAATGTTTGAGCTACGTACGACTACTATCAATGTATTACATGAACAACTTCGCCAAATAAAAAGTGGTAAATAGATTTTTCTCAATTTCTAATTTATTTTTTATTCAAACCTTTGGATTTTAAATTGACTTTTGGGGAGGACTCCGATAGAGAGATCTCTCTCCAGGCAGATGTTATGCCTGGGGACCGAAGTCCGAAGGAAGAGAGTTGGATGTTGTATTTATGCAACCGACTTGAGAAACTTCGTTAGCGCGATGTAGAACAGTGACATAGAACAGTGACGTCACTCGCGTGTGGCGCTAGGGTCGCTACAGACTTTTGATAACCTAACCCCGACATTTTCACATAAAGTTCAGTATCTCAAAAACGGCTCAACCTATTTTTCTGAAACTTGGCTAAGAACCACCGATAGAAAAATCTGCTTTCAAATAAAAATCGCATCCAAATCGGTTCACCTGTTTAATAGCTATGGTGCCACAGAGAGACACATAGACAGACACACACACACACACACACACACACACACTCACACACACACACACACACACACACACAGTCTTTTTGAGACAGGGTTCAAAAAGAACACTGTGTAAACATTTCTTTAATTTAAAAATCCTGCAAAGTCGACTTATAGGGTTTGACTCATTTGCGGGTGGTAGAACCTTGTGCGAGGTTCATCCGGATCGCTACCACCATCTCACTTGCTAATCCTGCCGCTACACAGCAGTGCTTGCACTGTTGTTCCGGTATGGATAGTAAGTGAGCCGAAGAAATTACAGGCACAAAGAGGCTTTTCATCTTAGCCCTCTAGATTGGCAACGCATCTGTAAAACCCCAGGGTTAAGGGTGTATATGGGCAGTGGTGATCACTGATCACCATCAGGTGACCGTCAGGTAAGGCCGCCCATTGCTACTTTGTATTTTTTTAAGGGTGTATATGGGCAGTGGTGATCACTGATCACCATCAGGTGACCGTCAGGTAAGGCCGCCCATTGCTACTTTGTATTTTCTTAAGGGTGTATATGGGCAGTGGTGATCACTGATCACCATCAGGTATTTTCTTTTTGCATTGCTTTCTGTTTTGCCTGTTGTTGTTCACTACAGAGTTACCTACTGTATTTTTTACACGACAGCCCAAACAAAAAGAGTGTTTTGTTTTCAGGGTTCATGTAAGTATGTATGTATGTAATTATGTGAGTCTCTTTATTCCACTGAAACTCGCGAACGGCTGAAACGATGTTGATGATTCGGGTATCATCAGATTCTTTATTGTATTGTATTGTTCCCTCATATTGTATTGTCTTGTAGCCCAAGCCCTCTCATTCTGAGAGGAGGCCTGTGCCCAGCAGTGGAAGTAAATAGGCTGATGATGAATGTGCAAGATTACACAACTTTTTTGATATTTTTACTCTTTTTATATTTTTATTGTATGTTATCTATGGTTTTTTGTATGACTTTTGATTATAATTTTGTTCAATGAAAATAACCGTTTTATTGATTATTTTTGTTTTTATTTTTATGAAACATTCATAGAATAAAATTCAATATACAATGACAATGCAAAGAAAAATCCGTTAAGCAGCTGGTCCAGCTGCTTAACGGATTTTTCTTTGCATTGTCATTGTATATATAATTTTGTTTCCAACGAAACCAGTGTCTTAATTAATTAACTTAATTAATCCCAAATAATGATGATGATGATGATGATGACTGTTCCCTCTAGGTGTCAGTCAACCCTCACGCTCGTGTAGCTGAACAGCGTTTCCACAACAATGCAGCTTCCTGCTCCCTGAGGATAACCGGTACCTACGCCACGGTCTACGGATGCACCCTGGAAAGACCCTAAGCTAAGATCAAGGTCTACGGATGTACCTTGGAAAGACCCTAGGCTAAGAACAACGAATTTAGTCTTCTTTTCACAAAAATAAAGAATCAATGATTGGACGCCAGCGACCGCTGGCCCGGCGAACTATTTCTCAGAGCTAGTAGTACACCATGGCTGAATTTGGCAAGCTAAATGAGAAATACTCTAGTGTAAAGGCAACACGCCACGCCGGTTGTTCAAATTCAGCCATATCTAAAGCCCTTTTAATTTTTACTCGACTGCGAAACGCAAAGAAGGGTTATGTGTTTATCAGCCTATGTATGTATGTATGCTTGTTCCTTTGTGGCACTCTAGAGGCCGAACGCGTGGGCCGATTTTAATGATTCTTACGTCAATCGATCCGTGTTAATCTTGCGAGTGTCACCAAAGACATGACAGTAATTTGTATCCAATATGGCCCCCATTAGGCGCCATATGGTGAAAAATAAAAAATATAAAATCGACAAACTATACCAATATATTGATAGCTAATGATCTCAATTGAATATCTTTTTGTTTTGTTTTTTACTGTTTTTCCGTTAAAATGTATTAAGAAACTTTAAATAGTCACTGTAATTTGCTCACTTCGTCAGTTGGAAATTTACTCAGTTATGTTTACTTTGGTGTAATAGTCGTGACACGAAATGTCAAGGATCCGGGTTCTATTCCCGAGGTTAGGTAGTTAGTTTTTTCTCATTTTATGTGTATTCTTGTTTCAGTGAGTATTTAAAGTTTAATAATTGATAGTTAAGTTTAAAGTGCATAATCATGGTATTCTTTTTTGTTATCACTGCTTTTTCATGTTAGCAGTGTCGTTATTATTTAAAATGAAACAAGTTAATTCATTTTGAAACCACTTTTATTTACAGAAACCTTAATTTTACTATCACAATGTCAACAACATCTATTGAGCCATCTAGATCTATTTCTAAAACCCATTCTATTTTATTTTAAGGTACTATTTACAAGGTATAATTGATCTTGATTATTACAGTTATATCTGTTGAAAAAAGGAAATATATATATATTTATGTACTTATCAGAATTTAATACCTAAATAACCCATTTTATTCCAGTACAGATAGTACAGTATTTTATGTTATTTCAATTAACAAAAGGATCCAAAGTCAACTTAAGTATAATAATTATACTTCTTATCCAATTGTTTTCAAATTGTAATTTAAGATTTACTAAAAAATGGCACACTGTATTTTTGTTTTTCTAATTTATAACTTACAAAATACACCGTTTTAAATAAACCTCTAATCTGAACTATACTTAAAACGTCTTAGGGCCTGTTTTACCACCGTCAGATAAGTTATAATTATGTTATATCAAACACATAAATGTGATGTTTGTCATCTCTGTTAGTTCTATCAAAATATTTATTGGAGGGTGGTAAAACAGACGGTTTAACTAATATAATTGTCACGGTTTGTAAAACACCTCTACACTACAGTCGATGGTTGAATTATGCATTTCCACTTAAGTAGGTACTTATTAAAAAAAAAACTTTTCCAATATAGAATATTCGGAAATTTACAATATTTCATCAGAATTAAAAAGCACTATAGGTAAGGTGAGAACGCTTATAAAAGCCTCATTTTCTGTAATTTCTCTAACGTTATTAACGATGGACATTTTGACGAAACAAATTGCGTTTGTAGTAAGTATTAAAATATAAATCGCTGTCAAACATGAAGTGTCAGCTGCATTAGACATAATGAAAACGGGACATACCTAATGAATATCCCGTTTTCGTTATGTCTAATACTTTGTTAATATTCTGTTATTTTTACGCTTTGGAAAGAAGGTAAACGATAACAGTTTTAAATGATTCGCGGTTAATTGCATTAGACATAATGAAAACGGGATATTGACCGCGATTACCTTATAGGTAGGTTTGATGAGCTCCCGATATTTCGGTGCAGTTCTGTTGCATGCATCATGATCACGGGCAAGCAATCTAAGTTAAACATTCTTGATATGTCGTTATTTTATTCAATATACAATTACAATACAAAGAAAAATCTGTTAAGCAGCTGCTGCTCTGTGTCCAGCTGCTTAACAGATTTTTTTTGCATTGTCATTGTATGTTGAATTTCATACTATGAATGTTTCATAAAAATAAAAACAAAAATAATTAATAATCGATTATTTTCATTCATGTCTTCATTGTAAAATGGTTTTTAAAAATAAGTAGGTAACGGCAATTAACAACTAAATAACAATGATATTTATATTGTTATGATTTTATACGTAACGGTTACTTATTTGTAAAAACCGTTTTTCAATAAAAAGACACTTCGAGATTGTTCGCCTTCTTTCTAATGCTAAAAAAAACGAAGTAGGTAGGTATAACTGCGAATCATTTAAAACTGTTGAATGTCAGCTGATGCTGTAGAGTCATAATCAGCAAACACTAAATAATAAAAGAGGGGTGTCATTCTCACAGGTGACAGAGCTGCGTTCACGACTGTTCCAGCGTCAAGGTGTCAATGTTTCAATACTATAAATGACAGCTAATTTGACAGCCGTGAATAGCCTAAGACAATAACACCACTGGAGTTGAAACTTCAACGCTGATACACAGTGTATAAACTTGCGTTGAAGTTTCACTGCAAGTCGGTTGTCATTGAGTACCGAAAAGTGGCACTAGCACTTAAGGCTGTGAGCGACACTGTGCTGCAAACTAACACAGATCTATCTCACAGAATACAGAATAAACCAGAAGCCGCATTCAATCATATCCACACTGTGTCCAAAACAATAAACAAGTACTACATTATCACATTATCATAATACTCGGGACTTGATCGCGTAAAAAACATAATATATTTAAATTTGAATTTGATTACCTCGACGTTTCGGACCCGACGTTGCGTCCATGGTCTCGAATAAGTACTACATTTGAAATGTAATCCTATCCTGTTTTATAATACGCCCATTGGCATTTCTGCATGTGTCAACAAGACAGCATAGAAATAATTAATATACTCATTCCTAAGTTAAGTGTCAGGATATGCTATGTGCACAGGGGAGGATGATTGCGCGAAACTACACTATATAAGTGTAGTAGTATTGGTTAGTATTGTTAGCTTCATTAGGCGCGCCCGCGGGTTCTAGTTTATTCTATTATCTGGACCTAACTATGCTGTTCGCCTAACCCTTCTTGAACTTGATCAGAAGGATACTGGCTACTAAGTACACAGCTATCCAGATCCCTGTGGAGACGAAACCGTAGTAGACCGTAGGGCTGTTGATGGTCCATCCCCGCTGCAGCATGGACCTCAGGGACTCCGTCGACTTCGTCAGAGGGAGCACGTAGCTGATCCATTGCAGGAAATCGTGCAGAGCTGGAAACAAGAAGTTTGTTCATTCATCCGTAATTCATGTGTGTATATGTATACAGAGTGCTCGGGAGGAATCCGAAATATTATAACCAACTCAGAAAAGTTGAAAACCCCCCGACATTGTCATTTCAAACTTCAATATTTCAAAAACGGGTGAACCGATTTTAATGAAACTTAGATAAGCACCATCTCGATTAAAATAGCTTTCGACTGAAATAAACGGCATCGAAATCGGTCCACCCGTTTGGGAGCTATAATGCCACAGACAGATACACTGACACTCACAGATACGCAGACACACAGATACACATGTCAAACCTTTTATCCCTCACCCCTCTTTTTTGTCGGGGCTTAAAAACCATGTATTTTTGAAGTCTAAAAAGATTTTGTATTAAGTTTGCTTAATTCTACATGAATGAAAATAATCGATTTATTGATTATTTTTGTTTTTATTTTTATGAAACATTCATAGAATGAAATTCAACATACTACATACATACGTCATTGTATGTTTAATTCCACTTGGTTTGGAAGATAATTTAACTTTTTGTAAAAAAAATATCTTAAAATTTCTTTAGTGCAACACAACCTTAGGATAAGCAACGTTACCGCTCTTCAAGCCTAAGACGTCGCTTTAACAACTAACGTCAGTAGAATCTTGAATGGTTGTCATTATTGTCATTGACATGTCAAACAACAATGAAATTATCAAAACAACAAACCTATCATTGTAAGGCTAATGCAACTTGTTTTATAACATTCTTCTTGGCAATCATGGTCTTTCCGAAAGCGCTGGTAGACTCAAAAAAACGACGTGCAAAAGAGCATTCAACTGACTATTTGCTGAATAAAATTTTTAATTCTGAATTTTGTTTTTAGGTATCATCAAAAGTTAAAAAAATATGTGTTACGCTTTGAACATGAAACTACAGTAAGACTCAATCATAGTGAATAAACGGGTCATAGGAAGGACCACGAATGATCCCGAAACGCCCCCGTTTCATAAACGTGATAGGTGACAAATGACAACGACAATTATTAGCAGGATTCTGAAACGAATTCAAACTGTTATTTTCACCAATTAATACATCTCAGTTCTGTTGCGAAATCTCTCTTCCATCTAAATCCATTTAGACGAAGGCTTACCATATTGATCCGTTTGATAAATCTCTGTGCAAGAGCATTTTGGCAGCGGTCAATATTGGATTGAAAGCTGCCGGCACTCGCGAATATTGTCTTCGGTTTGAATCTAGTTAGGCTCACAGACCTATATCAGAATAGAAAGAAAGAGTTCATCCATTTGTTTCGGAACCGACCGTGTGACATTTTGCGTAGGTATTTTTACGTCACGAGTGTAATTTAGTGAGGACATACCTCCATAACACCTCCAACGTTTTTGGTGGTGCTTGAAAAAATAATAAAATTGTTGAACATTAAGATAAGTATTTTTAACCCCCGACGAAAAAGAGGGGTATTATAAGTTTGACCTGTGCATCTGTGTGTCTATGTATCTGTGTATCTGCCGGTGGCATCATAGTTCCTAAACGGATGGATCAATTTCAATGCGGCTCTTTTAATCGAAAGCCAGTTTAATAGAGATGGTTCTCAGCTAAGTAGCATTAAAACCGGTTCACCCGTTTTTGAAATATTGAACTTTGAAATGACAATGTCGGGGGTTTTTCAACTTTTTCTATGTTTTTCAAAACTGACGTCGCGCACGGAAGGTGGCCGGAGCTAGAATGCTAGGGCGGGCTGTTTCTCAGCCCTATTTTTCGGCACACGTGGTAGATACACTCTTTTCTTCTAACCTGCTGTAGTTCTGTGGTTAGGCTATACGCTGAATGTTTGCATTGTTATTCGAAAGGTACTATAAACCGGAAGCCATATTTTTTGTAGAAGACAGTTGCGGATAACTGCGAGTTAATATGAAGATACCTGGTAACTATTTATATGTCTGATGATGACAATGATCATCATCACCAGCCTTTTTTACGTCCCACTACTGGGCACAGGCCTCCTCTCAGAATGAGAGGGCTTGGGCTATAATTGGGAACTTTACATACATAATTGGACTGCTTCGCAGGAGTGTGCAAGATGTTTTCCTTCATGATAAATTACAAAATGTAATTCCGATTATGTTGATGTCAATGATAAAATTACCTTCAATGGGCCAGATGATGCCACAAAGCAACATCATGGGTAAGAATGATCCGAGGGCGATGAATGTGGCAGTTCTCTCGGTGTCACACAGGCAAGACACGAAGAAACCTGTCAAAAGTAAACAAACAGTTAAGTTTAACTGCCGCAACGAGAGTCAACAGCCAAGTATTGAATGCCCCTTGTTCCTTGGAGGTCTGGTAACTGGTCATCTGTGAAGATTTCTTTTCCTCAGAGATAACTAGTTACCTATCTCCGAGGAATAGATTTTCCTCGAAGATAACTGTTAAAAAATACATCTCTGAGGAAAAAAATCTTCACACATAACCAGTTATCAGACCATGGTTGTCTCCAAGGAACATTGGTTGAATGCATACATACAATACCTTAATTTGTTTATTTTTCAAATGTCTGTAGGAAATTTACAGTAATTTTCAATAAAATGACGGCGAAATAAGTTTTTCTTTATAATTATTAAAAGGGGATGTATGTAACATGTGCATTATTAGCTTTAAATTTATTGCGATCGTTATTTTGTTCACATGTTTAGGTTATTCTTATTATTATTAACCCATTTCCTGGCAATTCACTAAACACATGTGATACATTGATAGTACATAGCACAAACATTGCATGTGTTTTCTTCTACTCTTCAAAATTATGTCATAAACCGAAACAATTGAATGTAAATTTTCATTAGAAACACAAGTTTACATTATACTACAGTTATAACACGTATTTATTTTAAAGAATCATTAAATACCCATAGCAGTCTTTGTATTTTTATTTTACTACACAATTTTAGTAGATATAAAATCAAAAGAGACTGGAATTCGGTTTTCTTTTTCAGTTCTGCCAAGAAAAGGGCGACCTATTTTTAAACGCTCTAGGTGACTCCTTTTAGAAAGTCTTACATACTCATTTTCCCTTAAATACGCCCAAAAAATAAGCTACATCTTAAATTCCATCGTAATAATATCGCTTAAACTCCAGTTATTCGCGTACATTTTCGCAAAGTTCCAGCATTTCTAAAGAAAGCTTCCCCTGATTATGCCTGCAAAGCCGAGGTAAGCCGGCAGATAAACGAGTTAAAAAACTGTGAGGTACAGCCAGAAAATTATACCTTTTTCCACCTGCGTAGATCTAATTGCAAACAGATTATTCACTTGCAAAAAACCGCTAGTTTATCCCGATGCGCGTAGAGAAGATATCGTAAGCAAACGTCAACATAAATATAAGGGGGTCTCTAACCACCAGACTATGTTGGATGTTGAACTACGCGAGCGTAGGTTTAATTTAATTTAATTTTATTTTATTTTTAATTCTATTTCGTTCTTTCACGTAAGAGAGGGATAGAACCTTAATTGCGCCGTCAAGGGTTTATGTTATTGAGACTCTTGTAGCTTTTGTACCTATTCATACATACACATAATCACGCCTCTTTCCCACGGGGGTAGGCAGAAACTATGGCTTGCCACTTGCTACGATCCTTACACAATCTTTAGCCTCCTCTACATTCATACATCTCTTCATACACGCCCGCCGGTTCCGAGTACTACGCACCTGACCTTTACGGAGAATATCACCGATATTGTCGGCGTAAGTTCTCCTAGGGCGTCCTCTACCGGCACCGCCACTCACATTCGCTCCGTAAATACTTTTGGGTAATTATTTCATTTGGTGTAAATCGACTGTTCGCGACAATATAACCATCTAAATGAAGTTAAATTTTTACCGTGGTGTCTAAAAGTAACTTGTAATAAAGAATGATAACTAACTTTTTTAACTGATTTTTTTTTGATTTCGTATATAAGTAGTAATTTAAAAGTTATTGCGTTCAAAAAGGCCAAAATGTCATTACCAAGGGGTGTCCGCTTTCCAGTTTTCGGTAAAACTTCTGCAAAATGTTCCATTTAACTAACGTTTACCGCTGAAACTACTGTTTACTTAAAACATTTAATAGTGATGACACACATTATTGATTGCACAAGTTGAAAAGCGTGGTAAAAAACTGAACAGCAGCATCGTATATCTTGGTTCCTACTAAACTCATCATCACCATAACCACAACGTGACGTGACATATAACTCTGCACTAAATAGCTCTACACAAACGCCGCCACTCCCCACGCGTGCCTCTGGTCACCATTCAGAATCCAGAGTGAACGCACCTCGCGCCAGCGCAATATTAAACATTTATTTCTTTTTTACAAAGTCGTACCGTGGCTTTTGTCACGATAGTATTGCCATTCCCGTGGGTCTCATTCCTCGATAAGTACACGTATTGTTTATATTATCTTTATTTCATCTTATAGCCTAACCGATTTGCTATAGCGTAATCAATAGACAATTTTGAAATATCTAACAAGGTACACGCTGAAGAGGAAATATCTCGATTTTGTAATTACCAAAGTGCTCATTACCATGGATTACAGTAGATTTTTCTAGCCACGGTAATGACGATGACTCCATGGACATGACTATATGCACTTGTATTGTATTGAGCTTACATTTTTATATGTTTATTCTTTATATTTGGGCACACTTTCCGATAGCAAAGTCTAATTAAGCAATCTTCCAGATGGAGACCACCCCAAAACTCGGAAAAGTTGTAATTCCGAAAGCATCATTAGTCCGAATTTTCATTATTTTCTGCTGAACGAAGATTTTGGTATACATGATTTTGAAAATATAGGTAGGCTAGTTTAGGTCTGTTTTATTTTAATTAAAAAATAATTTACAACTACGGCTGAACCTAGCGTTTGGAATACTGAAATTTAGGGCTAGTGAAATTAGGTTGAAAATTCTTCGGGCTATTAAAGGGGAACCCTGTAGATGGATTTTCCGGTTCATCTTGTGATTGTTTCCCCAAAAGGCCTTCAACTACATCCTTAAGGAACTCATCAGATGAGTTTTCTGGTTCATCACAGTCATAGTCACTCTTCTAAAAGGCATTTAGCAATACTACGGTATAAGGAATCCTTTAGGTGGACTTCCTGGTCCATCTCGTAAATCGTTTATCCAGAAGGCTTTCAACTTCATCTTAAAGCATTCCAATAGATTAGGCTTTCTCAAAGTAGAGTACGTGAACTCCCAGAGGTTTGCCATTGATCGTAAAGGGTTCGCAATAAAAATTTAACTTTGAATCAAAATCAAGATTGAAATTGACCAAAATTGGTCAGAAAAGTCAGAAATAAGACTTAATTTGTAATAAAAAAACAAGCCCACAAGTCACATTAATTATCAACAATATTATAGACATTGTTTATGTGACAAACCAATTACAGAATGAGTCATTTGTCATTACCATGTGCTTTGGTCGTTACCAAGGATGCAAAATATCATTACCATGTCGCTTAAAACTTTGCGGGTCCATACCATCACTAATATGGATCCTAAAAGGTGGGCTCTATTTTTTATATAGTCCTTGTGTTACAATCTTTCAATTTAGATGAAGTTTGATATTGAAATTTTTTTTTTGTTTATTTTTTTTAACAAACCGGCCAATTTACACCAAATGAAATAAATACCCTTTTGTACGTCTATTTCAAGCATTAACCTAGCCTACTAATTTATAAGTAAACACTTTATTATAAACAAAACTGGATAAAAACACAATTTACAAACAATCAAATTCTAGTACAAAGACGGACTTATCCGATTAAGGGATTTCTAACAGCCAACCTTAGAGTGACAGAGAGGAATAGTTTACTAGGGACCGACAAAAAATTACTTCAAAAATTATAAAGATTGAAAGCCATAATAATATAAACTCATATACCTACTGCTAGATACATAATCAAAATAAATAAATATACAGTGTGTATAATTTATCTACAAAATACAAAACTATATTTAATGCTAATCATGAATATTTTGCTCTCGACTGTACCCCCAAACAAGAGTTTGGTGCCGTTTTGAAACAATGGTTTAGTTTGCAACTTCAAAAGGCAAATTACCATTATGCGAATAGTTTTAGGACTTCATTTGAATTATTTTGAACTGTTCAGTTGTCCTTGAAACTAAGTAGTGTATGGCGGTTTTATATCTCGAGAATAGAAAATTAGTACCGTGAATACTTGGTAATACCAATCCTTTACATCTTGCTCTCCCATCATGAGCCACGACGAGACCTTCCTGTGTTTGTGCGTGGTGAATAGTAGTTTATGCAACAGTTACCTACATAATGATTGTTTTAAGGCCTAATTATGTAGAGCGGCATACATCACTTTATCTATACACATATTATAAGTACTTTAAGATGGGTTCAGAAGATGAAGGCAAAATAAACCTGTCACGAATTTGACTGTTTTTTTTTAATCGTAGACAAACAATATCGAGCTGACGTTTCGTACAGGCTATTTTTTTTTTAAATTTAACCTATTGGTTTATTAAGATGAAAATTGGCTGTCGTAATAATGGTCATTGCCTACGGTTTCTGAACGCATAGTAGAGGATTTAATGATATGCGTGTAGAAAATATAATTACAGTCTTATTTTACGGTAACTCTGTGGAGTCTTTGCCGTAAACGACGAAATAGGTAATACCTATAATGTAAATAGGTAATAATAATATCATTGATTTCTTTAATTCAAATTAGTCTTGATGCGTCTCAGTAGGTAATTTGTAAAAGTCGTCAAATCAGACCTTATGCATTTAAAAATCTCCTCAACGAAAAGAGACAGAAATATAAGTATCAGTGTGGTAGATAGAGAGTTAACAGCATTATAACCGTAATGTCAATAAGTCAATTTGGTCGGATCTTCACAACAGACCTTATGCAACTCGAGTCGAGATATAATCGTCCCACGATAACTCTGCATAAGATATTAATTGGCAACCCAGAAAAATCACACTGTAGTAATACTTTTTTCATGTCACTCATACATTTCTTTAATTAAAAATAATAATGATAGTAGCAATCAAAAGTTGCTGTTTTATTTTTAAATATAGCTCTGTCCATTGGAGGACAATTTTGCCAGTGTTTAGTAAGTTTTGCCGTTGTACGGTAAAAAAAATCTAGAAAACGAAATATGAGAAGTATTTTCATGGTGGATGGTGAATGAACGATGACCTGTTTAATGGTTAATCTAATCAAAAGTTCAAAACGTGTTGTTTGACTATAAATCAGTATTGCCATAAACAAACTTTAGATTTCTACTGTTGTCATTACGTTGCAGAGTTATCGTGGGACGACTATACCTTGTTGAATACCGGGCAGCGGTCCATTTTTATTTCACAGCGTTTTCCAGCTCAAGTGAACTTTCTTGCGCATATTTTTTTGCTGTCTACGGAACAAACCTCTCTCTAGGAACGTTCTTTATCGTAAAAAGGCACAGACTTAATTGCGGGTGTCAAAAGGGTGGGAATTTAAAACGTGTGATGCTCAATTTAGTACGTTTTCAACTGGAAATATCGAAAGTAAAAGACGAGCTAAGTTTTCGTCGTTTGATAAGCGTTGAAAATTATTTGTAATGTCGCGTCGGTGAAATAGGGCGACAACAAAAACTATGCTACTTCAGATACGTAGTTGAAAATTAGAATCATAAATACCTAATAAATAAAATAAAGTACCTACAATACGAATATATTCGTTTTTGAACACAACAAAACAGCACAGGGAGATTAAAATACAGGCAGGGTAGACAATAACAAACATGAAATATGTAAATCAAAATGAAATATCCATCAATTATTCCAATTTAATAACCATAACTCCGCCGATTTTTTATCTAAAAAGAAATAAACCGATTTGATGTTCTGAGAGGAGGCCTATGCCCAGCAGTGGGACGTAGAAAGGCTGGTGATGATGATGATGATGTAAGTTAGCATCTTAGATGATGTAAGTTAGATGTATGTTAGTTATCTTTGATTAAATTTAAGAAAAACGCGTCCGAGTCGGTCATTGAACTTTTTTATAAATAAAACGGGTGGATAAACCTTACCATAGTAAGGATAAAGTTACTCACCAAAGGTCATCCCGCAGAACCCGTTCAGGATGGTCAGCAGTATCACCCACCCGAGGGGCCCGTTGTTGGTAAGTTCGAAGAACACGAACCCGATGAACAGCACCACCGCAGCCTGCACCATCATCATGAACATCTGCACGCTGACATGGGAGAAGAGGATCTCTGTGCCTGAAAACAAGGGCTAAAGTTGGAGAAAGGGCAGAACAGACACGTGACAGAACGAGATAAAAAAAAAAAAAAACTTTTTTTTTTTTTCAGTTAATATAGGCAGGCCCAGGCGGAGATATGACGTGTCGACCTAGACTCCGAATTAAAGGATCAGATGTGGGTCAGAATAGGGAGATATTGTGGAAGTCAAGGGGGAGAGGTCTTTGCCCAACAGTAGGTTACAATTACAGACTATTTTTAAAAAAATAGGCTGTTGAATGTAACACAAGGTATGTGTGTGATGTCGATTCCAGCACGATCAAAATTCATTCTTGCTTTAATAATTATTTACCTGTGATTCCAGACACCAATGACCTCTCCAGGATACCCTCATTCCGTTCAGCCAACATGGAACTTGATGTCAAAGCAACAGCCAAGAAGAACACGATTCTAGAAAGAAGAAAAAAATTAACACCACTGACTTCAATCATTTTGAGAATAGGTACTTAGGTAAAATTAGATAGAGTTTATTTAGGGATTATTCTAGTCACAATTGGTAAAGAAGTTACAATCGGGATCTGGTTTATAACGCCTTGTAAATTTTAATACTAGTGGAAGTCTCTTTCTAATACTTACAAAGAGTTCAAAGAATCCTCCGGCTACATTATAAGCTAATTATAAGTTACAAATCGTTATGAAACAGATCACTTGTCAGCTTAACAGCATCTACACGGTTCCAACGCTATTTAAACAAAAAACTATCCAAGCCAATCCGATGTCAAACGAAGTTTTCAAAAATATTTTACTTAATAAATTCAATAAATTCAGTAAAGTGAAAACTGTCGCAATGCTGACGATACAAACTGTCACAATATTATAAACTAGTCAGCTGTCAATTTTAAATACACCCCGACCGCAAGATTACGAAACTCGCAAAACTTTCAACATTTCTATTTCTAATACCTAGTTAAATCAATTCAGTCTCACCCTTGAGACTGAAGTATGTTCAAAACAACCCACAAATTTTTCTATTTACTTAGGATAATGCTTATTTTCTTTGGCAACGGCCAATTAAGTATTTATGCGACAGCTTTTGCGCTCCCCATAAAAGCTTGAATGGCAGTTCTTGTCAGTTAAATAAACATGACTGTAAAAAAGAAACCATACCGTTGCTACTTGTATTCTGCCATTGGAACAGGTACGTCTGTGCGACGCAAATACAGTGCTCTTAGTGTAATCAAAAAGCACAAAATACGTCTCGATCCCGTTTGCGTTAAAGTGTCAAATAGTATGAGAATCGTTAAACGCGAACGCGATCGAGAAGTATTTCTTGGCCTGGTCGGCGATTACACTAGGCGGTCAGAGCGTCAAAAACGTCTCGATCGCGTTCGCGTTTACGTCTGAATTACTATGCACACATTAGCAGCGCCACTAGTGGCATGTATCGACAACAAACTGTTCTCATACTATTTGATACCCGCAACGCAAACGCGATCGAGACGTATTGTTGGTCGGCGATTACATGAGAGGCTCAGTTAATCTATTATTTTCTAACTATCTAACTATCTAATTATCTAACTATCCAAAGTCAGAAATCCGCCAGGATCTAGCGATAGATAGCGTAAAGTGAGATCTTTCTGTCATTTTCCACCAATGGGAGACAAGCTACTGACCTATGATTGGTGGAATGGTGATAAACCATTGGGTGAGTATAGTTCGCGCAAAGCTGCGATGGCGAGCGGGCATTACATGTGTAAAAAATTGCGATAAATTACGATACGATAAATAAATAAATAAATAACATGTGTGCAAACGTGTACGCATTGAGTCTCAATCAAATGTGCATACATTGCGGTAGTGTGTGTGACTTAGCAGTCAGTACACTTGCGGCAGGACGGGCGCACTCCGCATTTAGATATGATTGTACGAGTACTCAGCGGCGTCGACTTGTCGGACTAAATTCACAGGGCTGCCGCTCCGCGCACCCAGCCAGTCGCGAGCCGGGCATGTCGGTTGCCTAACTCACGCGCCGCGCGCGTCGCGTAATCCGTGCGAATTACGACGAACCACAAAATATAACAAAATGTAGGGAAAAGCATACTGCGGGCATTTGGCTGCCTGGACGATAACAAGGATTCAAACCAAACGTTTTTGACACTTTTAAAGGAAATTGAAAGTTAAGAAATGCACGTACAGTCAAGTTCGCAGACCATATTGCTAGTTACATAAGGTCCATGTTTAGATATTTATGAACCGTTGGCTGTACAGATATTGGAGAACTCGACTGTACTTGTAGGTACTATTATATTGTATTATGTGCTTGTATTTGATGTTTGCGTGATATACTAGCCGCTCTCATGCACATTGACTCTTTCACCACAAGCAAAGCCCACTCATCGCAAAAAAAAAAAAACTACAATAAAAGCCGAAATTTGAGTGTGAAATGTTGGTTTTGACAGCTTAGTACCTAGTAAATATGTGTAGGTCTGTACATTATTATTTTGTCAGTAGCGTAAAATTCATGAGATACTAATGCTACGATGACATAAATAAATACTTACGTCAAAATTACTCCTGGTCCAGCAAAGTCAGTCAAAATAGGGATGGTAAGACCATACACTGGCGGATCGTGGAACTAAAACAGAAACAAAACATCCATCAGTACATTGACAAGTTCATAAGGAAGACATAATTGGAAAGTAATCATTAAATATCTTGGAAAATTTAACTTTTATAAATGCTAAAAACACGTTACCCCCGTTGTCCACCGTTGCTTTGTGACCAAAGACCCCCGACATAAAAAAAACTATTAATAGTAGAAAAAAAATCTGAGTACGATATTTATTTTTGCAGTTGGGTGCCGTATTTTTGTATTCGTAGGCCGTGTACAGCACCCGACTGCAAAAAAGTTAACATACGTAGATCTCAATTAAAGGACCAGACCTAGAAATTTTATTTGTTACTTTTATAGGTTTTTTTAAGTCGTGGTTTATTATTGATTAGTAAGTATTTTGCTGTTGATTGTGGTGCTAAAATACCTATTTCTGTTTCATCAATAGCCGTCAGCAATTTTCGTGCTTTTCAGCAATTCAGCTTCATCTACGACTCGGCTACATACAAACAATCCTATACAATAAATACATACAATGCATTAACAAATATGTCTGACCCTGCCGGATATCGACTCGGATCCTCGCTCTTCAGAGTAAAGGTCACTAACCTCTGACCATTCCATCATCAAAATAGACCAATCGGAAAATTAATAGTTAACATCGTCCACGTGAAAATACCCAATCAATTCGAATAAATAACTCCTAATAACCAATAAGGTGGTCAACTTAATTACCAAACCTCCTATTACGACTAAAATGCTATCTTAATAAGGGTCGACGCCCCCAGCTATCGATTTATTGGCAACATGTCACATCTAGTTTGTGACAAACTTGCACACAGAACACGTATTGCTGGCTTTCCTTTTTCGTGAAGGTTCAGAAGGTTTAGTGGCTGAACATGGCCTGGATGCAAGCATTTTTAGGATTTCTTGAATGAAGCATAATATTCGTGTTAAAGCATTAATATAAACAACAGGATATGCCCTTTGGAATATTTTGAAATAGAAACGGTGTTGCCGAGCCCGCCGGCGGGAGCGGCGCGCGGCCGGCGGCGCCCGTGCGGACGTGCTCTCTCTCTCGTGATTTTATATCTAAGTCATCATCATCATCATCAGGTCAGCCGAAAGACGTCCAATGCTGGACATAGGCCTCCCTAAGGCTCTCAACTCTGACCGGTCTTGTGCTTTCCGCATCCACCGCGGTCCCGCGATCTTTACCAGGCCGTCGCTCCATCTTGTTGGCGGCCTACCGACAGCTCGTCTCCCGGTCCGCGGGCGCCATTCGAGAACCCATAGACACAATCGACCATCAGCGTCACGGCATTTTTCATTGTAAAAGTAAAATAGTAAACTTACAAAGACTGGTATGGACAGCAGGCGAGTAGGCAGGTTGCAGGATTTGGCAAGGTTCTGAGTCGCATTCATGAAAGCCACTTGTATGTCGCGGGCCAACATCCATTGGACTTGCTTATCTGTGAACAAATGTGTAATAAGAACATAGAATACGATAAATCTACATTTTATTCATAAGGCAACTAATACTAAATATGCGTATTATTTATTTAACACAAGCATACAGGTAAAATACACCAATGAGATGAAAGTCACCAATGAGAGGGTCTTGAAAAGAGTTGAGGAGGCACGAAGTACTCTGAATATTATCGTGGAGGGCACGACGATCTGATACTGAAAATTATAGAAGGAAAGAGAGGAAGGGGAAGGCCGAGGAAAGAGTATTTAGACCAAATAAAAAAGAAGATAGGCGTTGTGTTGTATCAGGAGGTGAAAGAACTCGCATTGGAGATAACGGACTGAAGACCACTGCATCTACACGATTGAAACTCTTAAATAACAAGATGATAATGATACAACACAATCCAAAAATAGGGTAGAGGAACCAATAGATGAACGATTAAGCGACTATAGCAACTTTGGACGGCTCGTTCTTGATGACGTGAAGTACTTTTGGGTGGCACATATTTTTTTTACATATTCTTATATGTTCTAGAATGCACTAGTACCTACTGAAGTTAAATATTATTGCACAGTATTTTATAAAAAATGATTGAATCACAAAATAGACCGTTTACCCCAATAGTTGAACACGTGTGCCCTAATTATGAACGTTTGAACCCAATAGTTGAACTAATAATGTTAACGTAATCTTTTTACTTGGAAAATGGTTACCCATCTAAATTGCATGCAATATGCTGAGTGCTTTTTAGTGATATTTACCCTCAAGTGTTTTTATATTTAAAACCTTGGATATGTTGAGACAACATATATTAATTATTTTAATATTTATTTAATCACAACCATTAGCATAAAATAAAATAAAAATACTGTTATTTAAACCAAAATACTATATATGATGAACGGTGTTAATTCTCATACTAAAAGAAATCCTCAAATAACAGACTTAATTAACGATATTCGTGTTCATCTTTTGGTAAGTAAATCACTAATTAGTGAAAGATTAATTAATGTGACAAAGTTTTCGTGTATCACACGAAACGTATTTAATTTTAAGCATTGAAAGAAATTGCTCAGTAGTAAGAACATGAACACCGTTCAAGTATTGGGTTTCCAGTTAAATATTGAAACCATTACTTGAACATCAAATATCTCAATAATTACTTACAAAAGTATAGTTTTGTATAAATAAGATGAAGAATAAAATAACAGTTAATTGCCTTCGATACGAATTTTACTGTACGGTACCAAAACTTTTTCAAAAAATAAGTTTAAGCTAAAATTTTGAATGTGCTATCTTAACTAGACTCCCATAGTAATGGTGTCTTATGCAATAATAGCCTGTGCACAAGAGAATATAGATAGGAAAATCAAAAAAACCACCATCCATATTCTCAGTGACAATCAAGCAGCACTGAAGGCACTTACATCACCTAAGGTAGACTCGCGACTAGTATACAACGGCGTCCAAGCACTGAACAAGCTTGGCAGACACAACAAAGTGAGACTGGTATGGATTCCAGGACACAAGGGCTTCGTAGGTAACGAAAAAGCAGACGAGCTTTCAAGAGCAGGGTCCAACAACGATTACACGGGACCCGAACCATTCTTCTAAACCATGATGGACAGCCTTTGCACCAGAAATGACCTGGAGCGAGGGGTAAGACCTCTTTCGCGAAAACGCGACTACAATTTGGATTGGACAGACATAAAAAAACTTCTTTTATCTAAAAGTTAAGGACGATTGAATGAAAAGGACTGCCAACTACAAAATATCGCGCTGCTTTAAAATAAGGTACCTATTAAGCCTTGCTGTAGCCAGTCTTGCTAAGATGTCTTTCTTCCATTCATTTCGTATGGCACTAAGATTTCTGTCATGAACAATAATTATTGTACTAGAGCTCTTGTACTAGTACTCTCTGGGCTGTAAACCTCACGACCTCATTTTAGATTTTTTTTTTCCATAATAAAATTCCAAAAAACGAATCGACACTGACTCGCCGTCTGTTTGTTACTTCTTCGCGAACCGCTGGACCGTTACCAAGATTTGGCAAAGAAATGGTTTGAACATTGAGGAAAGTTATAAGTGAGGACACTTTTTATTCCTGAAAATGATAGTTTCCACGGGATAGCGATAACCGAATGCTACACAGACGAAGCCGCGTGTAACCAATAGTCTAAAATCCAATTTAAGGGAGAAAAGTAAGAAATAAGTACGTTCTCATTTTAATATTCTGTTCGTATTTGAGTGAGACAAATATTTTTTTCAAATTCAAAATTGTAGCTTTAATAAACTTGTAAGCTGAAACAAAATGCTAATTTCCCGAGATACATTACGTACAATTATGTAAATGTGTTTTTCATTGAGATATTTGAGAGAATTGCATTTGGTATCTCCGGCGATACAGTGAGACCCAACTTAACTGACGAGATGCTATTTTATTAACAAAGTTAAAGTACTTAAGTACCTAAGTATCATAATTATGAGCCACTGTAGAACCTTATCTCAATGTATTTTGACAAGAAGTTAATGCTTTTAAATGATAGATACGACGGAAGAAAGAAATAGTCTTCGATTGTACAAGGACGAAAATGTATTTAATTGCAACTGGTTACGAAGCGCTGGTTAGGTACTTATGCAACTGAAGCTTTTTCGAACGTCAAGCAGTTACAATTTGTTACATATACAAAGAAACAATGTGTACTTAGATAAAATGTTTAAGGCCACTGTTTTGCTGATAAAGTTCCTGATTCCAGCTGCTTAACGGATTTTTCTTTGCATTGTCAAGCTTGGAGGTAAATTAACTGCCAAAAAATCCTCCCGATTTTTTATCTGGGTTAAGCAAGTTTATCTGCTGGATAAAACCATCAAACACTTGAGAAATAAAAAAAAATCTGGTAGAATATGATTAAATATATAGCAGATAGGCTATCAGGAACTTTGTTAGCCAGTAGGTAGTGAATACAGTCATGTAGTTTATGGAGAACTGTCAAAAAAAAATGTTGATACGTATTTTTATGTCTGACTGTACCTACGAGTCTAGCATATCCTTTTATTGAAGCCAATTCCAACAAAAAACTACAAAAAAACGGAATTCAAACCTTCATTCAGAGAAGCGACGTTGGAAATTTACATCAATATCACTTTTATTGCCTGGCCAATTGGATTCATAATTGCCTGGGGACCCCAGACATGGAATATTGGAAACGCAATTAAGCTGGAAAAGGTTTATTTAACCCTTAACTATAAAACGGGAATATTCGAAGGGATTTTTGTCAGGTTTTTAAATATATTCAGCTTAAATCAATAGTCAAAGACCATGAAAATGGACTGGACTCTTAGAAAGATGTAGTTTGGATGTTGACATTGCAAAAAAGCAGCAAAATTAATTCAGCTGTTTTAAGATATCTAACTTTTGAATTAAAATGTAGGGGTTTTCCAACATTTCCAAGTTGGTTACATTATAGTTCATCATTTTGTGTCAGGTTGTGTGTCATTTAGAACTTTCATTGCTTTATCATGTAACTAGCTTATGCCCCGCGGCTTTGCCCCGTGAAATATTAGAAAATGGACTAGTTCCCTATCCCGTGGTAATTTCGAAAAATCCCTTCTTAATGCACCTCTAGGATACTCGAGGTATATGTTTGCCAAATCTCAAGTCTCTAGGTCCAGTAGTTTAGGATGTGCGTTGTCCGTCAGTCAGTCGTGGTACTGTTTTGTAGGTATAGATATTTACCCGTGTCATCCAAGTAAACTTCAATCTCTGAATTCTGCACATCAAGATCAGTGGCGTGTCTGGGATCACCCATCCGCTCCATCAGGCTCGAGGAGAAGTTCGCTTGGAAGACCAGCACCACTCGGCACTTGCCGTGGTACGCTGCAGATATCGCGACTTCTTTCGTGGGGTAGTACACCTGCAAGGAGTAAATAGTTATAGGGCTGAGGGTTGAGCACGACTTTTCGATACCTGCGTCACGTAAAATCGAATAGTAAACGTTGTCGAGTTTGTATGACGTTTGGAACAGCGCCCGCCCGTGAGCGTATTTGGAACTAAAATTTTGTATGAGGTTTCTCGATCTCGATACGATAACCGTAACGTTACGCAGCATTCGTAAAGTCGTGCTCGACCCTCTGATGACTGATAATAATCACCATGATCTCAAATGGAATATCTTTTTATATTTTTTAATTTTTTTTAATTTTTTTTACGGTTATCCCGTGAATATCAATTATACTTTTAATAAACTCAATGAAACATAAATACGCAGAACAAAAAACAGAAAAATGCCAACCCCGGAAAATGCGAATCTTGGCGTAAGGGTATGGCATTCGACCCGGAGTGTCGAGGATCCGGGTTCAATTCCCGGGGTTGGCATTTTTTTAGTTTTTTCTGTGTATTTATGTTTCGGTGAGTTTATTGAAAGTATAATTTTATTAAAATGGTGATTACCATTCATCATCATCACCATTATTACACTTGACGCACACAAATTCCAAAAACCTCAGAGATGCGAGCCGGGGTTCGAACCCACGACCCTCTGCTTCAGAGTAGGCCATAGGCCAAATAAATAGACTATAAATATCTACTGCTGGATTAAGTTTGTAATTTTTAACGAGTTTTCCGGTGAAGGTAAACATCGTGAGGGAGCCTGCACACTCCTGCGAAGCAATTCAATGAGGTGTATGAAATTTCCAATCAGCATTTTGCCCGCGTGGGAACTATAGCCCAAGCCTTCTCATTCTGAGAGGAGGCCTGTGCTCAGCAATGGGACGTAAAACAAGGGTGGTGATGACACTAACGACCGGATAGCCCAGTGGTTAAAGCACCTGACCACGAAGCATGAGGTCCCGGGTTCGATCTCCGACGGGGCAGATGTCTGTATGGTGAATACGAATGCTCGTACTAGAGTCCTGGATGTTTATTATGTATTTATTTATCTACTAGCGGACCTGAGAGACTTCGTTCTCTCAAAAAGATTTGGAATGTGGCAGTTTTTTGTTCAAATTGACAGGTTGTAAAGGACTTGGAGTCAAGTCTTAAATAATATCGCGAAGCCAACCAAAATAAAAATCAGTACTAATTATCTATAGCTTTTACATTTTTTGACTATTCAATTTGGTCGGGTTCGCGATATTAGATCCTCCAACGCGAACACGCACACTGTTTTGATAGATGTGATTGAATTTGAACTTTGTGCAGCGATAATAAAGTGCAAATTGACTCTTTGACGTTAGGAACACACCTACATTGCTTAGACAACAGTGAGTGCCTATAATTTAATATGAACTTTATTGAATAGCAATAAAGTTCAAATTGACTCTACATTTTAATTAGAAAACGTTTGTTTGGGAAAGAAAAGGGCTGTTTTTAAGGTTTTCCCGTAAATTATTCGAATTTTTCTCGCCGTAAAAACCATCCTTGGACTTCAACGAACATTAAAAAAAAAGAATTGGTAAAATTGGTCCAGGTGTTGTTGAGTTATGCGATTACCAACACATTTCGCCATTCATTTTTATATTATAAGAGAAGATAGCCATGATAGCCTAGTGGTTTGACCTATGGCCTCTCAAGTAGAGGGTCGTGGGTTCAAACCCCGGCTCGCACCTCAGAGTTTTTCGGAATTTATGTGCGGAATTACATTTGTAATTTATCATGAGCTTTTCGGTGAAGGAAAACATCGTGATGAAACCTGCACACTCTTGGAAGCAATTCAATGATGTGTGTCAAGTTCCCAATCCGCGCTGGGCCCGCGTGGGAACTATAGCCCAAGCCCTCTCGTTCTGAGAGGAGGCCTGTGCCCAGCAGTGGGCCGTACAAAAGGCTGGTGATGATGACAATATATAAGTACCTATGTTTATCCGTTGTCTAGTACCTATGTTTCGCGGGTGGTAGGACCTTGTGCAAGGTCCGTCCGGATCGCTACCACCATCTTACTCGCTAATCCTGCCGCTAAGCAGCAGTGCTTGCACTGTTGTGTTTCGGTGTGGAGAGTAAGACAGCCGGTGTAATTACGAGCACAAGAGACATTTCATCTTAGCTCTCTAGGTTGGCAACGCATCTGCAAACCCTCCGGGGTTGTGGGTGTCTATGGGCAGTAGTGATCACTTACCATCAGGTGACCCACTTGCTCGTTTGCCTTCCTCGTCGTATAAAAAAAAAAGTACCCATAACACAAGCCAATTTGGGACTAGGTCAAGTGGTGTCATATTGTCCCACGATATTTATGATTATTAATGTACAGTCAGCAGCAAAAGTAACCAAGCAACCGAAGCGGTCACAATGATCTGCATAAGCTCTTATGCCTATAACAATAGAGCCGTGCTTAGATCACAGTGAACGCTGCGGTTGCTTAGCTACTTCTGCTGCTAACTGTACAGAGGTACAGAGAAACTAACTATAGTGAAACTAGTTGCAACAGACTTATTATTTTAAACGAACGAGAGATTTGATAGACAATAGCTGACCTCTGTTTTAATGAAGCACTGTAACTGACTGTTGTCAAATTAAATAAATTTTACATTTTCACTTATCAAGCTTCCAAAAACATTCGTAACCGATGCCTCACTTTTACTGCATTTAGAACGATTTTTAACTTAACAAAAAGTAATGAAAGGAGGCAGTTTGATCACTGAAAATTATGACGTCATTCTGTAATTCAGTACAGACTGACATTTCAAAAAAAAGTTGCTGATTTGACCAAGAGGCAACATCCCTATTGTGCTTGGTACTACGCATCGCTTTCGCTGAAATAACGCTGCCTCCGCGCTTCCAAGTCAGTAAATACGGAAATAGGAGCAAATGAACAAGAAAACGTTCAGTAACGGAACTAAATAACGCCCCCCCCCCTGGGTTTTTTTTGGGGGTTAACGCTCCATTAGTTCTGTAAGGTAGTTAATGATGGTTTTGCTTTTCTGTAAGTAATGTTATTTGTTTTGTTTTTCTTTTGTTCAATCAGACATCGCAGACAATAAAACAATGTGGCCTTTGTTAGGGAAAAAACATCGGTTTGTTTTTGCTTTGTGAGCAATATTAGTACATGTTGTCCGAGGGCAGTAAACCAGCAATTTCAATTGAATTAATTATAATAAATTTCTTTCTTTTAAATTTCATTCGCAATAGTACCTAGACAAGATTGCTGTGAAGACAAAACTATTTTATCTCTAATGTAACTGACGTTAAAGTGATTTTTAGTTTATTTATTTTTTTAAAGATATACCTACATTTATATCGTTTTTTTTTTAATCGTACCTTCCTACACTACTCCCATAATTTCTATTGAAAACATTAAAAAGAAATTATCTTTTTTTTGCGCGTACAAAATTTATTACAGATCTTGAAAGCTATATTCTCTTTTAACAATCAAACTTACCAAATTAGGCTGTTTCCGTGACAAGAAGTCGAGATACTGGCAGCTGAACATCTTCAAGTTCCACTCATAGGTATTCGGGTCCAGTGGACAAGTCTTCTCATAGTCACAGGGCACGTTCGTGTTGTTCTCGCCAAGTTCATAGTTCACAACGCCGATGGGGAGACCCACGGGGTCGTGGCCGATGGCAATGCAGAAAAGGACCATTTGAGAAAGCGGCAGAACCACGATGAAGGCTAGAAGGCTGGAACAAAAATAAGAACAACATTTAAAAACATAACATAACAAAAGCAAAAGACGGAATCCTCATAGGATTACTTCGATGTGAGTCTGTCGGTCTGGCAATCACAAGTAAATCAAAATCTTCCCAGTTCCCATTGACCTGGAATCATGTAATTTGGCTTGAAGAAATGTCTCACAATACAAGTCAATGAAAAATCCGAAATAAGGTGGCCAAGGAAATTGGTGAGAGAGTCCGACTCGCGCTTGGCTGGTTTTTAATGGTTGTGCAAAACAGAACATGATAAACAAATGTAAAGGCGTGAACAAAATTCATGGCGCATGCGTAGGCTATGCACCAAAAAGAAGTATCCAAAACCGCGAAATTTTCTGTGCGAAAAGTTCTGAGAGTAGTTTTTAGGATAAGTCAAGAGTTCACTGGATACATGTATTATCATTTATTACAACTGCTTGTTTATTTATTTATTTATAATGTTAAAACTGATAAATTATAATGTTAAAAACAACATCCATGACAATTTTCCCGTCTGATATTTTCAAACGTGCATTAACTCTCGTGATAATTTCCAGGAATTTCCAAGAACACTAATTGACTCTTATGAAAATCTCCAGAAATTTTCAAGAGTCCTTATTGACTTTCAAAGTATCAAACCTGTAATTCCTGAATAAGCTCAAGAAGTTTTTCCACATCAGCGACTTCATGTGCCTCCACTGCATCGGCTTGATCCTCTCAAAGCAGCTGGTGGGAGGCTTCTCTTCAGGAGGCAAGGCTTCCATGGGAGAAGTGATGTCTGGAGTCACCACCACGCGACCTTTGCTGCTCATGGAGACATTGTCGCCGAATTCGCCCGAGATCTCGCCAAGGTCGTCTTCGAGGTCTATCACTGATGGATCCTGGAGAAAGGACGTTATGCTGCAGTCAAGTTTTTTGAGATACGACAAAGGGTGTGTGGGATGCCTAAAAAATAAGTAAAAATTTAGACAAATCATTATTAACCCCAGTTGAAACGGGAAAGGGGCAGGAAGGAGAAGAAGTAATTTTACAATCATAAATTCTTTTTTCACCAAGAGAATCCTTACTATTTTCCATACTTCTGAGAAATACAGTAAGCATCTTATAATTGGAAAACACGAGGAATATGAAGGTGCAATTCGTGTCATTTTGTATCTGCCATGGGCTCTTTCTTTCGTATCTTAAATGTAGGTACAGAGAGATCGATTCTGACCTATTAATCATAATAAAACAGTAAAATTATTTGTTTCATATTGACGAAGTAAAGATACAAGAATAAATTGATAAAACCTAAAACGTTCCTAATAGGAAAGCGTCATTGTCTATGCAGTCTCCAATTTAATAATTTAATTGAAGTACTCACTGGTAACGACGGCAGCTCCACCTTCTCCACAATATCAGCCAGGATACTGGATCTGCGCCGCTTCCCCATGTTTTGTAGAACTGCTAATTTCAGGAACACGTCCTCGAGATTTTCAGCCTGGTAGCGTCTCATCAGCTCATTTGGAGCCTCTTCAGCGAGGAATCTACCTCCACGCATCAGGCCAATCTGAAATAGATATCATTATTATTGCTACTATTCTAACATGTTTCTACTCAAATTCCAATAACTTTTAAATCCAACTGCCGAATTGCAAAGGAATGAAATTCTCTCCCTTCATCTGTGTCTCTGAATCTCTTCAATTAAAATAGGCTGTTATTGAACCGGTGAGTTACATCTTTGGCCTCATATTAGCTGCACTTTTCATCAAGTGGAATAGCAGTCAATAGTTGGTCAGTTCTTTGTAACAAAAAAACATTGGTGTCCGACAACCGTAAGAAGACACTTACGCAAAGCAAGTTTTGCAAGATAACGTAGAAAACTAAGCCTATGTCTTGCTGTGTTCCCAATTTGTTTTCACCATGTTATACTTCCTCATCTTCGACCTAATTTTGTCGACATGTACGATTAAGACTTTCAGCTTGAAAACTTTACTGAAACTTACGATATCAGCTTGCTTGGTCTCGTCAATGTAGTGGGTGGTGATGATCACAGTGGTCCTGCCACCCTTCGTGATATCCACCAGGTGATCCCAGATACTGCAAAGAAGCGTTTTAGTTAGGTAAGTTAATTGAACAACGTGAGAGAACCAAAGACTCGGAGCTTGTCTGGTACACAAAATGACCACGAAGTTGACTTTTTCTTCGGTCAAATATTATGGTTACCGTGCCCAATGGCAATCAGAAAACATATTTCAGTTTTTAGATTGAGGTAGACTACGTTTTTTTGTAATAAACATAAAGAAGTGAAGTTTGCTTAAACGTTATTGACCATATATACTACTGTAGTCTTTGTTATTGACTTGACAAGCTGCCGGCTGTCTGGACATGACAATGAACTGTAACTTTAAAAAAAAGGTTAAGTTAATTTCGCCTATGACTGAGTTATGAACTTGAAAAAATTGCTGTAGGATATAACTGACGTAAGATACTATTACTTACTCACGTTTTAAACCGTGAATAATCCGGTATCTTACGTTAGTTCTATTTATATCTGAGTTTCATGGTAGTTTGGTCAACATAGATTATACAAACAAAGAAGAAAGAAAGAATTATGTATTATTTCAACAACAACTTTGTACAGTCAAGGAATTTAATTCCCTACCCATTTCGTTGAAATGTTGTTAGACATTCGCTATGCATTAAGGTCGAAAATGTCAACGCAAACGCGACATGTCAAACCAACGTCGTGTTCTATCTAGCTCTTATGGTGACAGTTTGCTATACGATATTAAACCTTAGGTGGGTTGGAAATTAAATTCCTTGACTGTACCTAAGGACAGTATCTTATAATACAGCCAAAGCAAAAAGAAAGATACAGCGTTGATAGGTTGTCTCAAAAAAGGAGTCCGACTCAGCATGTGTCGGACACAGCGTGCAGAATGCATACTGGATCTATTTGTATTATACCTTTGACGCAGGACAGGGTCCACTCCAGCTGTAGGCTCATCCAGGATTACGAGCTCTGGCTGATGGATCAGGGCCGCAGCTAGCGACACCCGCCTCTGCTGACCACCTGACAGCGTTTTCACTTGCCTGGAGACAAATTTACATTTTAACCCTTAACAAGGCAGAGGCAATTTAACGACCACATACACTTAATTGGAAATTTAATCTTAGTACCTGAATAATATAGCACAATATCAATTGTGTTCATTTAAAATGTGACTTGCTTCAGAAATATCCTTTGTCGGGTGTTTTCCATAGCTGCTATTGATTCAGTGCTAGTATGGTCCAATGTTTATTTTCTAATAGCGGAACGCCATGATGCCATGTCCCAAAGTGACGTTGAAACAAAATACAAGCACTTTGCAGTACTTACACCCCCAATTTTGTATTAAACTCCATTATACATTATTATGGATTATCAATGTAATCGTTCCCGAAACGTGGTGAGTCGCGGCCTATTATAAGAAACATAACGTCGATATTTTACTGTATGTTTGAGAAAATCTGTATCTTATTTATACGCCTGAATGTCGAAGCTACGAGATATTTTAATGAAATAGGTACAAAATTCGACATCGTCTCACCATCGCACGTTGCTGAGAATCGGAACAGATGTAAGTACTCTTAAATATAAAAGATCGTAATGATTATAAAATCACGGGCCTCAGTTTTCAATTGACGCAAGGCGGTGGATTTCTCAATGGCTTTTTCATCTCCTGGCAGAAAGTTAATGATCAACATTATCAAAGACATCAAACGATGGAGGAATGTGATTCACAACTTGTCGATGACCTAAGGACTTTAAGTACCTGTTTGTGTGAGAGCTCTTGCACAATTTAAATCCTTCGTATTGTCTTCAAGTTGTGTTTAGGTGACGTCAGCTGTTCTGCGTATTGACGCATGCGGAGCGACACTTCATTATTTATCTTTAATTGCTGGAGCCAAAGGCCAATGCCATAAAAACATGGAAAAACGTTACCTTTGCCAATTGTGTTTAGTTCTGCTGAAATCTCTTTAGAGAATAGTGTATCGTGGAAAAGATTTACGAAACCTGTGTTACTAATACCTTAACCTAAAGTATTTTACGATTAGAAACCTACTGAAAATATTTTTTTAAAGTAAACAACTGCCGTAGAAACACTTTGGGAGAATGAATTTTCGAAAATTATGATGTTGTTGAAGAAATTAGGTATGTTTCTGTGAGCACCTTGTTTTCTAACTTGGTCAAATAACAGAGATGCAAGAGGCGCCTGCCGCGTTCAGTTTAGCAAAAACCTAATAGTTTATACTAATTATACTCTAATCCAACTTGAACGCTTAAATTAGCGTGTGATACTTTTCGATATTCCTAGCCCCCTTTCAATACAAGTTTGAATTCTAGAATTCTTCAAGGCTATCTTACTGATAATCGAGAACAATGGGAGCGTTGCCATTGGGAGGTCATCATTCATTAGACTCACTCGACACCCGACCAACAATCACTCAAGACTGCCACACGAATCACCACATGTGCCCTACAGACCCAACAACTAACAATCACCACCACTACTATACTATACGCACTCTCAACCAGCCCATTTTTAAAGCACCAAAATCACAAAGTGCTACCAAGAATTCTACTGAGAAGTAAACCTTACGAGTAATGCTTTATGTCAACAGCACTCGCAGACGGCCAAGATATAGTCTTAGCCTAGTTTGGTTTCTGACGGATAACTATGTATATGCTGTAAAATATTGTTCTTGACCAAATAAATTATTTTGTATTTTGTATTTGTATTTCGCCTTCGGTATAGCAGACACAATAATAGAATTTCTATTGTTATAACGGCTATAGCCGCTTACCGCTGGCACACGTGTTAATACTAACTTGGTGGGATGCGGCAGGTTCAGAAGCGCCATCAGGAAGTCAACACGCTCGTCAACTTCGCTGGTGGTCATGCCGGCGATCCAACCGAAGTAGATCATGGTTTCCCTGATCGAGAACTCGCCGAACAATGCCACTTCCTGAAAAGAGTAAGGTTTGGTTAGGGGTTTTTAGACGATGGATTCAAAATACTCTTTTTAGAAAACGTACTACAGCATGGACTGGATAGAAAAGCATAAAGGGCTCTTATGAAATACGAGTCAAACTTAAGGGTTAGATCCACGGGCGAGTGTTACCGGAGAGTCCATAAAACCGCGGTAAAGCTAGCCCGTCTATAACGCCCTTTACAATTAAGACTATGAAAAGAAAAAGATGATAGTGAGTGAAACATAAAGCAGACAGACGGGAGGCGCCTTTGGCTTATCTATGCGCTACAATTTTTCTGCCACTTTTTGAGGGGGACGAGGAACACACGCGTACAGCATACGTCTACGCTCCTGTCAAAATTTGTTACGTTCCTACAAACGCACACTAAAACAAAACTGTCACACAAATGCCGAAAACGAACGAAATCAACAGAACCTGATCATTTCGATCAGACTTAATGTTAGATATTTAGCAGAGGGGAAATCGCGCGTTAACATCGCCATTCCTTTCCTGCTCTAACATGTGCAATAATCAAGATGTGGTATGACCATTTAAAGAGGCAAGGCTGTTTTTAGTTTAAAACTTTTAATTTATTGAATCAGGCGTTACTTTGCAGAGGTCCATATTTATGACCCAAAAACAATTAGGTACTTTGCTCACCCGCGACCACAAATGACCGTGTCAGCGTTTAGTGTAGTGGTAGTGGTGATAGTTGGGTCTGTGTGGCATGTGTTGATTCGTGTAGCAGTGAAGGCGGGAGGTATTGCATGGAAACTTACATTTGCCGCACAGATATAACTATTTTTATCTACACACATATCATAAGTCCTCTAAAATGCGTTCAGAAACCGTAGAAAATGACCAGCATTGCAGTACATCGTCGCCTCCCCCGCCGACCACCACCACCAGCAGGTCCTGCAGTAAAGTAATAGTCATTACGACATCATTATGACTTTTCGATATCGAATTCAATTTTTAAATTTGACGAAAAACGTAATTTACAGTCATAGTGAAATAAAACGGATCACTCACGTATATAAGTCGAGTTCAGTCCGACATGTATAATTAATAATGTGATATTGATTTTTTTTTACAAAAAAAAAACAGTTTACGAAACGTCAGCTCGGTATGTTTGTCTATCATTAAAAAAAAACCGTTCGTGACAGGTATGGGTATGATATATGCCTTCGGCTTCTGAACCCATCTTAGAGTACTTATAATGTGTGTGTAGATAAAGTAATGTATACATCTCCACATAATTAGGCCTTAAAACACCCTCATTATGTAGCAGTTGCATAAACTACTATTTACTTGTGGTCGCGGGTGAGCAAAGTACTTAATTGTTTTTATTATTTAAGACTTTTGTTGCAAATTTTGCGTCTTATTAATTTGATGTTTAAATTATCTTTTGTTCTGCTGATTCTTGTTCCATCTACATAAACAGAATTTAATATTTACTTTATTTTGTTTTTAATGTGGTTTTGCTTAATTGACGTAGGAAGCAGATGGATTTTCTTTTGCAATCATAGTGTTATTGTATTGTAGTATCGCTTATTGTATAAATCTTAACTAATCAAGCACAGCTTAGGCGCCAAGCAACTTATACAACAAATCTCCTGCCTAGTTAATATGCACTAATAATATTAATCCAATGTTATGGCCAGTCACACATGAATGGATGAACAGCTTATATCAACTAGGTCACTATTACAAGATTAGATAATTCCAAGCATAGGACGAGTAACTTACCCTATTATTCATAAACCTATTTTAACTAAAGTGCCGTTAAAGTTCGTTTGTCCGTTTTTGTCACATTGACATTTCCGTTAGTAAGAAGAAGACAAAACCTACGTTAACTAATGGAGGCTTGAGCGACGTTTATGAATATTGGTTTAAAAACTCGAACCGCAGGTTCCGGCCGTTTTTTTAATTTTAAAAGTTATTTTTTCTTTTTAATTCTACCAATTTATTTGAGACATTTATAAAAATGTGATATTTCGAATAGAACGCCTGCTTTGGCTAAATGAAACATGTCACTCAATTTTATGTTTCTACGTCTTTTTCTATATAAAAAATCAAAAACTAAATGCAATGTATTCCGGCCATTAACAAGTCAACGACAACGACAATGTTTGAGAAAAAAAAAACAGGTAGGTATTTTGGCCATGTACAACTTGCAACTACTGACTTAGTCAATGAAAATAATCGATTTATTGATTATTTTTGTTTTTATTTTTATGAAACATTCATAGAATGAAATTCAACATACAATGACAATGCAAAGAAAAATTCGTTAAGCAGCTGGACTTGAACCAGCAACCTCGGTAATCCGTACCACGCTCCACCAATTAAGCTATACTTAACGTTGGTGTACCTAACGAATTTTTCAATGCCTTGTGTCATATTTTATTTATAGATGGCGCTGAGGAGAGATCTTCCAAATAAAATATGACACAAGGCATTGAAAAATTCGTTAGGTACACCAACGTTAAGTATAGCTTAATTGGTGGAGCGTGGTACGGATTACCGAGGTTGCTGGTTCAAGTCCAGCTGCTTAACGAATTTTTCTTTGCATTGTCATTGTATACTGACTTAGTCTCATCCCTATGAAATTTATTTATTTGCTTGAAGTTTCTGATTATTGCCATTGTTAACTATAGGATTGTTGCGTGTGGTAAACAAGCAAGTCTAGCATTTTTTCCATAACTACAGTTAACATTGTCAATAATAATCATAATATCATGGGACAATTGACACCAATTGACCTAGTCCCAAACTAAGCAAAGCCTGTACAACTAGACAACGTAAATACATATTGAACATCCAAGAACCGAGAACAAGCATTCGTATTCATCATACGACCATCTGCCCCGTCCGGGGATCGAACCCAGGACCTCAAGCTTCATAGTCAGGGTCTCTAACCACTAGGCTATCCGGCCGTCGAATTTAGAAACTTCATAGCGGTATTAGCGGTGCAATGTGTCAGGATTGATTTCATAGCGGCGAGGCACTATAAAAAAAGAAAAAAAGATTTTTTTTTTTTTCAACAACGACAACATTGTACCTAAGTATAGTATCATAAAATATTCCAAAACAAACAAAAAAAATATTGATACAACGTTGATAGGTTGTCTCAAAAAAAAGGAATCCGACTCAGCATGTGTCGCAGTACAGGGTGCAACGACGCTGTTATTCAGTGGATCCACTATAGTTCATACGCAATGCGGGGACACAATAATGGTCTGTATTTCGACGTCTGTGGTCTGTGTCGACATCTCTAGCCTCGCAAATAATAGATCGGTGCGCAGCAGCGCGCGCTACCGTATACGATTGCGTGGTCGCCATGTTTGTTTTAAGTGTTACCAATTTTAATTTGTAATGACACGGAGTGCTGCACTCAGTCACTCATATCAATTAAATGTTGTGGATCTGAATCCTAAACGCGTTTCAAAATAACCTAGCCTAACCAACTTAGAAAAGTTGAAAGTCATTTCAAAGTTCAATATTTCAAAACGGATGAACCGATTTTAATGAAACTTAGCTAAGAACCATCTCGATTAAACTAGCTTTCGATTAAAGAAAACCGCATCGAAATCCGTTTGAGAGCTATGATGCCACAGACAAATACACAGATACACAGGTCAAACTTATAACACTTTTTGCCGGGGTTAAAAAAAAATATTAGACGCGCTTTTTCTTAGGCCAGTATGTCGATGGGTTTAGATTATATCCACTGAGACGTACCTATGCATACTAAATTTCAAGTCAATGCAGCCATTAGATGGGTTACAATTCTACTTTACACTATCAATATTCACCCGAACGTACAAACAAATAAATACAAAAACCTTTCAAACACTAAACCACATAGCTGTTCAATGCTTGGCGTAAAACATTCCCGATTCTCCCGGTCATTGTTTCCCGATTCAAAGGCCCGGTCATAAAACAAATCAGAATGCCACAAAGTAAATTCGTTCACATTAATCCAAAAAAATTCGGCAATAATTTAAAACATTTCCCTGTAAATTCGCGCTGACCGCTCTTTTATGGCGGGAATCAGAAAAGCCATTCACTCTGCGATATGCTGGAAAGCTTGATGGAGCGTGTTTTGTGAAACACCCTTAGAGCTGCAGGCTTGGAATGCATTTGGGCGCAGTTAAGGGAAAGGATCCAATCCACGAAACAAGCAAAATTCAGTTGAAGTTACATCAAAATCCGTTTTTTTTTGTGCTTTATACATGGAAGAGTAACAATCATCCACAAATGTATCCTCACAAACTTTCGCGTTTTTAATTAATGGTAAGATTAATATTGTGATACGGTATGAAAATAAATTGCAAGCGAAAACGTATAGCGTTTGTACAAACTGTACCTATAGCCGATAAGTCCACTTTGTACTCGAACTTGATCATTGTAACTTGTGTTTTTGTTCTGTTTTTTGTACAATAAAGTGTTTACTTACTTACTTAAACCGACTGTATAGTCATTATATTTCCCTACTTAGAGCAGGAAAGGAATGGAGATGTTAACGCGCGATTTCCCCTCTGCCAAAAACATTAAGTCTGATCAAAATGATCAGGGTCTGTTCATTGTGTGCGTGTTTTTGGCATTTGTGTGACAGTTTTGTTTTAGTGTGAGTTTGTAGGAATGTAACAAATTTTGACAGGAGCGCAGATGTGTGCTATACGTATGTGTTCCTCGTCCCCCTCAAAAAGTGGCAGAAAAATTGTAGTGCATAAATAAAGCAAAGGCGCTTCCCGTCTGTCTGCTTTATGTTTCCCTACCGTATTGTACGTTTAAGTCATGACACTTCGTGGGTTCTCACCGTTAACGTCATAGTAAAGAGACATTTTATTGTACAGCAGTATAGGTTACGATTGAATTGGTTCTATTGGTTCGTTCAACCGAACCATATTTGCTACGTCCAAAGGCCACTGAATTGAAACTTAGGCCAGTATTAAAAAGCTTTTTTAACCTCCGACAAAAAATAGGTGTGTTATAAGTTTGACCTGTGTATCTGTGTATCTATCTGTGGCATCATAGCTTCCACACGGATGGAACGATTTTGGTGCGGTCTTTTTTAATCGAAAGCTAGTTTAATCGAGGTGGTTTTTAGTTAAGTTTCATCAAAATCGGTTCACCCGTTTTTGAAATATTGAACTTTGAAATGACAATGTCGGGGGTTTTTCAACTTTTCTAAAGTGGGTTAGGCTATTTCTGATCAGAATCAATGTTAAATTATGGTACAGGAAATATTGTATTGGGTCAAAAAATACTCCTTTAGAAACACTATTAAGTAATTAAATGTAATGTCCATTAAATATTCATGAGTGCTGCGCTGCGGTTTCGTCATTTAGTCATAACCGCAACATTAGTCCTACGCTTTTGAGATGAACAATGAATAGATTGCTTTAATGGTTCGGTATTGTATCGGTTTCTATAAAATTGCAAGCCAAGTTTTACGTGCAAAATTATTGCCCAATACGCAAAATCTAAGTTATTCAAAAAGCTAAGTTATTCAGCTTTGGAAATAAATTTGCTTGTTGCTCTACGATGTAAGTGTAAGTTTTAAAAAGTGAAAATGGCGCGGTAGGTACTAACACGATCGAAAACACAAAATTATATCAAGATAGAAGGAAACAGTTTATCGATTTGAATGAAAACCTGGCGTGTAACACTTTGCAAAGATATTTTAAGACAAAGAGTTAAGTACTTGTGTACCGATGAAAGGAAATACTCCGATTAATAGCTTTATCGGGGTATTTACGGCGTTGGTGTCGTATTGGTGTTTAAACAGTTTAAGTATTATTGACAAACCAGACATTTTGTTTTTCCGAGATGGTCATTAGCTAAGTTTCATCAAAATCGGTTGAGCCGTTTTCAATATATTGGACTATGACATAAAAATGTCGGCTGTTTTTCAACTTTTTCTAAGTTATATCAAGTTGTTTTTCGTGTTTATGCGTAGTATGTAAACCTAACCACAGATACCACGTTACAACCATTTTCAAACCGTGATGTCTTCATTCGTATGGTTCTTACCTCAATCTAAAATAACCTAACCTAACAAACTCAGAAAAGTTGAAAGCTTGAACTATAATCGTCCCACGATAACTCTGCCAGACAGACATTAATTAGCAACCCAGAAAAATCACGCTGGCGTAATACTTTTTTTATGTCACTCAGACATTTCTTTGATTAAAAATAATAATGATAGTAGGAATTAAAAGTTGCTGTTTTTTTTGAATGTGGCTCTATCCATTAGAGGACAATTTTGCCAGTGTTTAGTAGGTTTTACGTTATACGGTGAAAAAAAAATCTAGAAAACGAAATATGAGAGGTATTTTAATGGTGGATAGTGAATGAGCGATGACCTGTTTAATGTTTAATCTAATCAAAAGTTCAAAACGTGTTATTGAAGACTATAAATCAGTGTTGCCTTAAACAAACTTTAGATTTCTACTGTTGTCAGTTCGTTGCAGAGTTATCGTTTGACGACTACAGCTGTATTTAAAAAGACACCGCGCCCGAATCATTCCAATCCGCTTGGGCTTGGGAAATGCTCGACAGTCACACGTATACGCAAATATGAAGCTTATAACAACCTCCTGTTTCGCATCACTGGGTACCTTTAGCTACCGTACTTTCTATTCCGTACTCAGAGTCACTCGCGTAGTTGAAGCTAAGCCTTTAATTGTGTCCAAATTAAGGCAATAACTCATTGGCAGTGTTTTGGGGCAAATACCTGCCATAAATAACGTTACGCAATCTGATATAACTAGAGAATTCGGGCTGATAGTGTTGGTAACCAGGGAGGTAAGCTTCGTAACTGTAACGGAATCCGAAAAAACAGTTTTGAATAATATCGGATAGGTGTGGCATCGTAATGAACATGTTATCGTCTGTCAGTTTTTAACCCCCGACGACAAAGTAGAGGTGTTATAAGATTGACCTGTGTATCTGTCTGTGGCATCATATCTCCTAAACGGACAGACCGACTTCGATGCGGTTTTTTAATCGAAAAACTAGTTTAATCGAAAAAGTTCTCAGCTAAGTTTCATTAAAATCGGTTCACCTGTTTTTGAAACATTGAACTTTGAAATCACAATGTCGGGGGTTTTTCCACTTTTCTAAGTTGATTAGGTTATTATTACCTACAGCCTTATCCACACTGGCGATTTACGAGCGAGTTTTGTATTGAGGCGATCACGCAACGTGTTCACCGCGAGCGATATTTGTATGAAGCACTCGCTCGCAAATCGGTACCTAGTGTGATAAGGCTGTATACTAATAAAGACTTAAATGAATGATTGTTGTACCAAATAACAACTTAAAAATAAAGTCAAATTATTACCAATTTGTCTTTTACTTTTACCTACCGTTTCTTAAAAATCGAATATCCGTAACAGAAACTATCCGAAACTAACGGATAACCTGAAATAATTATATATCCGAAACCGGTAGAATATGTGTTTCTGTATCCGTATCCAAACAACTCCATAACTCCATCCATGACTCCATCATAACTCGTATCCATAACAACTAGCCTTAGCTTGAACTACAATAATTAAAATATTATTTTAGCTTCAACTAACCCCTAGGTAGGAAGTTAGTATTACGCGTAGGTATTGGATAGAACTGATTGGTTTTTGCATCCCATCGTTACCGTTTTTATTCTCTTGTGGATTCAGCTATCGGTCTTCCTTATTTTTTTAGGGGCCAGTGGGATGGAAACGTACATTTCGATAGTTATACTTACCGTGTTTTGGTTTCGTTGCGGTTTAGGGCAATATCGTGTGATACGATTATACCTAAGTATTTTTTTATGAAATGAGTAAAGTCACCGAGAGGAATGACCGCCAAGTCCTTGTCTCACCAACGAATGTGACTTATGTTTATGTGACAGGTTGTAAGTTTTCTACATTTCATGATATGAAGCGCGCTAAAACAAAACTGACGCTGGGCTATTATTGTACCTATAGATGTGACTTAAAATAGAGATTGCTAGCTGTTAAAGTTATGTTTAAGCAAGGAGGATAGTATACGGAGTGTCAAAGCCCATACTTCGAATCGTTCCCCGCAGTCATGTTAAAATTCAGACAATTTTTTTGATGGCGCCAAGGTCGTAGCCAGCGGGTCAAATAATAACAAAACAGCGGTTTTTGCGTGAAAGAGTAACACACACAATATTTATGTATTAGTAGGATAGTAAGATTTAGAGAATAGCTTATTTAAACAACTGACGATCAGGGGAAATTTTCAGGAAGCAATTCGATACAGTCTGTTGTGGTGGTCCTTGGGGTAGGCCTACGTTACGTACGTCTAGCAGCTGATGATGATGATTCATCATCATCATTTCAGTTAGAAGACACTGCAGGACATAATGTGTTGTGTTGTTTAGTGGATCCACTGAAAAACAGCGTCGTTGCACCCTGTGCTCCGACACATGCTGAGTCGGACTCCTTTTTTTGGACAACCTATCAACGCTGTATCTATTTTTCGTTTTGGACGTAATTTAAGATACTGTACTATTACGTACAATGTTGTTGTTTCATTGAAAAAACAAATAATTATTTCTTTCTTTCTTTAAGCCTGCGCCAATTCCAATAAGGGCGATCCTGAGCCGCTTGCATCCATCAACTCCCTGACCAATTCGTCTATCCGCCTGCTAGGTGGCCTTTGGTCTTACCTGTGGCATGTACCCCACTCTGGGTCCGGGCACCCCACTCCCCGGGCTGCCTGGTCGTCCCCCCAGCACCCATATCTCTCCGGAGTTCAGTCTGCGTCTCCCCACGATGCAGGATAGAAGCGTCGTCTTGCCACAACCCGAGGCTCCGAGAAGACCGTAACTGCAACAAAACATAGAAATTAAATTGGGTCCATGGCGCTTACAAGCTTATTTTCAGAGTTGCAAAAGCGCTTAGTCGGTGCAATTTGTGACCAAAGGGCTGGCAGTTTTCTCTCTCAAAGAATCAGCATCGCTATTCAGCGAGGCAACGCTGCCAGCCTTTTAGGCACCATGCCACGGGGGCCTTATTTAGGATTTTATTTAGTTTTAAGTTTTAGTTTATTTGGTTTTAGCTTAAATTTAATGTCATTATAAATTGCATAGCTATGAGTACTGACTGTATGACTAATCAACACCCAGTATTGGACCTAGAATGCTGACATTGTCGCATAGAGGTTCCTTTTATGACGTCTACAAGGATAAAGACAGACTTTGCCAAATTCTCGAGGGATAGGGAATTCTGCCACAGGAGCGAAAGCCAAGTAAGAGACAATTTTTACTATGAGTATGTTGTATTTCCTAAACAGTGTGACGTTTTCCCAGGACGATAGGTACTATTATTATATCGATAATTTCAACAATACACCTACCGAATTAACTTTATTTACATAATAAAAGCAATTTACAATGACATTAAATCTAAGCTTAAACTAAATAAACTACAACTTAAAACTAAATTAAATCTAAATAAGGCCCCCGTGGCATAGTGCCCAAAAGGCTGGCAGCGTTGCCTCGCTGAATAGCGATGCTGATTCTTTGAGAGAGAAAACTGCCAGCCCTTTGGTCACAAGTTGCATCAACTAAGCGCTTTTGTAACTCAGTAATAAGCTTGTAAGCGCTGCTGGGACCCCATGGACCCAAAGTTTCAAACCCGACAGGAACAAAATTATAATTCGGACCGAGAGATTGATACTTAGAATTTTTTCTAAATATCACCTACCTACATCTCTGTATAGTCAGCAGCAGAAGTAGCTAAACAACCGAAGCGGTCACAGTGATCTAAGCACGGCTCTATTGTTATTGACATAAGAGCTTGTGCAGATCATTGTGACCGCTTCAGTTGCTTAGCTACTTTTGCTGCTGACTGTACACAAAAAATGTTAAGTACCTAATCAAAATTTTTTAGACCATTTGATACCTTGTTAACCCTCGACGCAAATGTGTTATAAGGTTTGACCTGTGTATGAGTGTATCTGTGTATGTTTCAGTGGCATCTTAGGATGAACGGATTTGGACGCGGTTTATTTTAATCGAGATGGTTCTTTCATGAAAATTGCTTCAGTCATTTTGAATTATTAAACTTTGTCATGAAAATGTCGCGAGTTTTTCAACTTTTCTAAGTTTTTCAATTTGAAATTGATTAGTAACTAAAACTTTTTTTTAAGCAACTGCTGAAACGGTTTTGATAAAACATGAATAACAACCATTTTGATTGAACCAGTTTTGGAAAAAAACTTGCATGAGCTGTGATACCACAGGCAAACACACAGATCTGATGCAAATGCCAATTTATAACACCCCTCTTGGTGCATTGTAGGTTAAAAGTACAGGCTTTAATTAACCTTTTATAGCAGCTAAGGAGTACAATATTCAGAATCTATTTCAATGGATCACAGGAAAATAAATAATAAATAAAATAAATAAATAAATATCATAGAACAATTGACACCAATTGACCTAGTCCCAAACTAGGCAAAGCCTGTACTATGGGTACTAGACAACAGATAAACATACTTATATAGATAAATACATAATTATATACATATCAAACATCCAAGACCCGAGTACAAACATTCGTATTCGTCATTCAAACATCTGCCCTGACCGGGGATTGAGCTCGGGACCTCAAGCTTCATAGTCAGCGTCTCTAACCACTAGGCTATCCGGTCTTCATAATGGATAATAAATTGAGAGATGTTGAAGAAAAACGTTAAAATTCCGATCCCTCGTCTACTGAATCGTCCGGGTTTCGGAGAGGGAAAGCTCTTAATTTTATTGGGGTACTTAACGCCATTTGCCTATTACAGTGGTCCGTGAAAAATGTAATTTTAACTGGACATTTGAATGATAAATTGCCGTGAACGCCTTGTTATTAAATGGAACGGAAATATACTTAAGCTTGACGGGGATAAATTATAAATGTGGATGGAATTGTGTAAATGTCTGCCGTTTCTTGAATAAGGTCGCAAAATTCCGTAATCTGAAGTTACTTAGCTAAAAAATTGTGTTCGATGAAGTATTATGAAGAGGATAACGTCGTACTCTCAAATTTACATCTTCCATTGCTGTGGTTTAAAATTACTATTTTCTTGCTTTTGTTTTTTTTTCGTATAATTATAAACAGTACCTTATGGTGTTTGGCGGGAAACCGGCGAGAGTGGATTTAGTCAATTGAATTTTAGTTTCTGTGATTAAATTTAAATGTTGTTGAATTTAAATGTAACATATGATGTTATGGTGAATAATAAAGGTTGTGTATTATACAGCGTACCGTAATGGAATAGTAACGTTGTCAAGAAATTTGTATGACGTTTAGAGCTAAAATTTGGTATGAAGTTTGTCGATTTCGATACGATAACGGACGATAAGGACGTAAAACTAAGACAGCCTGACGACTCTGACTGTGACAGGACTTCAATTTACCGAAAATTAACAAAAAACAACACACATAGCTGTATGGACTTAGTTTCCTTTGCCTATTCCTTATGGGATGAATTATATAAAAAAAAAAACAGTACTTACATAGCCCCTTTAGGTACAGTCATATTGAGCCCGTCGAGGATCACATTAGGATTGCTCTTCGACCCATATCTCTTGTGGGCTCTCCTGACACAGACAGCCTGCTGTCTTCTAGAAGTAACCGTTGACTTCTGTGATTGGAACTGATGCCTTCTTTGGTTTATATCGGAGTCTTCTGTGCCTATCGTCGTGACGTGGTCACGGGGAACCTCGTCCTCAAGGGATATGGTGGCCCCTGCGTTATCGTAGGCTGGCATGGTTCTGAAAAAGAAGAAAGATGATATTTAATAATCATAAAACTTCCGGAAGACAGGTTGGTTGTCGAGGTATGCCCAACAAATGTTTCGAACCCATCCGTGGTTCTAACGGCCAAACGCACGCATTGGTTTCGTTCTTATTATTATTATGTTGACATAATGCTTTAGACATGCTTGAGCATACCTCGAAAACGAAATACGTAAACAACCCGGTTTTTAAATAAATATATATTAATGATGTTGCTATTTTTTCCTACTTGCTGATGGCAAATCGATAGTTGTCAATCAACTACAGTCCCGTTTTAACCGAATTTCTGGAAACTGATAGAGATAATATTAAAGGAAAACTTTTGAGTATTTTTACTTGTTTATATTCAATAAAGATTTACATGCTTTTGACAGCGTGTTTGAGATAGCAACGTAAACTGTTTGATCTTCTAAGTTAGAACCAGGTTTAGGTATAGTTTAATAATGAATGTCCATCTAACTGGAACCCAATTAAATTACTTTGAAACTAATTAACAATCAACTACTTTAACTTCTAAGTTAGCTATATCTATTTAATTAGTTAAAATTAAGACTCCCTTTTTCGCCTTCAATGGACATGTTATTTTCAAAAGTTTTTCTTCGTTAATTTAATGCAACGATTTTTACATGGTTTGGAGTGGTTAGTTTTTAATTGCTTAAATTCAGAGCAGAATTTTAATGTTGAACTTTTAAATAAATTGTTTTGCCCTTTACTTATCCTCATCATGAACGAACTCATTCTTCATACCAAGGATCATAAAACCAAGAGGACTGCCAGTGTCTATACGATTCGATACCATTCATTTGGTATGACATTTATACCTCTGGCTAACACAATAGCGCCATCTAAATACGTTTTTTCTTTCAGTTCATAGATGGTGCTATTGTGTTAGCCAGAGGTCTAAATGTCATACCAAATGAATGGTACAGAGACCCCTCCGTAGTAAAGCTAGCTACAGCAGGCTTATTATTTCAAAGGAACGCGACATCGTATAGACACTGGCAGTCCTCTTGGTTTTATCGTCCTTGTTCATACGATAAAAATCGACTAACTTTTCTGAATAAGTAGGTACTTATTAATCACCCGACTTGCGATCTGCGTGCGTCATCGACGCAAAAACTTAAACAAGTTTAGTTTAGTATCTAGTCAAGGCGAAATGTTCAAACTTTAAATGAGGTTAAATATTTACATGTAAGGTCTCAAAGTCCACGTGATAGCAACTGTAAGGTGCAGATATTAAGTTTTTGGCAACTCATACATATTTCCATTGCATACTTATAAGTACCTGTTTTCAATAGTAACATATAAGTTTAAAGTTAACTAAGTTTCAACAAAATCGGTTAAGTTGATTTTGAGATATGGTACTTTGAAATGAAAATGGGGTGTTTAACTTTTTTTAATTCCTTTAATGTTTTAAAGCAATGTATAGTTGGAAAAACATTACTTTATTAACCAAGAAAAGGAGTTAGGTTTCCAGGTGGCTAGAACGACACGGGAAGACCAACATACAACTAACTACGTTACTGCGTGACAAGCGAAATAGGCATGCGTGCCAGCCATCCTGCAGGACGAATTTAATTATTTAGAGATAGATCACTCGAAAAGATAATCGGCGAATTTTATAATAACTAACTTAAAAAAAAGTTATTTGTTAAATAGGAAAACATTTTTTGCTCAAAGTTTTTTTGTTAACTGCACTTGCAAACCATTTTACATATCCACAGCAAATTTAAAGTCAACTCGATCACTGGAAGTGGGTCTAATTTAAAGTCAACTCGATCACTGGAAGTGGGTCTAATTTAAAGTCAACTCGATCACTGGAAGTGGGTCTAATTTAAAGTCAACTCGATCACTGGAAGTGGGTCTAATTTAAAGTCAACTCGATCACTGGAAGTGGGTCTAATTTAAAGTCAACTCGATCACTGGAAGTGGGTCTAATTTAAAGTCAACTCGATCACTGGAAGTGGGTCTAATTTAAAGTCAACTCGATCACTGGAAGTGGGTCTAATTTAAAGTCAACTCGATCACTGGAAGTGGGTCTAATTTAAAGTCAACTCGATCACTGGAAGTGGGTCTAATTTAAAGTCAACTCGATCACTGGAAGTGGGTCTAATTTAAAGTCAACTCGATCACTGGAAGTGGGTCTAATTTAAAGTCAACTCGATCACTGGAAGTGGGTCTAATTTAAAGTCAACTCGATCACTGGAAGTGGGTCTAATTTAACTTTAAAACCTTGACGAGAACTTACTTGAACATTGCAGATTTTAATTAAATGCAATTAAAACGAAATTAAATACGTGTTTATTTCAGGCCAGGAGCCCATCAAATTTGTTAGTTACAGTGTCTTACCCTATTATTCATAAACCTACTTTAACTAAAATGCCGTTAAAGTTCGTTTGTCCTTTTTTATCACATTGACATTTCCGTTAGTAAGAAGAAGACAAACCCTATTTCAACTAATGGAGGCCTGAGTGACGTTTATGAATAATGGCATTAGTCTATGTTAGTAAATAAAACTGGTTATTGTAATTATAATGCCAATTATCCTCTCGCTATATCTTAAAGAAGCCTAAATACGCCAGTAATTAGCGGTGGCCGATACGAATTACGCAAGCGAAGAAAGGTGTCAAGGCGAGTGCGATAGTCCGCCATAACTGGGGACGCGGCCGAGTGAGACCGGAGAGAGGGGAATTACGCGCTTCATACACCGGGAGTTCCCAACCAGGGGGGGCACGCCTCCCAAGGGGGGCATAGAGAGATGTCAAGGGGGGTGGAAGACGTTTGCATTTTATTTTTCTACTTTTTTATACCGCCAAGGCGGCAAAATAGGCAAGAAAAAACAAATGACATTCCAATGTAACGTTTAATTATTTTAATATAAACTTTTAAAGTTTGTTTAGTAAAGGGGGGGGGGGGGGGGGCATGAAAATATTATAAATAGTCCGGGGAGCCTCAACAAAAAAAAGGTTGGGAAACCCTGTCATCACAGTACGTACAGTCAGCAGTAAAAGTTGCTAGGCAACCGACGCGTTCACAATGATCTAAGCACGGCTCTATGGTTATAGGCATAAGGTTGTGCAGATAATTTGATTGTGACCGCTTCGGTTGCTTAGCAACTTCTGCTGCTGACTGTACGTTCTGCTACAGAGTGATAAAGGATGATAAAGCCGTGATAGGCTAGTGGTTTGACCTATGGCCTCTCAAGCAGAGGGTCGTGGGTTCAAGCCCCGGCTCGCACCTCTGAGTTTTTCGGAATTTATGTGCGGAATTACAATTGTACTTTATCACGAGCTTTTCGGTGAAGAAAACCTGCATACTCAACCTCAACCTCAACCTGCACACTCCCGGAAGGATTTCACTGACTTGTGTAGTTCCCAATCCACCTTGGGCCCGCTTTGGAACTATAGCCTGAGTCCTCCAGACGGTCGAGCACGACTTTACGAATGCTGCGTAACGTAAAATCGAATAGTAAATAATAACGTAAAGCGCCCGCCCGTGAGCGTATTTGGAAATTTAGTATGAGGTTTCTCAATCTCGATACGATAACCGTAACGTTACGCAACATTCGTAAAGTCGTGCTCGACCCTCATAAAAGAAGCCTGTGCCCAGCAGTGGGACGTAAAAAAAGGTGGTTATTATGACAATGAAATTTACGACATTTTGACTACATTCTTACGATCGTAAATGCCGTTGTAGTGGAAATGACGACAAGCTGCTATTCTTTATTATCGCTGCGACTGGAACCCAACATCACCCGAAGACATAAATCATTAAGTTCACGGTCGAAAATATTACCGTGTCTTCCTCATACGTGTGTTAATATTGAAACTGCCAATACTTTGTTAGGCGAGTACAAAGAAAATTCATTGCTTTTGAGGATGTTAGTATGACGCGTGAGTCATCGTCTTTGAAATGGCGATGCGTCACGAGACTACTCTTAAGTTATTAAAAAAAACATTTTTTTTTTTCCTTCTGTAACAAAGTAACAGCTGTAATCCTCGCGAGCCAATTTTTGAACATCTTTCGATTTTTTTACGAGAATTTTACCTGTACAGGAGATAAGCCAGCCGGGCAGCCGGACATACGAAAGCATTTTCGCCCGAGCTGAAACGGACACACTTCGCTTCGCAGTCGCTTGTCAAATACGCCTTACTCCAAGCCACATTATTAACAACTATAGGTGGTACTGGTAGGTGGTGTTGGATGTCTGTAAGAGATCGCTTTTAAGCGATAAGACCGCCTATTGTCTACCATACCTGTTTTTCTGTAATCTCCTTGTACTGTTTTGTGGTTTTCAATAAAGAATATTTGTATTGCATTGTATTGTATTGTGGTGGTAGGTCGGTACTAGTGGTTTCCCTGAACTAAGAACTTGCTAATGTTTACAGCAATCAGCAATGACTCTTCAGTATAGACAAGTTGTGTTGTTATTAAACAATTTTTTTACTTATTTTATTTATTTAGGGGCTTTGATGAATGTATGTGTCACCCTCATAAAAACAATAGAAATTTAAAACGAAAACAATACGAATTATAGATGTAAGGTTGGAACTGGTATTTCAAAATACACTTTTATAGAATTTTGCCGACTTCGCTAAGAGGTCGCGACAACGATTTTCAATTATTGTTATTTTAGAAGGTAAACACGATCATTGTGAAGAAATAGACTACACACTGATAGGCAATTTTGTATATTTGTTTTTTTATGTAAAAAAAAAGACAGACAGTACTTGAAGTGCAAAAATGATGTCAAATAAGCTTCCAAAACATCCGTTAAATACATAATGTGCCTTGTCTTACGACCCAGCCCTTGTTCATAGAATTCAAAACAACACAATTGCTTAAAATTAACCTAGTTCTTCACTGAAATGTCACTAATCTAAAGAGATAGGTTCGCGTTTTGTGACTTTATAAGGCTTGACGTTTCGACCCCATTCTGATTTCCAAATTCCTTTATTATTTCCAAAGGATTATTTAGGTATTCATTTTCTATCAAGTTCAAGGATTTGATTGCTCCAAGTAATACACCTCTAACGCATAACCAATGATATTACATATAACGGCCGAACGGTTTGACGGCCGAATAGCCTAGTGGTTAGAGACCCTGACTATGAAGCTTGAGGTCCCGGGTTCAAATCCCGGTCAGGGCAGATGTTTGTATGATGAATATGAATGTTTGTTCTCGGGTCTTGAGTGTTTAATATGTATAAGTATGTTTTTATCTATATAAGTATGTTTATCCGTTGTCTGGTACCCATAGTACAGGCTTTGCCTATTTTGGGATTTTATAAATAAATAAATATCATGGGACAATTTGACACCAATTATTACTTAAATACATAATTAAACATCCAAGACCCGAGAGAAAACATTCGTATTCATCAGATGATTAAGTATGTATTTATCTATATAACTATGTTTATCCGTTGTCTAGTATCATACAAACATTTTTTTTTTATTGGCTTCTGTCCGGTAGGACAATTTAGCCAGCGTCAAAGTTGAAAGCTACAGGTGATCGGTGTCCAAATGTCGTTTACTCAGCAGCGCTGTCACATGATCGGTTGGATCATACAAACATCTGCACCTAAAAAGAGGCATCTGTCTGTGTGTGAAGAGGGGTCTGTCATAAAAAGAGGTAGATAGGCATTTTCAGAAAACAGTGTACCTACCATTTACTTTTTTTGAATAACCTAAGAAATTTTGGATTATTTCTGGTCAAAATCACGTGGAATAAGTATCTATTTGAATAATAAAAAAAAAGGTGTCCCTCATTTTTTGTCAGTTTTGTGGCTCATTTTTGCATACATTCTATATGAACCGTCACAAAACTGACAAATAACTTTTCTATGAAAAAATTGAGGACTTTTTGGCAAAAATGCTACACTATTTTCTGAAAATGCCCAGATAATGTCACCAGCAGGGCGAAAATAAAGCACAGAAAAGGCTACCATTGTAGCCTTAGTAGCTCTCGGATAGGGTCCAAACTTGCGCGCAAATGTCAAATTGTTCGGAATCATGCTTTTTCGATTGTTTTATGAGTATATGACGTATCTTTAGTTATTATATCACTGCGCATAATAAAAAGAAACAAGCAAAATAAAAGGATAGGAAACTAAAGTTTCGTTAAAGAATTACTTGCCTCATAAGTTATCAATATCCCTTTTCTCCCCTCGTACTGTATTATCAAATAAAACGAACTATATTAGATATGCAGCGTGATTCTAATACAAAGGGATTCTCCCCTAACTGCCATTGTCCTTGAAGCATTCCTTTGACGGCTTGCCAATTGTGTTCCGACTGCCAATAAACCATGTTTGGCGATGTAATGGTGTCCGTATGAAGATTTCTTTCAAGATTCTGTTTAATCTTTTACTCTTCACGAACTATCGTTAGCTATAGCGACGGAAGAAAGCCCTATCCTGCCCTACTAACATTATGAATGCGAAAGTTCGTTAGGATGAATGGATGTAGATGTTTTGTTACTAAACTTCAGAACGGATTACGATGAAACTTCACAGAATTATAAACAGAAATATTGTCTGGATAGAAGAAAAGACATAGCCCAATGAATTGCGAAACTTAAGTGACAGTGGGCGGGGCATATTGTTCGCAGAACTGATATCCGATGGGGTCAGAAGGTTCTCGAATGGCGTCCACGGCCCGGAAGACGAGTTGTCGGTAGGCCTCCAACAAGATGGAGCGACGACCTGGTAAAGATCGCGGGACCGCGGTGGATGTGGAATGCACAAGACCGGTCTGAGCGCAGAGCCGCGGGGGAGACCTATGTCCAGCAGTGGACGTCAATTGGCTGACATGATGATGATGAGAAGAAAAGAGTGTATGCACCTCGTGTGCCGAAACCAAGGCTTTGAACCTTATCACACGTTCCGGCTCTCGACCGCTTTTAGCGCGTGCGACGTGCGACGTCACGTTTTAAAAACAAAACCTGTTGTTCAACAAATACCTATTCAAACACCGCCAAAAATTTTAGCTGTTGATCAAGGTAAATACAAACACTTGAGACGTCAAATTGCCTACGCAAAATGTTACACGCTTCCCATACAAATCGATGAACTCTATCTTGCCATATTTTGTTGTAACATAACTTAATCCTCACAATTATTAATAAACTCCTCATAATCCTCCAGGGAACCACACAAAAAGCTGGTGCGGCGGCAGAAACGGCCGAAAATAGAAAAAAATCTAAGTATCAATCTCTCGGTCCGAATTATAATTTTGTTGCTGTCGGGTTTGAAACTTTGGGTCCATGGGGTCCCAGCGCTTACAAGCTTATTTCTGAGTTACAAAAGCGCTTAGTTGATGCAACTTGTGACCAAAGGGCTGGCAGTTTTCTCTCTCAAAGAATCAGCATCGCTATTCAGCGAGGCAACGCTGCCAGCCTTTTGGGCACTATGCCACGGGGGCCTTATTTAGATTTAATTTAGTTTTAAGTTGTAGTTTATTCAGTTTAAGCTTAGATTTAATGTCATTGTAAATTGCTTTTATTATGTAAATAAAGTATCCTTACAATAACACATGCTACTTCTTCTGGAAAATTGCATAGTTCTCGAGGGATAGCTGTAGTGCCTCCCAAGTTTGACTACTTGGTATTATGTAGTACAAATAAAACTGTTGTTTTTTCTTTGGTGCATTGCCGACACACTCGCTCGCTTCCGCTGTTGCGGTGGAAGTAATCTAAGCGGGTCTGTCCCCGCCCAATCTTTATCATATGTTCATCTCTTGCTACTCATACGTCACACTTACAGGTACGTTACAATGTTGATGGGCGAATTCGAAGCAGCTTAAGTCGTTGGTATCAGCTAGTTATTCGTAAACGTAAAATGGAAACTAGCGAGGACCCAACGTTGTCCACGTTATTGACATCGGCACACATAGGGTTTGGGAAGTCTTGACATTCTCAAATTCCGGGACACGAGACAACACAAGACAAGAAGAAATTGGAAGACCGTAGATTTGCTGTAATAATAACCTTATTCGATGCATCAGAACAGAAGTAAGTACCTAAATACAGAAAATAGAAAGAAAACACAGAAATAAAGACAATCTACAAACAATGAGATACAAGTACAGTCGAGGAAACTAACTCCTGACCCACCATAGTCCCTAGAACATTTTCATAGTAAACGTCGTAACGATTTTCCTTGTCACGCTATGCGATGTCACTAAGACGTTTACTGCGAAAAGGTTCCATGGTGGGTCAGGAATTAATTTCCTCGAGTATCAGTCAATCTTTGAGGCGGTAGAAAGGAGTAAGTAACAGTTTCAGTAGGGAAAACAGTGTTATGTTTGTGCCTCCATCCAGTTTATGGCAAATACTTTATCTTCAAATTTGTTACGGAACCCTTGGGCGCGAGTCAAACTCGCACTTGGCCAGTTATTGTATTAACAGTGGCATGCTAAATGGGTACGTTGAGATATTTAACAATAATGATCTCACAATTTTACCACTGCTATGACAATTTTATTTCCATATAAAAATGCAAATAATGTGCCTGTGAATTTTTTACTTCTGGCGGACAAGATGAAATAGCTTAGGTAAGTACTATGTTTTGGTGTGAATTTACTAAATAAATTTATTTATTTAGCTGACACAAACTTGCATTTTTAACGAAAAAGAGGGGTGTTATAAGTTTGAAAATGTGTATCTGTGTATCTGTCTGTGGTATCATAGCTCCCAAGCGGATTGAAAGATTTAAATGCGGTTTTAAATCGAAAGCTAGTATAATCGAGATGGTTTAAGAACCATGGCCAAGTTTCTTTAAAATCGGTTCGCCCGTTTTTGAAATATTGAACTTTGAAATGATAATGGCGGGGGTTATTCAACTTTTGTAAGTTGGTTATATTCATTAATTATACCATCAACAATGGTATTTAACATGATTCTTTATTAACTACTACCTAACTACTAATTGTAATGACATTAAAAAACCTTGGGAAATGCTGCACTAAGCTATCAACTCGTCAAAGGGAAGATAAATTACATTAATGAAATTACTTACTGATCTAAATTGTTTGTTAAGCAGCATGTCCTAGATTATATGACCTTCAGTGGGTAATCAAGACTGGGTGAGCACTGAGCGCCCTTTGAATCAAGTGCTAACTAGGGCTACCTATCATTTGCAAATCAAATAACCTAACCAACTTACAAAAGTTGAAAAACACCCGACATTGTCATTTCAAAGTCCAATATCTCAAAAACCGCGGAACCGATATTTGCGGGATATTGCCACCATTACCTTATATTTCACGAGCTCCCGATATTAGGACGCAGTTACATGCATCATGGTCACGGGTAGACTGTAACTGCGTCGAAATACCGGGAGCTCACCAAACCTATAAGGTAATAGTAGTTTATGCAACTACTACAATAATGAGGGTCCTTAAAATAAGAGTTTGGTTTTATAAAACGAAGCGAAGCCGAGTTTTATAATAAGATCACGCGAATGTTTTAAGGCCTAATTATGTAGAATTGGCATAGGTATTGGCATGTACACACATACAATGACAATGCAAAGAAAAATTCGTTAAGCAGCTGGACTTGAACCAGCAACCTCGGTGATCCGTACCAACCTCCACCAATCCACGTGGTACGGATCACCGAGGTTGCTGGTTCAAGTCCAGCTGCTTAACGAATTTTTCTTTGCATTGTCATTGTATGTTGAATTTCATTCTATGAATGTTTCATAAAAATAAAAACAAACATAATCAATAAATCGATTATTTTCAATGTACACACATATCAAAAACCGTAGAAAAACTGAACAATTCGATGTAGCTATGAGTTTCAAATTGGTAATGTAAATTTATGTTTTTAACCTTTGGCGCGACCCTAGAGGCGCCGGAAACCGGCGCAAACCGGTTAAGGCTGTGTTGTGTTAGTCTAGAATCCTGCGGTTTAGCTTGTAAGTGGTCACGAAGTAGCTGGAATATTGAGCAAAACATCCTTAAGTGTAGGACGCCCTCCGGCCAGGTGGGATGACGATCTGCGAAAGACTGCAGGCAAATGCTGGATGCGGCAAGCTGAAGACAGGGCGCTATGGCGCTCATTAGGGGAGGCCTATGTCCAGCAGTGGACTAGAATAGGCTGATGATGATAATGATGATGATCCTTAAGTGGGTTTTATTTTAATGCCATCGATCAAGGACCATAAAACCAAGAGGACTGCCAGTGTCTATACGATGTCGCGTTCCTTTGAAATAACAAGTCTGCTGTATCTAGTTTTACTACGAAGGGGTCTCTGTACCATTCATTTGGTATGACATTTAGACCTCTGGCTAACACAATAGTGCCATCTTAATTTGTTTTTTTTTTTCGTCTCTTAGATGGCGCTATTGTATTAGCCAGAGGTCTAAGTGTCATACAAAATTAATGGTACAGAGACCTCTCTATAGTGAAACTAGCTACAGCAGGCTCATTATTTTACAGGAACGCAACATTGTATAATAGCTATTGGCAGTCCTTTTAGTTTTATCGTCCTTGCCATCGATCAAGTACCGATCCTGTCAAATTGTCTAGGTACAGGTGACTTTTAACCAATGGTCAGACTCCCAAGCTTACACTTTTCTAAGGTTCCGTACATCAAAAGGAAAAAACGGAACCCTTATAGGATCACTTTGTTGTCCGTCTGTCTGTCTGTCTGTCTGTCTGTCAAGGCCCTTTTTCTCTGGAACGCGTGGAGGTAGCGTGCTGAAATTAATAAAAATAGCACAACCACTCTGAAAAGTCTCAAAATTTTAAAAAATTATATCTGTCTGTATATTTCACAGACCAATATTAGTTGCCCGGTTTTTTAATACCACGTCGTTGGCAAACAAGCATGTGGATAGCCTGATGTTAAGTGATTACCGCCGCCTATTACCTGTTGATGTGCGAACGCACAGCACTAATGAATCAATCACACACCTAATTTACAATTACTCCGAGATGTAATAATAAAATACGGTATTTTTTTCTCTCTTAATTTTTTTAATGACAGAGTGAGGTTTCTTTGTGTAATTTATCTGTGGTTACGTATTGTAAGAGCTAATGCAACTTGTTTTTAGAAAAAATGACTTTGTGCCAAGTTTCTTGCGGCGCATTCTTCTTGGCAATCATGGTCTTTCCGAAAGCGCTGGTAGACTCAAAAAAATGACGTGTAAAAGAGCATTTAACTGCCTATTTGCTGAATAAAATTTTGAATTTTGAATTTGAATAATAATAAATATCGTGGGACAAATTGACACCAACTGACCTAGTCCCAAACTAGGCAAAACCTGTACTATGTGTAGTAGCCAACGGATAAACATACTTATATAGATAAATACATACTTATATACAGTATATTAAACATGCAAGACCCGAGAATAAATATTTGTATTCATCATACAAATATCTGCCCCAACCGGGATTCGAACCCGGGACCTCAAGCTTCATAGTCAGGGTCTCTAACCACTCGGCTATTCGGTTGTCAATGTGTAATAGTTTAAGTAGGTTAGATGATAATATTCACAAGTTTCATAGCTGTTTCATTTCATCGCGTTTTCTTTTCACCGATAGTTATTTTCCGACTTAGATTTAAAAGCTGACCTAACTTACGTTAAACAATAAAATTGTCATGAAATATCCTGATTTTATAGCAGAAAACAGCTTTCGATGAAATGAAAATGCTATAAATGAAACAGTTGTTATGAAACGTTTGTCGATGATTCAAAGGATCCCGATTTAATTACGATAGACGGTAACACTCTAACTGTTTGGTAATACGTAGCTTAATTTTTTTTTGTCTAAGACGTCTCCAAAAAACCTAACGTCAACTGTACTTCCTACTGAAATAGCACAGAAAAGTCAATATTTATTATACCCCACATAAACGCAAACTATACCTCAAAAGAAAACCTTACATTAACCCTGATCACAGTAATCTAAATTAATATCAAACACCCGAAGTTATAGTGAAGCCAATAAAATTCATTTAACATAATAACTTTGAACCCCAGATATTAGCCTTATAACAAAAGTTTTAAGTTTCCCTATGGGCTTAGTGTTGCCAATACAATATTTTGTCATAATTCAGAAATTTCTGACTGAAATCCGGACATAAAAAAAAATGGTATCCTTTCGTTATCTATCTAATATTATAGATTCGAAAGTGTGTTATTGTTTACCAGTTTTTATGACGTTTCAGTTTTTTTAGAAATAAATAATAGTTTATGTGCCCGGAAGTGACGTAGATGAAATACTTCTATTCCCAAGAAGGATTCTATGCTCAAAGGTTGACCCCGGTAGAGGTCTCAGGAAGAGATCAGCAAGCCTTTGCACTTGTATCTAATTATTCGTAACTTGTCTATATTTCTACATTTTTTACTTCCAAAGACCAGCTGTAGTGTGACATTTTTAAACATGGCATCAGGCATTATCTTGGAATTCACATTTTGTTGTATGTGTAAACACCCAAAAAATATTCACATCAAAATAAGGAAATATTAAAAAAGCCCTCAAATTGGAGAGAGGGTCAAAACCCTTACAATTCTGGTAAATCCGGGTGGATGGTAGCCTAACTTTAGAAAAGGCTGTGCTCAACGAACGGGCAAGTAAATCAATAATTCATCGAACAGGCTCAAAGAGTTAAGGCATTAGCCAACTTGATTACTTAGGGATCTATTCATAAGAACTTAGGAAGCCTGGACTAAGTTGAACTCTTTTCTAAGCCGCTTTAGCCCAGTGGTATGGCCTACCGACTCTCAAGCAACGGGTCGTGGGTTGGTGAAGTTTTCGGTCCCTTCTTAAACGACCTAAAAAAACCGGCCAAGTGCGAGTCGGACTCGCGCACGAGGATTCCGTAGAAATATTTAAACGCTTTTCCCCAGTGTTTTAAGAAGTCCAGTGTAAGCAGAGCCCTGCTCCTAAGCAAAATGTACGCAGTGTGGGATCAACTTATATTGGTCCTGAAATCTAGAGACAGACAAAAATTTAAGCTTTTGAGACTTTTCTGAGTAGTTGTACTATAAGAGCTACCTTCATACCAAATTTAAAGTTTCTAGGACAACTGGAAGTACCCTTTAGGTTTTCAAAAAACGGCAATTTGTATGGAAACGACTTTTTTAATGACTGTATCTTTTATGAACTAAAAAACAATTACTTTGCTCACTGTATCTTTTGATTGCGTTAACTTAGATGCTTGATTTTTTCACAGCTTCAAGGGACCGCAGGTTTGACTATTTGGTATTAATTTCAGCATCCTACCTCCACGCGTTCCAGAGAAAAAGGGTCTTGACAGACAGACAGACAGACAGACAGACGGACAACAAAGTGATCCTATAAGGGTTCCGATTTTTCCTTTTGAGGTACGGAACCCTAAAAAAGGGAGAAGGTTCTCAATTCGTCATAATACATGTTTGTATTATTAAAAACGAACACTGACGTGATTTCAGGACAAAACTAAGTAATATTACAATTTAATCTATTCAGTGCTCTAACCACGACTTGTCGAATCCTGCGTTACGTTACGGTTATCGTATCGAGATCGAGAAATCTCATACTAAATTTTAGTTCCAAATACGCTCACGGGCGGGCGCTGTTCCAAACGTCATACAAACTCGTTATAGTTTACTATTCGAGTTTACGTGACGCAGGATTCGACAAGTCGTGCTTAGGGCACTGATCTTCTTGTATTTAATTTATTTCGTTTGGAGACGTTTAAAATCAAATACAATAGATAATGGTTTCGATGCACTTACAAAATTTTGATGACGTTTTTTGGCGTCTGGAAATTTCGGACCCGTTGATGCAGTAGGTTCCGAAAATATTTTCTGGCGGAACCACTTTTTCATAAACCATCAGTTTTTATATTGATAGTACGGTTTGGTCTGTTATACCCATGTATTTAACTGCAAAGATCTGCAGACGCCGGCTTCAACTAATTTAAGAGATTACTGTCTTGTCTTTTCCAGTTTCGTCAGGTCTAGATTATGATAAGCCTACTGAGGATAAGAAGATTATTTGCCGAAGACAGCGCCCCGTCAGCGAGATCAAGGAAATGAGATCATAAACAATATAATTACGTGGCAAGGAAATAAATACTTGCAATAAGTATGTAGACTTGTGTACATAGATCAAAAGAGGTCAATGAGCAGGTGGGTCACCTAATGACAAGTGATCACCGGTGCTCATAGACACCCGCAACGGCAGAGGGATTGCGCTGCCTTGCCAACATTTACAAAGACGAAAGCCTCCAATTTAGAAATCTTCCATTCCGTTAGACAATTTTGATAATGTTAGTTAATAGAGTCTTTTAATGAGCTCTCATCTTAGATTCAAGTTAATTAACTATTATTGTATAATTGCATAATTTAGTTATCTAGTCTTAGATGCAGTTAATTAGATACATTTGTTGGGTACTATAACTGTGTGTGTGTGGCATGTTGTGTATTTCGGCACATACGTCTCGCACGGTTCTCTCCACTACATAAGTAAATATAATTTTAATGAACTAAAAAACAATTATTTTGCTCACCCGCGACCACAAAAAGCAAAGCGCGGGTCGCGGGTGAGCAAAGTAATTGTTTTTTAGTTCATAAATATGGACCTCCGCAAAGTAACGCCTGATTCAATAAATTATTCATAATTTTAATTACAATGTATTGAATAGATACAAACCTCCGGAAAAGACTGTGTAAGTGCGTAAGTTTGGGATTGTCAAAACCGCATCAAAACCATATTTTTGAATTTGAGTTTATCGCGTTCAAACTGATAGACAATCGAGGCGGAAGACTTTTGTTTTATAATATGTAGTAACTTAATGCCGGGTAGGTACTTTAGCAATGTTTATTCCTTCGTCGAATAGCTCATGATAAATTACAAATGTATCAACTCAATGGGGTATAACAGTTTTAAATGATTCGCGGTTAAATGCATTAGACATAATGAAAACGGGATATTGACCGCGATTACCTTATAGGTTCGATGAGTTTACCCGTGATCATGATGCATGCAACTGTATCGAAATATCGGGAGCTCATCAAACCTTTATAGGTTCGCGGTGGTAATCGCGGTCAATATCCCGTTTTCATTATGTTCAATAGTGTATGTGTGAAGTTCCGAATCCGTACTGGGCCCGCGAGGGAACTATAGCCCAAGCCCTCTCATTATGACAGAACGCCTGTGCCCAGTACTGGGACGTAAAAAAACACTGTTGGTGATGATGATGATGACACGCTAGCGAGCTATATCTACAACCGTGGCAGTTACATCAAGCAGTTAATGACTGGCGAATCACGTCTACGCCCTCAAGTGTAATTGTTGACACGAGAAAGATCTCGATCGCGTTCGCGTAAACGTGTCAAATACTATGAGAACAATGCATTGCCAATACGTGCTGCTAGAGGCGCTGAGGATTCGCCCATAGTACTTAATTGAGAGGCTAACTCGAACGCCAATCGAGACGTGTTTTTCTGTCAAAACCTACACTAAATATAGGCTCAGGTCACGTTTTTACGTGCAACAGTTGAAGTTACAGCTTGGTAATCACTTGACTAATGTTAACATTCAAAACAAATATAACAGAATTATATCCCAAAGCGCTACTAAAGAAAAAACTGTAGTAAGAAAGGTCAAGTTCTTTCCCGTAATAAGTCATATCTCGGTTGTAATAACAGATTTCGTCCTGATTTGCTATACAATCGGACCGAGAAAGGCCCGGTATTATTTTATTCCTCACATCGGATACTGCTCTCGTTATTTTCACACAAAATCTTATACAGGTCATTTCTTTTTATATAAGATCGCACTCCGGAGACGGTGATAAGTACCCTTCAGGGGGCTGCTCGATGGCGGCTGCCATACAAGAAATAACCTAACCAAATTGGAAAAGTTGAAAACAACAGCCATTTTAAAACGGCTGAAACTTAGCTATGAAAGAAGGAAAGAAAAATATGTTATTTCAGTATCTAATTGAAACCAATAACCCTACCAACTATGAAATCATCCAGTTGTCAATGACAATAATAAATCAAAATAAATAATTACATGAGGTACATTATAAAACTTAAAACTAAGATTTTAAATACCAAACACTAACTAAAACTAAACTAAACATAAAAAATCACTCCCAGATCGCCGCAAATGGGAAGGGTGCCCAGAAGGCTGGCAGCATTGCCACGTTGTATGGCAATGCTGATTCGCTGAGCGAAGTATTGGCCAGCCCTCTGGTCACGGGAGGCCTCTATTAAAAAAACCGCATCGAAATCAATATACTTATTGCACTTTGAAGTAACATTTTATATTTTACGATTCATGGCGTACCGTCTGAGAGATAACGCTTTCTGAGGCTATACAAACCAATGCGAGAGCCACCTCTACCGCAGGCCTGACAAGAGAGGTTTGCTGTTGTTGTTACCTAGCCGCCTTAATATCGTTTCTGTCTCTTGTTAACATTAACAAGTGTCCTGAATCAGGCTTCGTCGCAATACTTGTGCTTTTCTGTACAATAAAGCGTTTACTTACTTACTTACCTTCCACTACACAATGACAACGACGGGAGTTTTTTAACGTCTCCAAGTTTGTTAGGTCATTATTTTGTGCAACGACATTTAATATTTGTATGGCCTAGCAGCTTTGAGATCCTGTTAAGATCTACGAGATCGTTTTGATCACTCCAATTTGCGCCCTCTTCAAGAACCATCAAGTTCCGTTATACTTTTGTTTGCCAACTTTTAGTCCTGGTCTTGAACTTGGCTTAGTTTTTGCGGAAAACTTGAGTCTGCTTATGTTGACGAGTGTGTTTTGTTTTATGATGAGAAATATTATCAGCTTGCTACTTTTTTCGACAAAGATTAAGCTGGCACACGTATGTCAAAGTCCGTACAAATATGACACAGAGACGCAAACTACGAGGGCTGTTTGATAAGTACCCGTTTATGGAAAAAAAACTTTTTTTTTTGTATACATGCATTTGTTTTTCTACGTAGTCACCTTTTAACTCTATACATTTGTTCCACCTATACTCAAGCTTCAATAAACTATCCAAAAAGTATGATTTTGGAAAGTCGTTAAAATAGGCCTCTGTGGCAGCAATGACTTCGTCATTTGAACCAAATCGCTTGCCACCGAGCCATTTTCTTAGGTTGGGAAACAAAAACAAACCGCATGGGGCCAAATCTGGAGAATACGGGGGGTGAGACAATAGTTCGTACCGTAACTGTGCTAATTTAGCCATCACAACCCTGGACGAATGAGCCGGGGCGTTGTCGTGATGAAACAGTACTTTTTTCTTTTTTAAATGGGGTCGTTTGTCCTTCAACACGGCGTCAAATTCATCCAATAAATTGGCATAGTACTGCCCTATTATTGTTTTTCCCTTTTCTAAATAGTCAATATGTATAATACCCTGCGAATCCCAAAAAACGGTCGCCATGACCTTTCCAGCCGATGGGACGGTTTTTGCTTTCTTTGGAGCAGGTTCACCCGGTAAAATCCACTGCTTCGACTGCTCTTTCATTTCCGGGGTGTAGTGGTGGACCCACGTTTCGTCCACGGTCACGAAACGACGCAGAAACTCCTTCGGGTTACGTTTGAACACGGCCAAACACTGCTCCGAAGTAGTCAGTCGGTTCCGTTTTTGCTCCTCCGTGAGTAAACGCGGCACCGACCTCGCCGATACTTTCTTCATACCCAATTTTTCGTCTAATATGTGTTGTACCCTCTCGATTGAAACGTTTACAGCATCAACGATTTCTCGAAGTTTAATTCGGCGGTCGGCTAAAACGATATTTTCAATTTTCTTAACCATATCGTCTGTAGTCACCTCAACTGGCCGGCCTGGGCGATCCTCATCAAAGACGGTTGTTCTCCCCCGCTTTAACTCGTTATATATCCTTATTATCTTATATATCCAATATCTGACGGTTGTCATAGAAGGAGCACATTCATGGTAAACCGCTTGCATTCTTACTTTTATTGCATCACATGTTTTTCCTTCCAAAAATAAGAATCTAATTACAGACCGATACTGTTCTTTCTCCATTTTAACAATTTTAAGTTCACGCCTTCACTGAATCGTTGTCAAATGAAAAAAAAAAAAACAAAAGAATGCCATTTTTTTTTTTAATTTTCCCGCCTCTGAAAAATGGCTTAAAAGGGTGGTATACTTATTTGCGGTCAGTGATATTAATATATTTAGAAAACGGGTACTTATCAAACAGCCCTCGTACTTACACAAAAGTGTGTAAAGTACAGGCATTATTCCCGACTTTACCTATTGCATTTTGCATAGGGGTTCTTTTTGTCTATCATAATAGTCAAGGAAAAAGATAGATTTTTCGTAATCCTCACGAAATACTGAACTACCACGGGCGTAAGCTAGTTTTTAATACAGAAACAGATTTTTTTTTAATCGAAAGCTAATGTAATCGAAATGGTTCTTAACTAAGTGTCATTAAAATCGGTTCAGTCGTTTTTGAAATATTTTAAATGAAAATGTCGAACTTTTTTTATTGTTTAAGATAATACTTCTAATATTCAAAACTTCTAAAATACCTAAATATCATTTGAACGCGTATTTTTTTTTTTATTTTTTTTTTATTTTCTAATGTTTAGTTTCATTTTCTTTAACAAAAATATTGGGTAACCAGAAGGACTTACAGACGCAATGCTTCAGTTTGAAAAACTTTCCGTTCATAATAAAACCGCAGTCATGACGACTTGATGACGCACGTAAGAATGATGCAGCGTTTTTGCAAAATTCAAATAAATTGTACAGTGTTGATGTACGGGAGTTAACGTACTGTGATGTTGTGAACTTTTAAACGTGTTTGGACTGAGCATTTTTTTGTTCAAAGTTTTTCTGTTTTTTTTTTTGTAGAATGTTGGCATACCTAGCTAAAAAAGTAGGTATGTATGTAATTATGTAATCATTAAATTTACACTTTAAAATCCCACTACAAAGTATTGAATCTCATTGTTACCAAGTTGGTATCAATATCAGTAGATCCGTCTCAATTGGAATCAGTGAGCTTCGCCGTATTTTTATCGTTTTCCTTACTCACAATGTAATGACTGTTAATTTCTACAATCTGAACCTTTAATATTCTAAGAAGTCTAACAACACCTTGGCGTCAACATGATATTTATCGAGGTCTAGACTTCGACCTCTGCTTGAACATTTGCGCTACAGCATAAAACTACAGGATACAGTGGTAGATCAAAAGAGGTTAAATCTCAAAACACCATTCAACTGCTCCGCAAATATATCGCCGCTATACTTTCTCAGCCTGGTATCTTACCGATATATCTATGTCGATCTAAACAGTGCTGTTTTTGGAACTAAACATATCGGTAAGATGTGATGTTGAGAAAGTATAGCGACGATATGCAAGCCACTTTTTTAGTAAACTAAAAACAATTACTTTGCTCACCCGCGACCACCCGAAGAAGCCGAAGCGCGAAGTGGTCGCGGGTGAGCAAAGTAATTGTTTTTAGTTCATGAGTATGGACCTCCACAAAGTAACGCCTGATTCAATCACTTTTTTATTGTCCTTTTTACGCCATTCCAAAAAAACTCAGACATACAAAAAATAACCAAAATCCACGATCTTCTGCTTCAGAGCGAACAAACTTAAACCATAGCCCGACTACAACAGCTGGGATTGTAACAAAATATTCCGTGCCATTAAATTCTACGTATTCTCGAGAAATAAAATGGAAACACTATTATTTACTAAGTCACGTCTTCCGCATCATCTTTGCCATTAATTTCCGTTCTCATTCCGTTTACATTCGCTGCAGAACATCACATTACCTACACGCGTTGCCGTCAGCTATACAATTTTACTCGTATTTTATGATTTTATAAACTAAAATAACACAATATAAAATACATCTACAGAAAGTAGATAATGAGAACGGGATATTGACTGCGATTACCATAAAGTTTTGATGAGCTTTCGAAATTTCGATGCAGTTACATGCATCATGATCACGGAAAAACCGGGAATCGCGGTCAATATCCCGTTCTCATTATGTCTAATGTAATTAATCGCGAATCATTTTAAACTGATAAATGTTAGCATTAACATTCAGCCTACAGGTTTGCATGATACACACCACGCATTGGTAAGTTAACAGACGTTGCTTGGCTCATCCTAACTTATCCTAACTAATATTATAAATGCGAAAGTAACTCTGTCTCTCTGTCTGTCTGTTTGTTACCTCTTCACGGGAAAACCGCTGCACCAATCCAGATGAAATTTGGTAAGAAGATAGTTTGAATATTGAGGAATAACATTGTATAGTTCCCGCGGGATAGCGATAACTGAAATCTACGCGGTGGAAGTCGCGGGCAACAGCTAGTTATAAATATAGTACTTACTAATACCAGTGTTCAGAACGGAGTCCGCCCATTGGTACAATACAGCCTCTAATTTATTTTACAAACAAATAACTAGTTACGACCTTACATTGCTAACCTTATCTTTACTAGCGTCCTGTCAAATATTTAACAACATCCTGTTAATGTATATTATTAGGTAATGCGTATACTTTTGTTGCATGGTTTTTCAGTGATTCGTAGCCTTCGATGGTAGGTACTTGGAACTTCAAGGCCTTCTCACAATAATGTACCTTTCTACGTAAAGTAATGCTACAATCAAAATTACTGTTGGTGTTAGGAAATAAATTTGGTAGCTTAGTTGTTTTACTTATAGCCTCTCAAAAAGTCGTGGGTTTGAATCCAGGCTAAGTCCCAAGGCATTTAAGACGTTGTTCGGTTTTTTGTTAATACTATAAGGAAGGCAAACGATCAAGTGGGTCTCACCTGATAGTAAGTGATCACTGCCGGGGGTTTTCAAATGCGTTGCGAACCTAGAGGACTAAGATGAAATGCCTCTTGTGTCAAGTGATTTCCTCTTTCCCCGGCTGTCTTACTCTCCACACCGGAACACAACGGTGCAAGCACTGCTGCTTAGTGGCAGGATTAACGAGTAAGATGGTGGATGGTGATTGTCAATGAAACCACCTTCTCGGATTCCATAAGAATTGCTGTAGGCAAGCAGTAGTACCTACCTCAGGTTGATAGACTATTCTGTACAATAATAATTAAAACAGTCGTGACAGTTGACAAGTCAAGAACATGCCCCCATTTCACCATCATTACAGTTGTCAATTTTATATGACAATTCGAACCACATTTCGGTGACCGTATGAAGCGCGCTAAAACAAGCTCGTCAAGTCAGCAGACGCTTATTTCACCATATGTACAATTGTCAGTTTTCTATGACAGTTCGATGTCAACTGCTGACTTGAAGAGCTTTGGTTTTAGCGCGCTTCATTATTGTCCAAGAAATGTAGTTCGAATTGTCATATAAAACGGACAATTGTAAAGATGGTGAGATAGAGGCCTGTTTATTGATTTTAGTTTCAGTATGTGTAAGCGTCATCATATATCGTCTCATAAATCGCCGGATGTTGTGAGTGTTGTGTGTCGGACTAGTGGCAACCCTAGTGAAAAAACTAATAAAAAAGACCAAGTGCGGGTAGTTCGAGGAACCCGTGCAGCTAGGAGATGTTGATACCCGCCTCTTCAGTCCCTTCGAGACCATGGACGCAACGTCGCGTCCGAAACGTCGAGGTATTTAAATTCAAATTTAAATATAAATGTTTTTTACGCGATTAAGTCCCGAGTATCATTATAATGTAGGGGCATGTTGACACCGAATTGTCATTGAAAACTGACAATTGTAAAGTTGGTGAAATAGGGGCCATGTCACTGACTTGTCTCTCAGGGATTCCCAGCCCAGTGTCACATAATCGTTTTGTTTTTTCCTACGATTTGGCATTGGTCGAGTCGATTAAAGGCTGAACAACTTTCTAGACACAAATTGCGAAATATTTACGCTCGTACATTAAAACCGATCCACATTGGCCTCTACAAGGCAATTTTTTTTGGACAAACACGTAAAAGGCCCGAGAACAAACAACAAACATTATTCATCGTACGAACTGCCTCAACTGGAGATCGAATCCGGGACCTAAAGCTTCATAGTCAAGTCACGTTCTTTAACTATTAGGCTGTCATCAATAATTGCAAAAAGTAATGCACTTATAATGATTATGTACTCATTAGTCATTACTATTGAAATAGTTTCCGATACTTATTACAAAGGTAATATCATTAAGCTAAATACTATTGAAGGGGAATTTTATAATCGATAAAGACTTACCTAGAATCACGAGGACGTGACAGATACGTAATGACGGTAATTATCGTTACTTTAATATTATGATTCATTAGTCATTATCGTTACACCCGGTAGTAAAGTCATCCGGTTTAGAAAAAAAAAGGTATTTTTTTGCCACGAAAAACGGAGTCTTCCAAAACCCAAAAAAAAAGTCTAGTTACGTGCATACTATATATCAACAAACGTTTCGAATTATTCAGTTATGTCTATTACTAAGTATCAGGAACTGTATTTATTCCCAGTTTCATCGAGACCAATCTCTACGGTGAGATTGTATAGATACAAAATTAATATTAGTTCTATGAAATTACAAAAACAAGGTAAGGCAGAGAACCAATTCTAATGAGTCTGCCAATAATTATAATAATGAACAATGCAAATTAAAAAAAGACAGCTAAATGAGTTCCGTATTTAACTTAATTAGATTGGTTTTTCTTTGTACTGAACCAAATTTAATTATTCTAGGTCAGTGGAAAGTACCCTATGGGTTTTGATCCACTTCTAATTGACTGACGGACAGACATATCCTATTAATAAATCTTCCTGCAGTTCTTCTCCTTAAAACGTTGACTATTCCATGCACTTTTTGGTTCTCCTAGAACCTGTCCTGAACTGGTTGTCTAACACGAATAAATTTTCATTGTTATCTATTTTACTGTTGTTGTTATATTTTTTGGAGATTGAAATAAAATGGAAATCTATACATAGCGAAAAGAAAATTTTGACACCTACAGGGGTCAGCTGGAGAGAACGGGTAAACAACCATAGTTTTTAGGCACTTATCGTGTTAATACATACTTAGATAGCTTTATAACTATAATGACCCAATGACTTCAAGTATAGGTAAAAACTAAACGTCGTATTGTAAAGAACACAATCGAATTGAGATTCAATCAAAATTGCGCTGTTTCTTTGTTCCGATCCATTCAATGAATTTGTGCACGCGATGCTATTTTACGGTTACCATAAACGACTTATTTCCACTTTTGTAACTATCAAATTGAAGCCTTAACATCAGGAAAACAGAGTCCATTAAAATTAACATTCATACGGCATTGAGACCTTTTAAAGTTGACGATCGGGTTGCAACAGACTGATGATTCGCGGAGAGTTACAACACACGATATTTCATCGGGAAACGCGAAGATGCATTTGAAAATAAAACAGAAAAGATTAAAGGATTCCCCTATGAACATTTTGCATACCTAAGGACTATGATTGTGTGCATGTTTCGAGGTGTGTTTTGTTTTGATATGAGTTTGTAGGAGCGTAGCAAATTTGGATATGAGGGTAGACGTGTGCTGTACGTGTGTACCTCGTCCGAAAAAGAAAAGAAAAGGGAAGAAAAAAATGTGGTAAGTACATGCTCCTCGTCGAAGGTTGTATTGCAATACATTGATAATTTTCTTTCATGGCGCTGTATGACAATGGCGTTGTTTTATTTTGGTTTTCTGTGAGAGATCGCTTTTAAGCGATAAGATCGCCTATTGTCCATCATACCTGTTTTTAACCCTAGACGAAAAAGAGGGGTGTTATAAGTTTGACCTGTGTATCTGTGTATTTGTCTGTGGCATCGTAGCTCGTAAATGGATGGACGGATTTGGACGCGGCTTTTTTAATCGAAAGCTAGTTTAATCGAGATGGTTCTTAGCTAAGTTTCATAAAAATCGGTTTTGCCGTTTTTGAGATATTAAACTTTTAAATGTCTCAAGTTCAGATCCCAGATGTGAGAGCTCTTTGATATCTTCAGTATGGCTAAGTTCGGAAATTCGTAATCCGGGAGCCCGTTGATGTCTTTAGTATGGCTAAGTTCGGAAATTCGTAATCCGGGAGCCCGTTGATGTTTTCAGTATGGCTAAGTTCGGAAATTCGTAATCCAGGAGCTCGTTGATGTCTTGGATTTTTTGTTGATTTAAATAATAAAATATATGTATTGTGAAGTGAATGTAAAAAACATGAAATAGAAAACTTAAATTTAAAAAACCCCCGACAAAAAAAAAGCAGACAGCAAAAAACGCCGACAAAGAGAAAACTAAAAAAAGTAAAAAATAATGCCTAATATTATATTTTGTTAGTATGGATGGAAGTATGGATTGGCCCTTTCAGTTCAAAATACATAGCATAATTTTTATCTAAGCGTTGTCGGTGTCGGGGGATCGCTAAAGTCAACAGCAAACTAAAGAATGTTGTTTTATAGAATATGACGACCGAATAGCCTAGTGGTTAGAGACCCTGACTATGAAGCTTGAGGTCCCGGGTTCAAATCCCGGTCGGGGCAGATGTTTGTATGATGAATATGAATGTTTGTTCTCGGGTCTTGGATGTTTAATGTCAAATTGTCCCGTGGTATTTATTTATTTATTTATTTATAGAAAGAATAGCTGTGGTTGACTTTAGCGATCCCTCGACACCGACGACGCTGAGATAAAAATTTTGCTAGGTATATTGAACTGAAAGGGCTAATCCATACTTCCATCCATACTAACAAAATATAATATTAGGCATTATTTTTTACTTTTTTTTGTTTTTTTTTTTGTCGGCTTTTTTTTTTGTATACGTTTTTTATTTTGTATTAGGATTTTTTTGTCGGTGTTTTTTGTTGTCTGTTTTTTTTCTGTAATCTCCTTGTACTGTTTTGTGGTTTTCAATAAAGAATATTTGTATTGTATTCTTTTATGGGAAACAACCCAAGCGCAATAGTAGTTTATGCAATGAGGATCCTTAAAACACGAGTGCGTTTTTATGAAACAAGGCGAAGCAGAGTTTCATAATAGGATCACACGAGTGTTTTAAGGCTTATGTAGAGTTGCATACATTACTTTATCTACACACATATTATAAGTACTCTAAGATGGGTTCAGAAGCCGATACGAAGGCATAATAAACCTACCACAAATTTGGCTGTTTTGTTTAAATCATCGACAAACATGTCGAGGCTGACGTTTCGTATCGACTATTTTTTTTAAGCTTTCGGTGTATATCCGGACGCGTCGCCATTGCATTTGATGAAGTCTTGACATGTATGTATATCTCTCAAGATCACGACATCATCATTATTATGACACCCATATCGCACATGACATTAAATTATTGAGGTTAAATATCCATATATCTTGAGAACTAGTTCAGAGATCATTTCGCTATAGGTATACGTTTCTGTGTTAATGACTTTTTGGGTTTGATGACTTGATCAAATTAATGTCAACGCTGACCTATCTCATCGAGTCATCAACTCATGATCATCATCAGGTTACGTCACTTCAAATGCGATTTAGTTACCGATTACTTGATAAGTGAATAACGGTAGGTGCACCTTTATTATATTTATTGATTTAAAAATTATTATTACTGTTTTTACGTAGGTATCAAGCAAAGGTTCGTAGGTTCGAACCCCGGCTTGCATAGATCTCTGAATTTTCGTAATAAATTGTATTCTATTTATTGACAAAAAAAAATGGTTAAGAGTTTTACACCAAAATAGTTGCCAAGTCGAAATTAATGAAATATGTGGCTTTGTATAACAGCATGTAAGTATAGTAAGAGTACTCGAATCAATAAATTTTCCACTCAGTTAAAGAAACAGTTAAAACTTAATAAATCGTAATCACTGTTAATAGTGACCTTGTATCCTTGATAACGAACACAAAGTTTTTAATACAACCTTAAGTTGTTTACAACCTTAACCTATACTAAACAACACACATACCACTCTATTACTACACAATAAAGTTTAACCTCCTAAGTATAATCTTGAAGGAAAACAACGCCGGCAACCTTCAGAGGAATTGCACGATGTCTTCCGTAACTAACTTAATAACGTTACATTATAACATACATGTGCCTCAGATTTTATTCAGATATTATATTATATTATTAAAATATATAGATAGATAGATATTATATTATTAAAATAACTAAATAAATATCATGGGACAAATTGACACCAATTGACCTAGACAATGGATAAACATACTTATATAATAAATACATACTTATATATCCAACAAGATGGAGCGACGTAAAGATCGTGGGACCGCGGTGGATGCGGAAAGCACAAGACCGGTATGAGTCGAGAGCCGCGGGGGAGGCCGCCGGCCAGCAGTGGACGTCAATCGGCTGACATGATGATGATGATGATGACGATATTTACTACTGGAGGCTATGCTTGGGGATTCTCTGCGGGATAGAATCAGAAATTATGATATCCGGAGTAAAACTAACGTTACCAACGTAGCTCGAAGAATTGGGATACTTAATTGGCAGGACACATTTCTCGCAGGACTGATGGTCAGAATGGATGGAATGGCGTTCGCGGACCGGGAGGCGAGCTGAATATAGATAGGCCTACAACAAGATGGAGCGACGACTTAGTGAGGATCGCGGGGTCGCGGTGGATGCGAAAAGCACAAGGCCGGTCTGAATGGAGAGCCTTGGGGGAGGCCTATGTCCAGCAGTGGACGACTGGACGTCTCTCGGCTGACATGATGATGACATGCATCATGATCAAGGGTTGACTAGTAAGACGATCGCGGTCAATATCCCGCATTGTACTTAATACGTCTAATCATAGCTAGTCGTGTCATCGCCTAGCTACCTAGGTAGCTACTACTTAAACCTATAATACTGGATAACTTTACTATTCTCCCCGCTAAACGTCAACATAAGTAAAATCGCTAATGCGAACCAAACGACGTGTTCTAACGATCGCAGTCCGTCCACGCGACGTGTTCCTGGCACCGTTGCCTTTTCAGTTAGGGTACCTACTGTAAGAAGAAACCCTTATTAATTTGATATATTTTCATCCGACTTTAGTCATTTTTAGGGTTCCGTACCTCAAAAGGAAAAACGGAACCCTTATAGGATCACTTTGTTGTCCGTCTGTCTGTCAAGACCCTTTTTATCTGGAACGCGTGGAGGTAGCAGGCTGAAATTAATATCAAATAGGTACTCAAGCCTGCAGTCTCTTGAAGCTGTGAAAAAATCAAATTTCTAAGTCAACTTAATCAAAAGATACAGTCATTAAAAAGGTTGTTTCCATACAAATTGCCGTACTGTGAAAACCTAAAAGGTACTCCAGTTGTCCTAGAAACTTGACTTGTGGTATGAAGGTAGCTCTTATAGCACAACCACTCAGAAAAATATCAATATCCAGGTCACCGTCGCTCTTCATTGTGCCCAAGTGGCTGGCAGCATTGCCGTGTTGAATCGCGTTGAAGCTAATTCTTTGCCCAAAACAGCCACCAGCTCTCTGAGGGTCGAGCACGACTTTTCGAAACCTGCGTCACGTAAACTCGAATAGTAAACGTTGTCGAGTTTGTATGACATTTGGAACAACGCCCGACCGTGAGCGTATTTGGAACGAAAATTTAGTATGAGGTTTCTCGATCACGAACTAATAACCGTAACGTTACGCAGCATTCGTAAAGTCGTGCTCGACCCTCTGTGCCCTAAGCACGACTTGTCGAATCCTGCGTTACGTTACGGTTATCGTATCGAGATCGAGAAGTCTCATACTAAATTTTAGTTCCAAATACGCTCACGGGCGGGCGCTATTCCAAACATCATACAAACTCGTTATAGTTTACTATTCGATTTTACGTGACGCAGGATTCGACAAGTCGTGCTTAGGGCACTGGTCCCCGAAAACATCTATCTTCTTGGCGATATGGCCCCACGGTGTCAGCGTTTCAACACCAAACGTCGTAGAGATGTAGCCCTCTCCAAGAGCTGCATATTTGTGATGTTTGAGTTGAAATGATAAATGGACGCTTAACATTATATACATAAGGATTAGAATGGTTATACATAAAAGGTGCGTTTAACCTTTTTCAGAATGACGTCATGGTGACGCAAAGACGTAAATCGAGGAACCAGTATTTCTTATTATTTTTTTAAGTTATGTAAAAAAAACATAATTGAACGATTCTTTGTAGCCGATTGGATTGGTACATATTTTCACACAGGTTTTTATACACATTGTTCGCTGCAAATGCAAAAGATACTTAGATGTTTGCAAGCGTCGTTAGCTTCAGACGCAATAACGAATTTTTATGCAAATGCATTAAGTTTGAGAATTTATAAGCAATGTACGTACAAGTGCGGAAAATTAAGCGGAAATTTACCTACATGTGAGGCAACAAAATATTATGTTATTATTTAAAAACAGGAAATATATCAGGACCCGGAAAGTGCAGCGTTGTAAGACCCAGAAACAATACAACAGAAAAGGTATATCCTAACCTAACCAAGTAAGAAAAGTTAAAAAATATCCGACAGCTTAATTTCAAATTTCAATATCTCAAAAACTGCTGAACCGCTTTTTATGAAACTTAGCTAAGACCATCTCGATTAATATACCTACTAGCTTCGATAAAAAAAACGCCGCATCTAAATCCGTTCATCCGTTTAGGAGCACAGACAGATACACAGATATACAGGTCAAACTTACAATTATCTCCTTTTTAGCGGCGCGGGTTAAAAACAATGGTAATATTTTCTAATGCAGCTTCGAACAGCAGCGTCATTTTCCGGTAATAAATAATAACCGAATTGACACTTCAACATGGATGGATGGATTGGGTATTGGTATAAAAATGGCGGGATGACATATAAGTATTTCAAATGGATTGGTATGAGCAATACTCGTAACACGGACTAACGTGACCTTAACACATTACCATAAGGATAAAGAGTAGATTAGTTAAACTCCGACAGGTGATCGGCACAACTGCTTAGGTATTACTGGTTTCAAAACAGCTGCAAAATTAATTGCGTATTAATATTTAAACGAATGTCAGCGGAATTGGCGTTCTTTACTTGTTCCTGATTAACCCCCATTGTTGTTATGTTGTTGTATACATAAATAAATAAATATCATGGGACAATTAACACTAATTGACCTAGTCCCAAAATAGACAAAGGCTATGGGCACTAGACAACGGATTAAATAAATGCATATTAAACATCCAAGACCCGAGAACAAACATTCGTATTCATCATACCGTCACCTCAATGGCAAAGTCTGCATCAAGTCCATCTGCGATTTGAATAAAAAAATGATTTTGACGCCAAGTGTTTCCAATGGGAATGCACATTCTGACAAATTTTCATATTTCTAGCATTGTTGCAGATTCGCGACTTTACAATTGATGTGACGAACAAACATCTACCCCGACCGGCTATCGAACCCGGGACCTCAAGCTTCATAGTCAGGGTCTCTAACCACTAGGCTACTTGTTCCTTGTTACTACTACACTTGTTTCTAACTAATTAAACTGGTCAGGAGTACCCAAAACCGGAGAGCATGTATGAAGAATGTTATGAGATTAAGGAAAGCAAAGGTTGTATGTCAGGATCGTAGCAAGTTGAAGTCCGTGGTCTCTGCCTACCCCTCCGGGAAACAGGCGTGACTGTATGTATGTATGTATATTAAACAGTATATATTTATCTATATGTAAGTACTTAAGTGTTGATCTATAGTTATCTTTAATTGATTGTTATTGGTAGTGTTTTACAAATGTTTATGTATATATACATACATACATACATAGGCTGTTAAATACATTACCCTCCTTTGCGTTTCGCAGTCGGGTAAAAAGGGGTAGAAGTGTGACGTGAGGGATTGTATTTTTTTTAATCGAAAGCTAGTATAATTGAGATGGTCCTTAGCTAAGTTTTATTTTAATCGTTTCATCCGTTCTTGAGATGTGAGACTGAAATTAAAAGGTCGGGAGTTTTTCAACTGTACTTATTTTTCTTAACAGAACCCTTCCTAGCGCAAGCGTCCAACATATAGCTATGTTAACTACCTCCGGAAATTGATACTTAGTTCCCTACGTGGGACGCCCGCACGTGCCTTACACACAATTATGGCTCTGATTATTCTAATGGCTTAATTGTTTTACTTTACTGAAGAAAACTTTTGGGGTATACAAATTGCCTAAGAAGGATGTAGGTAAATATCCCAATGTTGGACACATTTATTCCAATAATTGACACAATGTTCGTCACATTTATTGTTATGAATTAAGATTGAAGGTGTCAACTATTGGGGCAGTGTCGGGCACTGGGACTTTGCTGGGAAGGGAAATGGCGGTCAATCTTTTGTTTATGGTTCGAAAAGTAGGTACTTACTGTTTTTATAATACTAAATTGTTTCTATAGCAGAACTCCCTATTGTGCCCTAGTCCATCTTTAGTCAATGTCTACGTTATATTTTAAGGAAGCAATTCAATCCCAATCCGCACTAGGCCCGCGTGGGAACTTTACTACAAGCCCTCTCAGTCTGAGAGGAGCCCTGTGCCCAGCAGTGGCACGTAAAAAGGCTGGTGATGGGTATAATATAGAGTTGTCTTTGGAACTAAATGTATCGGTAAGATACGAGGTTAAGGAAGTACCTATAGCGACGATAAGTTCTTTTCCATGTCAAAGACTACGTGGGTGTCAAATTTCAACAAGATTGTTTACGGCGTTGAGGCGTCGAGGTGGAACAAACAAACACATTATCATATATTAATAAAATAAATGTTGAGACACATATTTAAGCATCAATAATTTTCTTGTCTCGGGGGCGGCTACTTTATCTTTAGCACTGTATAAAAAACGCCAAAAATCGTGATAGCCTATTAATGGTTTGACCTATAACCTCTCAAGGTTCGAGCCTCGGCTTGCACCTGAGTTTTTCGGAATTCATGTGCGATATTACATTTGTAATTTATTAATACACTGCACACTCCTGCGAAATAATTCAAGTGGAGATGTTCTGCGTCTCTAAAACTCGATTACCTACTATATCTACAGCTGTCTAGGTCGTCATGAAAAACGTCCTTTAATATAGGTTTGTGGTTTTTGATATCTTCTTTTTCTTGTATGTTGTCTTGTAGTCCTTCACTCGTGTAGTTCTGTCACAGCGATAAGTCCGAGGTTTTATTATATTTTCTTCTTTATAACATTAGTTTCGTCTTCCTACTAATATTTACCTAAGAAGAATCTTAGTTAGGTAGTATTAGTAGCAGTACTTACAAGTTGTCTTGAGTTGTCAATTGGGTAGGTACCTATATCCGAAGAACTGTCAGCACCTAATGCCCCGTGTGACAATGTGACAACAGTCATTGCCAATGAAGAGTGCTCGCGACTATACTAAATACACGTATAATTGTTACAGTAGACAACCTAATCTGCGTGTCGTATTATCATAAAAGTTAAGGTAGTTCCCATTTAGATGTAATAGAGGTCAGAATGGACGCATAACCTTTATCGCGCGAAGCGGCATGGGATAAACAAGGTCTGATCAAATAAGAAGTGCTGGGAAAAATCACTTTTATACTCCCAAAGTACCTACTTCTTGTAATCTGCTGGTGGTTCAGGCCCCTATTTCAACAACTTTGCAAACGTGAGTTTTCAATGACAATTCAGTGTCAATTGCTGACTTGAAGAGGGCAAAGACTTCATTTATTTTCCAATATGAAGATGAAGAACAACAAAAGCTCTTGGAAGGCCAAGTTGAAAACAAATTATACTTTTGCATTCTTTGGTGCCATTGGGGGGAAAATATCTTAGTCGACGCGCTTGGCAGGCTAGTTGGCGACCCCAGTTATACCAGATAGTTCGCGGAGGAACCTGCTGCCCATCCGACCGCGGTGAGTGAGGAAAGCACAAGACCGGTCTGAGTGGAGAGCCTTGGGGGAGGCCTATAGATATGTCCAGCAGTGGATGTCTTTCAACTGACATGATGATGATGATGATTCTTTGGTGAAGTACCTATTTGGTCTTTGTAATATTTGTAGTTTTTTTTCCTAGCCTAATAAAGTGTTCCACTTCTCAGGAAAGGCCTCTCCTTTCCTCCGACACTCGTCTTTGTCAACGGCATGATCCTGCCAATCCGTTGTAAATGGGTATCTACACTACATAAATACGAAAAACTTAATTCTGAAGTATCATTAGTCCGAATCTTAAGTATTCCGAAAGCCAAGTTCTGCCGTACCAAAATCCTACCTAAATTTTGAAAATCAGGTACACGAAAGTTTTCGTCCAGCAGAAAATAGGCTTCGGAATTATGACAATTCGGACAAATCATCATCATCATCATGTCAGCCGAAAGACGTCCACTGCTGAACATAGGCCTCCCCCAAGGCTCTCCACTCTGACCGGTTTGCGGAAAGCACAAGACCGATTCGGACAAATGAACCTTCGGAATTTTTGAGCGTTACTGTTGTAAATGCGTCATAGTCATCCCGCCATCTCTACAGTCGGCCTCTGCATCTATGTCCATCCGGCGGAACCCAGCAGGTGGCAATTTGTGCTTTGATTTGTACAATTATTATGCATTTGTAATTCGTACACCTTGTATTTCGAGTTTGACTAATGACACAACGATTTGCTGCAAGTTTCGTCTGACCTTGACCTTTAACCCATCGTATGTGGGAAGTAAAAACTGCATTGAAGCATTTAGTTTAATACCTACTAATTTTGGAGATTGCAAAAAAAAAGATTACCTTAAGTCTGGCACAAATCCGTGACTTAAGCTTACGAGGGGTTAACAGATCCGGCCTGTGTATTGAAAACTAACTTGTGAACGCTTTTCCAAAAATTTTGAACTTGGGTATGGAACTTGTACCTTTTATTCTCAAAATACGTACCTACACATTGTGTTGACGCAACAAATTGTATGAAGAACATGTAAAGTATAAGTCACGTCCCTGCGTACACGCTGTGTCAAACTTCGATGTGATCGACGCTTAATCGTCAGAATTATATTATAACCACATAGGCATGTATATATTATGCTAACTCTCTTCGCAACTCGGCAGTTTGTTTTCAAAGCCAATGGCAATAATGTGCGTAAACAAAATTACGGTTCCATTAGTAATTCATAGAGATCACGATATTATGTGACAGGATTATCTACTTGTAATACGAACATGGAGGCACAATATTACATTTATTCTATTCGAGTCACATACCTACCGAGACGTGACCGAGGCGTAAACATGACTGATTATATTTATGAATGCCAAAATAATGTGTTTACCGTGTACTTACATGATGAAGAAAAACTATGCGCAAATTTTAGTGACTCATTATCTGCGCAGTATTGAAATATTGATCATAATGATCAAACAGCAAGAATCAGAATGTAATTTCATGATCTCCAATGGGTTGGGATCTTTTTACTACACTCAAATATTATACACTACACTTCCTCACGCATCTAGTTTCGTGGTAAAAATATTTATTTATTATTTATTTATTTATGACCTATGAGTTCTAATTTATTCAAGGAAAACTTGATGTCAATGTCGATTGCTTCTCCGCTGTCCTGCTCTTGTACATCTTGATTCTATACTTGCAGCTCGCTCAGGCAAGCTTTAAAAAGGCGGCGTGATAACGACAAAACCAACCACTCATGGCAATGAATTGGCATTGGAACTATTTTTGCCATGTCAATATTTGACGTCAATTATTCGCAATACACTCAATATTTGCTCATTATTCAATAATACGATTAGTGAGAAGTGTTTCGTGTGCTTTTGATGATTTGCAGGTAAACACGGTTGTAGGCTAACTCATTTTTAAGCTGTACGTCAGCAGCATAGTTGCTAAGCAACCGAAGCGCTCACAGTGATCTGCACAAGCTCTTATGCCTGTAACAATAGAACCGTGCTTAGATCATTGTGAACGCTTCGGTTGCTTAGCAACTATTGCTGCTGACTGTACCTATAATGTGTAGTCCAGAATGACGTGTAATGCAGTACGTTTCAAACTTAAATGCACCTGTGAAGTTTTTAAAACCGTGGGAGGGCCTATCTCGGTCCCGCTCCAACATTCCCGTTAGCCTCTGTGCGTTTCGCTTCCCCTACAAGTGACCGACTTCGCTCCACCAACCAGTTTGACACCAACTGTACAGATTTTACCATAAGGCCTCGATTACTTTGAGCTAGTATAACGACGGTACTCTGACTCAACCTCGTATATAAACTTTGACGAAATTGGAATAACCACTCTAGACCGTGAACCTAAGGTGGTTATTCCAATTTCATCAAAGTTTATATACGAGGTTGAGTCAGAGTCAGAGTACCGTCGATATGAGTCGACGAATAGCATTACATTGCGTGGCTTCAAAGTTTTCGACCGAATAATAATGACGAGGCAATGAACGGGTAAGTATGAAATTGTTTATGTATTAGGGTATTAGGGTGCATTTTATTCCTAGTTTACATTAATGACTTGCCAAAATTGACCAACCAACCCTGCATTCTCTTTGGAGATGATGTCTCCTTATTATTTAAATGTACCGATAGTAATAGCAATAGTCTGAATGCTATCACTCAAACCTTCCATAAAATTAAAAACTGGCTTAAAGATCACAACTTAGAGATTAACACCAAAAAAAAAACAAAATTATACAATTCAAACCTCATCAAAAACAAGCTCTAGAATTAGATACAGTACTTAGTAAACTAAACATTGAACAGGTAAAAGATTTTAAATTACTAGGTTTAACAATAGACACACATATTACATGGAAAGACCACATATCAAAGGTAAAAGCTCACATTTCACAGTTCCTATATGCGCTTAGTATTCTTAAGAAAAATACTCACACAGAATGTGCACTGTCAGCATACTATGCGTATGCGTATGCGTGGCTCAAGTACGGGGTGCTTCTGTGGGGCCACAGCATGGATGCGCATGACTTATTTGTCATCCAAAAGAAATGCCAACCTAAGGCAAAGAAACAGTTGTCGCCCTCATTTCATAAATTATAATATGCTCACCCTTCCATCCATATACATTCTTGAAACAGCAACATTTGTATGAAAGCATATCTCTCAGTACATCTACAATACAAGCGAACGCCGTAAACACAAACTAGCCCTTCCCGAACCAAAAATTAGTATGTATAAAAATAGCCCCTATTACAGATCTGTAAATGTATATAATAAAATACTTGTCAATATTAAGAATGAGGGGAAAGATAGCACTTTTAGAAAAAAACTGAAAGCATTTTTAATAACCAAATGTTATTATTCAGTGGAGGACTTCTTAGATGATAAGATAAAATAAAATAGGTAAATAATTAGCAATTAAAATAGTAAGTAATTAATTAGTCTTATGATAAGTGGTAATAATCTACATATGATCTCACAACAATACACAGGTTATAAATAATTATAAATTTTTAATGTTGTTACATACATTGTGAAATGAAAAATACTTATACTTACCTAATTACCTAACTAATAGCTGATGTGTTAGTAGTTAGGCAGTGTTAGCTAGTTTGTTTAGATTTTAATTGTTACCTGTAAAGGTATAATACTTATGTATAATTATAATGCTACGCCCTTACAGGGTAGTACCCAGGTTAACTTAAGTTAATTTTATGTGCTGTGCAATAAATAAATAAATAAACAAATAAATAAATAAAACAATAACTAGCATGGGGTAGGTACACTACATAAACATGAAAAACTTGATTCCGAAGTACCATTAGTCCAAATTTTCAGTGTTCCGAACGCTAAGTTCCGCCGTAGTTGTATTTTTTTTTTTAATTATAATAAAACAAATCTTACCTACCTATATTTTCAAAATCATGTACACCAAAGTTTTTGTTCAGCAAAAAATAGGCTTCGGAATTATAAAAATTCGGACAAATGGATTTCTACAGTAAGCACTTTTAATTAAAGTTTGTGTAGGTACATGTGATGAAATGTAATTAATTTCGTTGAAAGTTATAATTGATCTGCAATTGTGTTATTTCTACGTTATCTAAAAACAGGATACTTGACTTAACCGAGTTGATCAGAATTCCACACGATAACATTATCATTATTTTATTATTACTATCTACGCGAAGATAAAACTAACGTTATCGGAGCAAACAATAATCGATATGAAGCTGAGTAGGACGCGTTTCTGCTTATTTTTGGCATTAAAACACAGTTAATTCCATTTATAAATAAAAAGTTTTCAGTGGAAGAAGAATATAAGAAGACAGAAGTAAAAAATGGGAATTTCTTGTGAGATTCGTCTATTCCCATCAGCTAGCGGCAAGTATGAGTACACACCGGGAAGCATTGTTTCTGGAGCTATAAAATACTTTTTACATGAAGAGTATATGTTTACAGCTATAACTGTATCATTAAAAGGACAAGGTCGTCTAAAGTTCGTTGACAAAAGAAGAAAAAGAAAAGAAAGGAAATTCCGCAATCGGAGAGAAGAAAGTTATATTGATGACGTTATTTACGTTAATGAAAAAGAAGAACCGTTTCAAGTAGGACAGTATGAAACTCCATTCAGTTTTCAACTTCCACAAGATCTGCCGCCATCTTTAATATTGACAAAAAATACTTCAAGGTACAAACTATGGTGTCACATAATGTACTACATCCGCATAAAGTTTGATAAACCCGGCTTCTTCAACGCAAGCCAGCATTTCAAAAAGGAGGTAAAAGTTAGATCTGGTGGAAGACCACGATTGGAAACTGAGCCTTTACAATACAGCATTGATAAGAGTTTATTGAAACTAAGATCTCTATTTTCAAGTAAGAAACAAATGTTGACAATGAAAGGTACTATAGCAACCTCTGTCGTCAGACCTGGTGAAATCATTAAAGTTGACTTTGAAATTGAAAATGGCACAAGCGTTGAAATAAAGGGTGTTAAAGTGAAACTTGTTGAAATTGACAAATACAGACCAAGAGGTCATTTTGACTTTATTAAGCAAACTGACATTGATGGAGCATATTACAAATATGGAGTAATAAAGGCTGGAGAGACTATGAAATTCTTGTCCGACATATCTGTACCTAATCATTGTGGTTCGATAAATCACTCTAAATTGATATCTAGGGACTATGCTGTAAGTGCTACGCTTGTACTACCAATGCCTCATATTAACCTGAAACTTGAGATACCGGTTCAAGTTATGGACATAGGGTCAAGTCCTCAGCGGTTCAGTGCTAATGTGACTGTACCTGAATATGCTACTGATGGAGGATCATCAGACTACCCAGATAATCCTCCATCTTACTGGGAAGCCATGGGTGAAGAAAATAAACAAACTTTTAACAGCGATGATGACGACGCTGGTTTTAATGATGAGAAGAAATTTAAGGATTAAGTCTCGTGTTTAGTGGATATTGATGTTATGTAAAGCAAATACGTGTGCACATCGATGCATGTGCTACGTTAAATTTCTTGTAAGTTTATTATAGTATTTTTGTTAATTATCACTCTATTCAACAGATACACGCTATTCAGTAATCACCCTTACTCATAAAATCATACATATAAGTTTATTAACAGATACTAATAATCATAAAATGATAATTAACAGAATATTAACCTCGTATTTTTAACTAATCTCTGCGGAACAAGGGTGACTAAATGACCATTAATGAAACAACCCAAACCATTAATAAAAACCGAATAAATTAAACTATTACTACTAATACTGTGCGCCAAGTCACGTCAGCTTAAACCGAATCTAATGCAATAGTTAATTTCTTTATTCATTAAGTTATAATATTTCATTTTATATTACTTTCACGAGCAGCTCGTGTCAAAATCTAGTGCTATCAGGACTTAAGGAGCATTTTGACTGATTCTTACAAAGATGGGTAGAAAACGAATTAATAATCATCATTCTTATTACGATGCAAATGTGAAATTGATCACGTTTGATCGGATTATCGATATTAAAAACCGCATTATCTAAATTGAATTCGGAAATAGATAATCTGCCGAAATAAAGATGCTTTCATATTAGCCATTTATGGCACCACGGTTTGTGTGGCGCAATTTAATGTAGTGTCACTTTTCGGTACTAAATAACAACCGATTTGTCCAGCTCCATACAGCCTCAGATCACCCATGGCCACGGTGAACTACAAGAGCCTCCCAACATTGTAAATACCAAATAAAAAGAAGACAAAAACGGCCAAGATCGTGTTGGACACGCTCAGGATAGGGTAGGGTGTTTTCATTACTATGGAAGTTTGTATAAATTGGTTAAATGGTAAAATATGCACTGCTGCCCTGATTTTTTTCACATTTGCAAATACAAGGGACTTCAACAACAATGAGAATTTTAAACATGAATATTTCGCAAACAGATTTCCTTAAATTTTTGAAAGACCTATCTAACGACACCAGAGTATAAATGGGATAGACAAGAAAAAACTTTGTTGGCGTGAATCTCCGAGCTATGCCGTGAACAAACTGGCTATCGGACATTGCGCAAATAAACTATATTAAGGTTTCCTTCTTCACTACGGATCCCTAAAAAGAGAGTTTATCGAGCCTCCGAAAACACAATTCCGATATCGGATCGTTTTCAGCAAAATTGATGGCGATGATGATTCAACAGGACAGAAAGCTATAAATCATTGACCGAAAACTGATAAAAAGGATAATCCGAACAAAATTAATGACTTAACTATCGGTACATTTGATCTTAGCGAAATAGGGATCCTAGGAATTCCGTACCTCAAAAGGAAAAACGGAACCCTTATAGGATCACTTTGGTGTCCGTCTGTCTGTCTGTCTGTCAAGACCCTTTTTCTCTGGAACGCGTGGAGGTAGCATGCTGAAATTAATATCAAATACTCAAGCCTGCGGTCCCGTGAAGCTGTGAAAAAATCAATTTTCTAAGTCAACGCAATCAAAAGATAAAATAATTAAAAAGGCCATTTCCATACAAATTAAAGGGTACTTCCAGATGTCCTAGAAACTTGAAATTTGGTATGAAGGTAGCTCTTATAGCACAACCACTCCGAAAAGTTTCAAAATCTAAAATTTTTATGTCTGACTGTAGATTTCACAGACCAATATAAGTTGACCCCACACTGCGTACATTTTGCTTAGGAGCAGGGCTCTGCTAACGCTGGATTTCTTAAAATACTGGGGAAAAGCGTTAAAATCTTTCTACGGAACACTCGTGCACGAGTCCGACTCGCACTTGGCCGGTTTGTTTAGGTTTCGTATCATTCCACACGACCAATAATTTACTGAGGCTCCGTTGACTATCACTATCTGTCCGTCTGTCTGTTACAGGGTTATATATTTTTAAACCGCAATTACACACAATACAAATATTCTCCATTGAACACCACAAAGGAGTACATAGAGATTACAAAAAAGTACAGGCGAGGTAGAAAATAGCAGGTCTATATTGCTAAAAGCGATCTCTTCCAGACAACCAACTGCACAAACCAAGATGAAAACGCTAATTAAGGTGTCAGTAATCAACAGAAAGCAGTTCTTTGTTTGCGAGTCTGACTTGTAAGTGGTCGTGTTTTTTTTATGAAATCACTGCAATTTTCTTCGTAAAGTCAATTATTTCTTCGTGAATTAAACAGCAAGGTTGTATAAAAATTATAATAATAATTGTGATGATGATGTAAAATAATTATTCCTGATGCAATGATACTCTACATTATATGCTCTAAAATGATAAGATAATTATAGGATAGGATAAGATTTAATTGCCAACAATAACAATAAAAGATACCACCAAATACAGAGACAACATTTAAAAACTAAAAACATTCTGCGACAAAAGGGACAGGCTCAGCTAATGCTGCTCTTGCGCAGAAGCTACGAAAATCGAAGTTCGCATCGTATCGTCCCGCTCACTCTCGTATTAAATAATATTTGCGTGAGCGAGACGGCACGATATGAAGTTCGAATTTTGCACTTCATAGTATAAGGCTTAGTTCTGGCACGCTTGTCTAATTACGGTGCACTACGTGTTCTATAATTGTACGAGTATGTATTATAATTGCACGAGTATATTGCATAATTATTATTTTGTGACGGTAATTCTATTTTATTAAGTAGAGTGTAGCAAGAACTTGGGACACTGTCAGATTCTATTGTTTTCTGTAAAAACAAACTGATTATCTGTCGGTATTTATTACAGCGCAGTCTTCTTTTCAACGACATCCATTCCTGAATATACGTCACCCACAAAAACTTCTACAACGAACAGTGGCACACCTTCTGCATCTTTATCAAGTCAGTCCATCTAGTGGGGGGCTGACCTTCACCTCCTACTGAGAACCTCAGTGCATCCCTTACCATCAGTTCTACAAGCAGCAGCAGATAAATTTATTTAAAAGAAATGAGTACAAGAAGAAAATAACAATAAATAAAGTGTTAAACTAGATAAAAAACTATGGTTAGATATCTAAGAAAATATAATTAATAACTGAAAAAAAAAAAAATGTCCTGCGGCAGGGTCCCAAAGAGGCTGACAGCATCTCGCTGTATCGCGATGCTGATACGTTACGCGAGGAAGCTGCCAGCTTTTCAGTCCCCGGTGATGTCTGCGAGTATTTTTCGAATTCATCATCATCATCATCAGCCTATTTACGTCCCACTGCTGGGCACAGGCCTCCTCTCGGAATGAGAGGGCTTGGGCTATAGATCCCACGCGGGCCCAGTGCGGATTGGGAACTTCACACCACACCATTGAATTGCTTCGCAGGAGTGTGCAGATCTCCTCACGATGTTTTTCCTTCACCGAAAAGCTCATGATAAATTACAAATGTGATTTCGCACATAAATTCCGAAAAACTCAGAGGTGCGAGCTGGGGTTTGAACCCTCGACCCTCTGCTTCAGAGGCGATAGGTCAAACCACTAGGCTATCATGGCTATTTATTTTCGAATTACTTATTAAGAAATCGAAATATATAAGTAACATATCCTATCTCAATTACAAAACAAGTATGGTGACGAAGACCCACCCCTCTTACCACATACACGCCATATTATAAATTGGCTGCATCAAGCTTAATCCACAAACAAGAAATGGATTAATTTAGTTAGCTCCTCCGTGAAGTAGTGCAATAAAATAGCTGCGTCTGCGCTGAGTATTTATTCAATTAATCTTCCCGCCCTCCCTCCACAAATAGAAAATGAAATAACAAGCGCAAACGCTACTACTTATACAAACCTACAACCAAACTACCACCACCAGTAAAATAGTACCGGACACGTGTTTCGCCTCTCTTCGAGGCATCCGCTGATGACTTCCACTTGTTTTCCACTTGTCGCGGGTGAGCAAAGTAATTATTTTTAGTTCATAGTGCAGTACAGTCATGCAGAACTCAGCGGACGTCATTGATGTTCACACCCCGACCATCATTCTCGGCTATTCTGCATGACTGTACTGCACTATGAACTAAAAATAATTACTTTGCTCACCCGCGACAAGTGGAAAACAAGTGGAAGTCATCATCATCATCATCAGTCCACAGCAGTCCACTGCTGGACATAGGCCTCTTCCATGGCGCGCCACAACACTCTGTCTTCGACCCCTCGCATCCATCCGCCGCTAGCAACCCTCTTGAGGTCGTCCGTCCATCGTGCCTCAGGACGAACCACACGCCCCCTACGTTTCCCCGTTCGTGGTCTCCATTCGAGGACTCGTTTGCTCCACCGTTCATCGTTCCCACGACATACGTGGCCAGCCCAACGCCATTTCAAAGAACTAATTCTTAGAGCAAAAGTTTGAGCAAAGTGAAAGTGGAGTGGAAGATTTTCCACATGTCGCGGGTGAGCAAAGTAATTGTTTTTAGTTCATAAATATGGACCTCCGCAAAGTAACGTCTGATTCAATAAATTATGCTGCAATGCTTCGCGGAGGAGCTAACTAATTTAATCCATTATTTGTAACATGGACCTCCACAAAGTTAAGCCTGAAACTATACTACAGTATTCTTCAAACTCTAAAATCTCGATCGGTAAATCGCGAAGTAAAACCCCATTGTTCAAAATGATAAATGGCGACTGGACGAAAAACCATACAATGCGTTTTGTATCGGGCTTTTCAATTCACCGATTGCTTTGAAAGGCGCGGATATAAAATTTTTAGAGCCGCGCTGAAAGTTAATTTGAGTGTAAGAACGCTATGAAAACCGGACCGTTAACTGCCTTAAGGTTAAGGTCCCACTGTGAGTGTTAAGTTTATGTCGGGCATAACAACCAAAATTCAAAAATTCTAAATTCTAAATTTTATTCAGCAAATAGGCAGTTGAAAGCTGTTTTACACGTCATTTTTTTGAGTCTACTAGCGCTTTCCGAAAGACCATTGCCATTGCCAAGAAGAATGCGCCGCAAGAAACTTGGCACAAAGTCATTTTTTCTAAAAACAAGTTACATCAGATCTTACAATACGTAACCACAGATAAATTACACAAAGAAAGCTCACTCTATCATTTTAAAAAAAATAAGGAGAAAAAAAAATACCGTATTTTAGAAAAAGGTGTAAAAAAAATTTATTAGAACAGCAAAACCAGAACACTTTAATTTATTGGCACGTTTTAATTGAGCAGGAGATGTATAGGGTCTAGGTCAAATATCTTTAGAATTACAAGGGTATGTATAGGGTCCCAGAACTAATACTATAATATGATACTTAATCTAAATGGCTTAGAGATGTATAGTCTCTAGGGTCAATTTAAACTAAATTTAAAATCAGCAGAGGTGTAAAACGCCTCCACGGTCATGGTGTCACCATAATAAACTGTAAATATTTTCGCAAAAGGAAATAATAATGTCTAGTGCCGAAACCAGCATTGGTTACTTGGTTACTCCGATCAGAGCTTCGTTTTTATTATCAATGAATTTCTATGAAAATTCGACTGCAACAGACTACAGTAAGCCTCTGAATACACCTAAGAAAGCGGTTTCTCCTAAACATTACATGCCGTTAGTGGAGCGACTGCCTTATTTTTTACGAGGGTAGGTCCAAAATTTTATGCCCTATGCTCCTTTCGTGCCCAACCTTCTTTTTTTTCTTTCTGCTAATTTACTACTTACCTACCTACGGCCCTAAACTTTCTTTACATAAGTAATTGTTTAACTTGCTTTGTCTGTATTGTTTGTGTGGGTCAAATCTTGCATCTTGCAAGATCTGCTTCCAGTTACAGGATAGGGTTAAAATTTGGTATGGACTACACATTTATGTAAGATAATTACGTCTGTATGCTTTCAGCAACTCCCCTCCACTGTCACACGAATCAACACCATGTGACACAGACCCAACAATCACCACCACTTGACCTCACTATACTTATGCTAAAACTTGTTATTATTATTATTTATAATTATAACGTAACGTGACATTTTCTTAGTGTTTCAACTTTGGAAACTCAGTCAATTATTAGTATCCCTAATCCATGATATTCAAAGAATCAATAATTATAATACTTAATATGAACTCGATAATATGGTTTTATTTTCAATAGCTGTTACCAGCGACTTCGTTTGCGCAGAATTCGGTTACCGCTATCCCGCAGGATTTCCAATTTTTCCGGTAGAAAAAGTAATCTTTATTTTTCCCCAATATTCAAACATTCTTCTTGCCGAATTTCGTTAATATCGGTTCGGCGGTTTTGCCTTAAAGGTGTAACAAACAGCTGAAGAAACGGAGTTACTGTTGCATGCTAAACCAAGTTAACCTAAACGTTTATTTCCCGCCGCATAATCTTGTCTTAAAGTAACTGCCTGCCATAAAGCAGAGTGGAATCCAATTAAGATTGTGCTAATACCATGAATAGGTACTATTACAATGCTATTTATCTATCTATGTACCGTGTGTCAGTCTAATTTAATAATAACCAATTTAGAAAAGTTGAAAAACCCCCGACATCGTCAATTCAAAGTTGAATATTTCAAAAACAGGTGAACCGATTTTAATGAACCTTAGCTAAGAATCATCTCGATTAAACTAGCTTTCGATTAAAAAAAACCGCATCGAAATCGGTCCATCCGTTTGGGAGCTACGACGCCATAGACAAATACACAGATACACAGGTCAAACTTATAACACCCCTCTTTTTCGTCGGGGGTTAAAACCATAAACCAACAGCCGTCTAACCCAATTACACTAGAGACCCTGTGAGCTGTAGACCTCGCAAGCTCATTTTTGAATTTTTTTTTTATTATTATTAGATTTCCAAAATCTGAAGCTACAAAAATGCATAAGTTTTATAACAGTCGGTTGAGCCATTTCTGTAACGTTGAACTTTAAAATTCAAATTCAAATATTTTATTAACTTATACTTGTATTTTTTTAACTTTGAAACGAAAATATCGTTGGGTTTTCAACTTCTTTCAAGTTGGTTATGTTATGCAAATTCATTCAATCTAAAAATAACTTCTAACAAATATTTACCAAAAATCACAAATCAATCAGTGTGACAAAGGTTAACCCAAAATACCTTTTCATACCGAGACCCTTAACGATATGTTTGCCCGCAAAACTCTTCCGGAAATAACTCTCACCCAGGTCACAATTTTCCTGTCACACACGCGGCATCCTTTGGGAAATTATAAGTTCCCAGGCGAAACCAGAAGCTGTCGGCAACGGCTGCGGCCGGAAAATTACTATATTTGATCAGAATTCACTATGAATCTGGAGGCGTGGAGAGAAAATTGGACGAAATTGAATCTTATTCAGCCAATGAAATGGAAAACTAGTCACGAGTACAAAGTGATTCATCATCACCTCGTCACCATGGTATTTGGGTCAATCAACTTTTCATTGCCATTCGTTACCATAGAGATGTCCCCCGAGTTACTCGTCTAAAAAACCCCCGACGGAAAAAAAGCAGACAAAAAAAACGCCCACAAAAAAAAATGAAAACTGAAAAAAGTAAAAATAATGCCTAATATATTTTGTTAGTATGGATTAGTATGGATGGAGGTATGGACTGGCCCTTTCAGTTCAATATACCTAGCAAATTTTTTATCTAAGCGTCGTCGGTGTCGGGGGATCGCTAAAGTCAACCACAGCTATTATTTCTATAAAAACAACATACTTTAGTTTGCTGTTTGTCACAATACGCAAGCTATTGAACATTAAAAAGTACCGCCATAATCCGCTAGATGGCGCTTTTCCGCACTTAGGCGAATAATATTAATTTAAGTAGAATTAAAATTGCATCGGTTGTAAATAAATTAATTAACAACCGCTACTTGCACTTAGCCAACATAAAACACATAAAAAACTACATTACACACTACACAGAAACAATACGTTGGTATTCAAAATGAGAAGCACGGACACGCCCATGGGCGTCGCCCAATTCAAAATCTTTTGGTTGTCCGTATCCGGTCCCACTCAACCATAAAACCGCTTGTACGGCTGGGAGACCCCACATTTCTCTACAACTCCTGAGTGGAACCAGCCAGCCCAGAACTTGGTAAGAATACTGATCGTTTCTGTACTTTATCATTGTGTTACACTACTTGTGTCTTTTATTGTAATTTATTTAATTCTATAAGGTTTCCACTCTGTTACTCTGTCCGAAGCATTACTGTACCTTAATAGCGCTCCGGGCAGTTAATTATAATTTAATCTTTCCCTATTTCACTGCTCTACGGTTATAGACGTAGCGCTTATTTTAAAACCTAACGTCTTCCTAGAACGGTTGGAATTTAAAGTTCCAACGGTCACTTTGTGTAAATCTGTTATCCACTCTCACTAGAAACCTGTAAAAGCTGACTCTCTGACTCTAGCTAAATTATAAATCCGTATGACCCTCCGTATTGCCATGCACTGCCAATCTGGTTCCCACTCCCTCGGGAATGGTCGGACTGGAAAGCGGAATATGGCAGTGCGAGCATACCATGGACGTTTGGCTCACACCAGGTTATTTACAGGGCAACTACGCTACCCGTGGAAATCTCTCCACCCACTACTGGTTCCTAACGGACCCCTGCCGACCTCTCGCAGCCTACTCAGAGGCTAGCCGTTGGCACGCTACGGTCCCCTTCACACCATCTCAACACCACGTCATCACACGAGCCCCCTGGTCACTCCTGGTTGCTCTACGACGCCTGCGCCCTATTTCCGCCGTCGCCGGAGGATCCAGACACCCGAGGGAAGTGTAGGCCACATTAGCGTGTAATCGAACCCAGTATCTTCAAAAGTGTCTTCGAACTCAATCCCCTGAGATTCTCTATTCTAATTGTCAATTTAGCCTACCGATTTTGTTGAAATAAATGTATTAAACTTGTAATTTGTTTCCTTCACAAAACCCTAGGTAGGCTACCTTAAAACAGACTGTTTCCCCTCATGAAAACGGCCTGTGACTTTAGCGATCCCCAGACACCGACGACGCTAAAAATTCATCCATACTAATCCATACTAACAAAATATATTAGGCATTATTTTTTACTTTTTTTAGTTTTCGTTTTTATGTAGGCGTTTTTTTTTTGTCTGCTTTTTCTCCGTCGGGGGTCCACCCATCTGGGAGCTATGATGCCACAGACAGATACACACGTCAAACTTATAACACCCCTCTTTTTCGTTGGGGGTTAATAAATCCAAGATATCAACGGGCTCCCGGAGTACGAATTTCCGAACTTAGCCATACTGAAGACATCAACGGGCTCTCACATATGGGATCTGAACTTGAGACATTTAAAAGTTTAATATCTCAAAAACGGCCCAACCGATTTTTACGAAACTTAGCTAAGAACCATCTCGATCAAACTAGCTTACGATTAAAAAAAGCCGCGCCCAAATCCGTCCATCCATTCACGAGCTACGATGCCACAGACAGATACACAGATACACAGACACATAGATACACAGATCCACAGGAAAAACTTATAACACCCCTTTTTTTTGTCGGGGGTTAAAAAGTTCCCACGCGAGGTCGCGAGTCCAGTGCGGATTGTAAACTTCACACACACCATTGAATTACTTCTCATTACATCGCATTTTCATTTTAATCGAGAGCTACTTTCTGCTGAAATCAGGATAATTTTATTGTTTGTTGTATAGGTTAGTTTTTAAATCAAAAGGTTAACAAAATAAATCAAAAAATACTTAGCTGTCGATAAAATTAAAATGAGATTAAGTGAAACAGCTATGAAACGTGAGTCGGCTATTTGATGATAAAATCTCAATTTCACTATACTTGTGGCGGTAGGACGGACGGACAGCAGATGCTTTGTAATCTAATACCTAACCCTAAAAATATACCTGAAGATAAGCAAGCAGTCTTCCGTGATTTAACAAAGGCGTTAAAAATTTATTCTCACGCTAAATGTTAAAAATTTGTCGACTTGCGTGTTGACGAGTATTATGGACGTGTATAATTTTGTTTTATGTCAAGGGTCATGGAACGCTAAAAAAAACCTAAACGTACGCGGCTGTTTGATAAGTACCCGTTTATGGAAAAAAAAGTTTTTTTTTGTATACATGCATTTATTTTTCTACGTAGTCACCTTTTAACTCTATACATTTGTTCCACCTATACTGAGGCTTCAATAAACCATCCAAAAAGTATGATTTTGGAAAGTCATTAAAATAGGCCTCTGTGGCGGCAATGACTTCGTCATTTGATCCAAAACGCTTGCCACCGAGCCATTTTTTTAGATCGGGAAACAAAAATAAATCGCATGGGGCCAAATCTGGAGAATACGGGGGGTGAGACAATAGTTCGTGGCGTAACTGTGCTAATTTAGCCGTCACAACTCTGGACGAATGAGCCGGGGCGTTGTCGTGATGAAACAGTACTTTTTTTCTTTTTTAAATGGGGTCGTTTGTCCTTCAACACGGCGTCAAATTCTTCCAATAAATTGGCATAGTACTGCCCTGTTACTGTTTTTCCCTTTTCTAAATAGTCAATGTGTATAATACCCTGCGAATCCCAAAAAACGGTCGCCATGACCTTTCCAGCCGATGGGACGGCTTTTGCTTTCTTTGGAGCAGGTTCACCCGGTAAAATCCACTCCTTCGACTGCTCTTTCATTTCCGGGGTGTAGTGGTGGACCCACGTTTCGTCCACGGTCATGAAACGACGCAGAAACTCCTTCGGGTTACGTTTGAACACGGCCAAACACTGCTCCGAAGTAGTCAGTCGGTTCCGTTTTTACTCCTCCGTGAGTAAACGCGGCACCCACCTCGCCGATACTTTCTTCATACCCAATTTTTCTTCTAATATGTGTTGTACCCTCTCGATTGAAACGTTTACAGCATCAACGATTTCTCGAAGTTTAATTCGGCGGTCGGCTAAAACGATATTTTAAATTTTCTTAACCATATCGTCTGTAGTCACCTCAACTGGCCGGCCTGGGCGATCCTCATCAAAGACGGTTGTTCTCCCCCGCTTAAACTCGTTATACCAATATCTGACGGTTGTCATAGAAGGAGCACATTCATCGTAAACCGCTTGCATTCTTACTTTTATTTCATCACATGTTTTTCGTTCCAAAAATAAAAATCTAATTACAGACCGATACTGTTCTTTCTCCATTTTAACAATTTTAAGTTCACGCCTTCACTGAATCGTTGTCAAATGAGAAAAAAAACAAAATGCCTTTTTTTTTTTTTAATTTTCCCGCCTCTGAAAAATGGCTTAAAAAGGTGGTATACTTATTTGCGGCCAGTGATATTAATATATTTAGAAAACGGGTACTTATCAAACAGCCCTCATAATTGTCAAAGACTAGGATATTTTTTGAAATGAAATGAAATGATTTATTTCCGTGTTACAACTAACGTTTATATGTACGTACGTACGTATGTCGTGTACGTATGTAGTTATGTGTTTTAACTAAGTTTAATTCAAATATTTCCAAGAAACTGAGATTTGACTTTTAAAACCTAACTTAGAAAAGTTGGAAAACCCCCGACATTGTCATTTCAAAGTTCAATACCTCAAAAACGGCTGGACCGATTTTGTTAAAACCAGTCTAAGGACTACACTACAAAATCTGCTTTAAATAAAAAAAACCGGCCAAGTGGCAGTCGGACTCGCGCACGAGGGTTCCGTAGAAAGATTTAAACGCTTTAATGTTTAACCCCCAGTGTTTTAAGAAATCCAGTGTTAGCAGAGCCCTGGTCCTAAGCAAAATGTACGCAGTGTGGGGTCATACGCGAAATCTACAGACAGAAGTAAAAATTCAAGATTTTGAGAATTTTCTGAGTGGTTGTGCTATAAGAGCTACCTTCATACCAAATTTCAAGTTTCTAGGATGTTTTTAGATCTATAACTCAACTTAGCATACTTTTTTCTTCGTGAACTTCTACCTAAGTACTAGATCTGTACTACCTACCGTCCTTGGACATGGCGTGTCACTCTTTCTTTGTACAAAATAACTCGGCTAGCTATTTATAAAAACTGCTTCATAACTTGTTTTATGAACCGAAGTAGACTGAAAGTTTTGAAGCATAAAGTGTCGATTTCTGGGAGATTGCATTACATTTTTGTTTTCAATGTATATATTTTTTTTATGGTTACCGCGACACTGAGGAGTATAAGATTTCACATACTTAGTTAAAGTTTATAAATATAGCATAAAACGAAAAATTATATTTAATGAGAAACTTTTTTTTATATATTGTAGAGGGCTAAGATGAAATACCTCTTGTGCCCTTAATATCCCCGGCAGTCTTAGTCTCCATATTGGAACACAACACTGCAGGCACTGCTGCTTAGCGCCAGGATTAACGAGTAAGATGGTAGCTACGAGCACTAAATAATTTAATGAATTACGGTCCAATTTCGATCAATAGGCGAGCATTAGTTTTAATTAATATTCTGATTTGTATCTCAACCCCATTTATTTAAATTCAAACTTACATATCAAAACGGGTTACATAAACAGGTAAACATAAATCTAACTTTATATACTTGCTTAGGTATAACAAAACCCTATTTACAAGTATTACATTCCGGATGCGCAATTGGTTTTGTCGACTGTCAAAAGACGGACATTACCCACCTAAGTACTAAGTACCCACTTCAACTAAGTAGGTACGGTCGAGGAAATTAATTCCTGACCCACAATGGAACCTTTTCACAGTAAACGTCATAGTGACATCGCATAGCTTGACAAGGAAAATCGTTATAATGTTTGCTATGAAAATGTTCTATGGTGGGTCAGGAATTAATTTCCTCGACTGCACCTTGAGTAATTTGTCGTACCCTTCACTGTATCAGAGCGTCTAGTGTAATCAACGGCTAAAAATACATCGCGATCTAGTTTGCGTTACGGATGTCAAAAAAAAGGTACTTACTATTGTCATAGTATTTGACACGTTAACGCGAACGCTATCGAAACGTTTGTTGCGACGTGAAATTTACCATTAAGGTCTCAGTTGGCAGATCTTCAGGAGAAGATCAGTACAAAATAAATACGAATATAACCAATAATCATTAACAAAACTCATCATCATCATCATCAGCCTATTCTAGTCCACTGCTGGACATAGGCATGTCTTCAGCTTGCCGCATCCAGCATCTGCCTGCAGTCTTTCGCAGATCGTCATCCCACCTGGCCAGAGGGCGTCCTACATACATTACGTTAACCAACCGAACGTATAACAAAACTAGTTACCACATTTTAACGCCATAAATGTACCTACATACATGTACCAACCTGAGAGACTACTTATTATGGGTGAGGCCAAATGAGCGTATATTTTTGAGTTGTGAGTCGCGAAATTTCGGTGGCGTATTTGAACATAATACAACAACACAACTCATTTTGCGACGCCGTGTATACGAAACAGAAGTTTTGTATAAAACCGAACGTAGCAAAAATTACGCGGCTACCAACTTAGAAAAAATCAAAAACCCCCGTCATTGTCATTTCAAAGCTCAATACCTATTTCAAAACTGGTGAACCGATTTTAATGAAACTTAGCTAAGAACCATTTTTATTAAACTAGCTTTCGATTTAAAAAAACCGCATTGAAATCGGTATATCCGTTTGGGAACTGTGATGCCACAGACAGATACACAGATACACAGACACACAGATAGACAGGTCAAACTTATAACGCCCATTTTTTTCGTCGGGGGTTAAAAATTACGCTCTAACATTAACAACTAGCGCTTGTATTTCATTCTTACACATGACATTATTTTAGTTAGTTTTAAAGGTAGTTATTTTCCATCAACACAAAAGTCGTCACATGCGGAGATCAAGGCAAAAGTGACTGATATTAACATAAAAGTGTTATTACCTCACAAGGCTCGGGTCTAAGGTCTTCCGACCTCACGCCAAGTAAAGTATTGTTGACATCAGTAGTGTTAAGATATTAAAATTGATGTAATCTTAAAAGGTGAGATGACTCTTCACCTGTCCTGTTGTATGGGTTGAAACTCTGGTTCGTAAAGACACAGTTGCGAGATTTTTACTGGCGCATCGAACAGAGCGCCCACCAAAAAAATCAACGACCGAAAATTCCTACGTCACGATCGCGTTCGCGTTTACGTCTGAGTTACTATGGGAGCAGCGCCATTTGTGGCACGTATCGACAACAAACGATTCTCGCACTTTAACGCAAACGCATTCGAGGCGTTTTTTTGGCCGTTGATTACACTAGAGTCGCAGATGTCATACAATTTCTAATTAGCGATGCTTGGATTTTACTAACAATTTGATTGTATTATTTATTAAGCTCGTCAGTAGATGAAAACAAGATTGAGTATTGGGAACTGCTATTAGACATTTCTAATGTAAGTAAGTTAAACTGGGAGTTGGGATCTGTGCCCTAAGCACGACTTGTCGAATCCTGCGTTACGTTACGGTTATCGTATCGAGATCGAGAAGTCTCATACTAAATTTTAGTTCCAAATACGCTCACGGGCGGGAGCTGTTCCAAACGTCATACAAACTCGTTATAGTTTACTATTCGAGTTTACGTGACGCAGGATTCGACAAGTCGTGCTTAGGGCACAGATGCCCAAATTAACATTAACACCTTCCAAATTGGAGTTAGAAATTTTCTTTTTAAACTAAAACACCTCGAATACTTTAAATATTCTAAAAGTCCATTACTAAATTTGATTGCATTTTGCATTTCTTATTTCATTAGTTTCGATTGAAAACTTCGGACTAGCAGCGAACGTTTTTAATTAAAATATTTATTGCGTCTTAATGAAATATAGTTCGTTTCGTAGTTCATTCAACTAACCTACCAATTTTGCTAACTCGAAATTTCACAACAAGTTGGAGCAGCTGAACTGAAAAGTCTGGAACTTTTACACGATAAATTTTATAGTAATTTAGGTACCTACGTAGAAGAAATAGCGATGGTGGATATATACCTACTCACGAAGTACTTCATGGCAAAAGATGTCAACACGCACCTTCCCCTGTGCCAAACATTTGATATTAAGTATAGCTTCTGCCCATTTTGAACACATTTCTGGGTAACGTTGACTGTGTGAGAGTATTGTTTTGGTACAGTCAGCAGCAGAAGTAGCTAAGCCACCGCCGCGTTCACAATGATCTAAGCACGGCTCTATCGCCATAGACATAAGAGCTTGTGCAGATCATTGTGGCCGCTTCGATTGCTTAGCTACTTTTGCTGCTGACTGTACGAGTTTGTAGGGACTAGGGACGTGACCAATCGGTCAAATGAGCCACTTTTTTTTGATGCGAAAACCATCGGTTAGGTATTAAATTTATATTGAATTACTCAACAATGACGACATCATTCAAATCATTCGATGATCAAACTGACTCGGTGACTCCTCCTGTTCGTTTTTGTTAATTTAAAAAAGCGCGGAAGCATAAACTAGGTAGTAATATATGCTATAATATCATCATCATCATCATCATAATCATCATCATCATCATCATCACCAGCCTTTTTTACGTCCCACTACGCACCGGCCTCCTCTCAGAATGAGTTCCCACGCGGGCCCAGTGCGGATTGGAAACTCCACACACAAAATTGAGTTGCTTCGCAGGAGTTTGCCGGTTCCCTCACGATGTTTTCCTTCACTGAAAAGCTCATGATAAATAACAAGTATAATTCTGAAAAACTCACGAGGTGCGAGCTGGGGTTTGAACCCACGACCCTCTACTTGACGGGCCATAGTTCAAACCACTGGGCTATCGTCTTGCAATTACTATAATATGCTCTAGATATTTTCGGTAAAACGGCTCTAACGATTTCCTTCATTTATCTTGCACTTAAACAATTTGACCTTGACGTTGATATTCGTTACATAGGTACCTGACATATTCCAGTTTAATTATATCTAGCCACAGCCACAAGAATTAATAATAACACAGTAGAACGGAAACTCCCGCTCCGGACGGGCTCAAGGTCACGATATTAGAGTATTCGTTGAACAGACTACTCAGTCAGACTGTCACGGCCGGCGTCGCCGCGCGCGCGTTTGTTTGTTTATAATTTGGTTGTATTATGTTTACGTTTATGTATTTTATTTTATATTTGTAGATAAGTAATAGTTACTTAAATCACCTTAAATGGCTTCATCTGGTATGGCACTTATAACAACTTCTTATTTAGAAGTGTCTATAATATGTAGACCTTCGTAATGATTTATAAATCTCATATTTTGTAAAACTAGAATAAAAATAAGGATTTCAAAGTAAAGAAAAACTTATATTTTAGCGACATTATCTTCAGTCGAATGTACTTAACATTTAACAGCAACCAACCCTAGCAACACGCTTGGACGACAGAGGGGTGTAACGACGTGAAGGGGGAAGTAGGTATATAAATGGCAGCGTTTTGGACTCGGTCAAAAGAGATTTCGTTCTACTATGTTATCATTTATTCTTATGCCACTGCTTCAAAATGCTAATAAATTAGGTAATTATTAATGATTTGCTTGACAATCAACACCGATTGACCTAGTCCCAAATCATGCAACGAATACTGAAATGCTATGCTGTACGCCATGCTGTAACGCGCGCTTAGAGTTACAGATGTAAATTAGCATTAGCACCTTGTCGCTCTACAACTTCAAACAAAACATCATACCAGTAGGTATTTCTTACTCTTTCTATCCTCTGAAACTTTATGATTGTAAAGTAACCTTGACTGAGTGGCTTCAAGGACTGGACTACAATGAGACTGAAGACCTTATCTTACCAATAGGTGCTACACAGTATGTACAAAACTCGTATATTTAATACTAGCACATTGTATCGCTATAGTTTTAGTTAGGTATAAAATTCCGAATCTCATGTTAATCGGACCTAACATAGCAAGTAGTACTCACAGGCACACACACACACACACACACAACAATGCTACAACATATAAAATAGTTAGCTTAAGTACTAAAATTTGTATTCATCCCAAATTGTTCTTGTTTTTGGAAGAGCGGGCCTCCTGACACAAGTATTTTTTATTTTTACATGACTAACAAATGTGTTATTAATTAGAAAAGTTGAAAAACCCCCGACATTGTCATTTCAAAGTTCAATATTTCAAAAACGGGTGAACCGGTTTTAATTAAACTTAGCTAAGAACCATCTCGATTAAACTAGCTTTCGAACTGAAATCGGTAAATCCTCACAAGCTACGATGCCACAGACAGATACACAGGTGAAACTTAGAAAACCCCTCTTTTTCGTCGGGGGTTAAAAAAAGTGATATGGGTCAATTGACACTTGACAATTGACAGTCCCAAACTAAGCAAAGCCTAACTATGATATGGGTACTAGCCAACGGATAAACATATACTCATTTATTTATTTATTTAATCATATGGCGTACATATTTACATATACATTACTAAAACAAAACCAATAACAATCAACACTTACAGACAAACAACACTATAGATCAACACTTACATATATAAATATATACTGTTTAATATACATATTAAAACATCCAAGACTCGAGAACAAACATTCGTATAGTAAAATTGTTATATAATGTATATTCAACTAGCTTATGCCCCGCGGCTTTGCCCCCGTGAAATATTTTAAAATGTTCTGGTTCCCTATCCCGTGGGAATTTCGAAAAAATCCTTCTTAGTGCACCTCTAGGATAATCAAGATATTGCTACATTTCAAGTCTCTAGGTCCAGTGATTCAGGCTGTGCGTTGTCTGTCAGTCAGTCAGTCAGTCAGACAGTCACAATACTGTTTTATAGGTATTGATAAAATCAAGGCGAACGAGGACTGTTGCTCCTGATTTTAAGTGATCAGCACTGCCCATAGATTTCCGCAGCACCAGAGGGATTGTAGATGCATTGCCAACCTAGAAGGCTAAGGTGAAATCTCTTTGCTAAATAACAACTATTGTGCCCGTAATTTAGTAAAAGTAAGTCGGCTAACAACGGCCTGACAACTGTGGCAAAAAAAATCCCGACGAATTGAGAAACTCCTCCTTTTTTTGAAGTCGGTTAAAAAGTATGATTACATGGAAGGTAATATAATAATTAGTCCAGAAGAAAAATGTTTGTTGTCCCTGAAAAGTCTAATTTTGACAGTTGTCAGAATTCCACGCAATTAAAATCAGAGTATAGTTATTTTCACTCATTGTTGAACCGTCTTTTGTTTTTTATTTGAGCAATCGTATTTGCATTACGTGTATGAAAAACGTGACTAAAAGAAGCTAAGTAAATGGCGTAGGCATGTAGATATTTTTTTTTTGGCTTGTAACATACAAATCTTTAGGAATGTTATAATAGGTACGGATACTTCCACTGAATGTCTTAAAGATAAAAGCTTTTCAACAATAATATTACATACAAGAAAGATATTTCATCAGCACGCCGAAAATAAAGCGCTGAAAAGGCAACAAATTGTAGCCTCTTATTGGCCACAATCTTTCTCAAATAATCTTGCGCGCAAATGTTAAAATGTTCGAAACATATTTTTCGATTGTCTTGTGAGCAAATGATGTATTGTTACTTATAATATCATTGCATTTCGAGTGAAATTATTACACTTCAATTTTCGAGACGACCCACATTACACATTACCTTACACGATACACTGTACATTACGTTTTACCCACGTCAAATAAATGTTTTTTCTTTCTTTCTTTTCTTTCTTTACATTGCGGTTATTGTTCGGCAGCTTACGTCAAAAATTATTTACAATCGAATAAATTGATTCCCAAATCCCAACCTAACATGGAACGTTGGCACAGTTAAGGCCACAATGATTTTCCTTGTCAATCAATGCCGTGTCACCGTGACGTTTACTGTGAAAGGGTCCCACGGCGGGCCCGGGATCAATAATTGGTTTGATAGTAGCAATTGTAAAGGTTAATAATTTTGAATGTAAATACCTATTTATGGCAACATGGTGATCTTTTTTTGTCTGTCTTGTCTACCTGAGTTTTTTAACAGAAGGCTAAAAAAAATATGAAAAATTTTCAAGATAATTGAAATTGTGTTTTTTTTTATAAATAGGTAAGTACGTATTACTAATTTGTTGCTGCTATTTATTCTTAGGTTAGGTTAGTAGAGGTGAAGGGAGTTATTTATTATTTAGAATGTTACCTATTATTACAAAAACGACAGTAGTTATTTAGTAAGCATCAAAGGATTATGAATAAATTATTACGTACTTACAATACGATATAAGAACTTCATACAACGGTACAAAGAAAATACACACACATGCTTACATGAAAATTTTCCATGCAAAATCATTTAAATACCTCTATATTGAAATCCTGCCAAATGGTAAACTAAGCCAAGTCAAAGTTGCCAAATAATTCGCAACTTGAAAATTCATACGTAACATTTATTTCAAATAGTTTCGTGTATTGTTACGAACGCTATTTCGTAGTGATTAAGACTTTATTAGCATGCAAAGGCCGCGTAACGAAATTCCGTAACACTTTTTTCACGCACTAGTTTTTTTTATCTAGAAAAAAATTATAAAATTAGGTACAAAAAAACTACCTAAAATACTCTACTATGTACTAAAAAAGTAGTAACTAAGGAGATATGTACACCAAAAATTATTTGAAATAAAAGTATCAAGAAAATAATTCAACAACAGGAAAACCTAAAAACAACCATTTCAAAAACATGTCTATACATCAAACGAAATAAACTTACAAAAACTCGCCAACCCTGTGCACTCAGAAAGAAAATCCACACCGAAAACAAAACACTGTCTCACACACACAATTCGAAAAACACACAAGTCGAATTCGAAAATAACCGCGCGTCCGGCGGCGGCGTGCGATTCGCTAACACTGAACTTGATGCGCCCGCGCCGATCTTGCTTACCTTGCAATGTACTAACGAGCGGTAAGGCCAGGATTACACAACGAGCAAAATCGTTGAGATAGCATTTAATAGTCGTCTTACTAATTGTTTATTCCGAGTTCCGTTTACCCGAACCAATTATGCAGGTAATTCATTTATTAGTAGAGCCTGCCATGGTTATAATTACTCATTTTCTGAAGTGAAAATATTTAATGTCTCCTTGCCCAAGTTTAAACGTTCTATTGTAGACCTAATTAGTAGTTAAGCTTAAGCTTAATTCCTATTTGTCCAATGTTCACGTTCCTCATTTTTTTTTTTTTTCTCTTTTAATATATGTGTATTTGGATAGGTTGTTGTGAATTTTGCGATGTAAAGGACAAATTTTGAGAACACCATCCACCCAAATTTCATTTATGTACTAAGTAACAGTGGCATCTTTATTGGTTAATGTTAGATATAAATTTATTAGATATAAGTTTAATTGTACCGTTTGTGCCCAAATAAACATTAAAACATTAAAACATTGCGGGCGCAAAGTTTTGGCTTCATCATCATCTTCAGCTTATTTACACTCCACTGCTGAGCACAGGCCTCCTGTCAAAAAGGGAAGGCTATAGTGCACATGTGGGCCTGCGGATTGTAAACTTATGTTTTGTAGGTTATGTTCAAATTTGTATTTTGTAGGTGTTGTTTTTTTTTCACGTTTTCTCTTCCAATTGGTAACATATTTTATTTAATGATTGTAAGGACTTAACCTATTTTAAATAACCTTAATAATATTCAGATTTTTTTGAAAACTCGTACTCGAGCTACTAGCTATCGAGTTGTTAGTGATCTTCTTAAGCTGCGTTGAAACTTGTATCATCCATGGCGATCATGATGATTCGTATTGAAATGAGACTCGGAGCTGCTCAGTCACTAGCTTATTCTTACCAAATACTCTATGGCACGGTCAAATCTCAACTAACTCGAGAGTCACAATCTTCCCTTCCATTATAGACTTTTCCCCACCATACTGTACAGTTACCGCTATGACACTTATAGTCAAATTAACAACTTATTATTTACTTTATCTCTTTTTTTTAATCTACAATACAGTTAGCTACTAAATTAAATTAATGTCTCTAATTAATCAAAACAATAACAATAATTAGTCAACAATCGTAACAATATAGTACTAATATTAGAATTCATAATCGAGTGTGAAAGTTTTCAATAGACTTAAGTACTCTTTCGCCTGAACTTAACAAAACAGCACATGAAAATACTAATACCTATCAAAAATCACAACAGTATTGTATCGAGCACACAATCCTAAGTAGTTATTAACGCTCACTTTGAGCATTATCATATCACTAGCATCCTCGCGTAAAAAAATGCATCCATAGTCGTAGCGTAGCAGCGTATCGTATCATAATGCCGTATCATTTTTGCTTGCTGTAGTTTGATAATAGGAGAAAAACCGACTCAAATAGATCGCGGCGTATCAAGTATCAAATCATAACTGCGTATCATGATACAGTATCAAAACACGTCCGTCCTCACCGATCTTGATACGCGTGTCCGATTGCGTTTATGATACGCGACGACTAACGATTATGATACGCGACGGAGATACGATACGGCAAAATGATACGAATGTGGACAAAGCTTTAGCGCCGCAATGTACGTACGTACGCAACTTGTACGTTTTTTCTTGCTTGTGCGAACTGGGGCTTATTAATGGTAGTATAGTAGAAGTGGTTATGCTTAAGGTCGTCATAGCAGAGTTGTTCTTTACGTCAGAATAATGACGATAAAAGTCCGCTCAGGGTTTTTTAAGCGATAGAAATAATTTAAGAACCTTTGGATTTCGTTTTCGTGTACCTAACAAATAATAGTTAGGAAAAATCTTACTGCTGTACTTACAAACGTCATAATTGTGTTAAATATCTACGGGCAGTAAGGGGATAAAAATACTTACCAATTGTGTTGTTATTATTTAATTAGAAAATTTTCAACAGCAATGTTTTAATGTTCACAGGAAACACGACATTACCAAAGCTTAACGAACTACGAACCAACTACAAACACAAATACAATACGAAAGCATAAAAAAAGTACTCAAGTACAAAGTTTATTTATGAAAAGGTTGTCTGTCGTAAACATTTACCGATTTCGCTTCTAAATTTAAATAAAAACGAATCGAGTTACAAGCAATCAAAAAAAGAGCAATTGAGGAAATCAGGAAAATTTTATTTTTCCTCAATTTAATTCAATTAAACACAGAGCCCGAAATACCCGTACATTCACGCCCGTGGTCACTTCTTATCCCGTAGCAATTTCGCGAAATCCCTTCTTATCCTTGCCTACACATTATAAATATTAAACCTCTACGCAAAATTACAATTTCCAGCTCCATATTGGATTTTGGGTGCGCGTATCAACAGGACTTTTTCTATAATAATGCATCTTTAACCCCCGACGAAAAGGAGAGGTGTTATAACTTTGACCTGTCTACCTGTCTGTGGCATCGTAGCTCCCAAACGGATGGATCGATTTCGATGTGGTTTTAAATCAAAAACTAGTTTAATCGAGATGGTTCTTAGCCAAGTCTCATTAAAATCGGTTGACCCATTTTTTTTTTAAATATTGGACTTTGAAAAGACAATGTCTGGGGTTTTCCAACTTTTCTAAGTTGGTTAGGTTAACTATATCCGTTTTATTGAACCGTCAAGAATTCTGCCGGGGCTGATTGAGTCTTTGTCAGCAATCCTGTGGTTTTTTTTATTATTGTCTATACAGTCATTATTGTCAACCAATATATATATATATATAGTCCTCTTCGCCGTATCCGGCGACAGCGACTCCGTCAATTGTCTTTCTCTGGGTTGTGGAAAGCTCGGATGTGACTCGCGAAACCGAACTTGGTCTTGAAAATTCGACCACATGAAGCGCAGTGAAGTATTGTCAACCAGCAAAGACGGTGAATGTATTTTTTTTTTTAACTTTACTGGGGTCTTCTTCTTCTTAAAGTGCCACTCCATTACTAGAGGTTGGCCGTTAGCTCCGACAATGTTCCCCTGTCGTGAGCCATCCGGAACGGTTGCGCCATAGCTCACCGAATTTTCCAATACCGATTATTGGAAGTCCGAAAATGTTCGTCATACAATTTTTCATCATAATGATCACTGATCATAACTAATCTGTTCCGAACACTCTCAACTCCGAATCATTCAACTTCATAATGTTAGAAAACATAAAATCTATTATACTACTATTTGTTTTCATATATTTTCTCACCATAATCGTTTCTTATACTATTTTTCATGATCATATGTTTTTTTATGTAGAATTGTTTTCGCACATAACTTTTTAAGTCAGAATGTAATGTTATTCATAATCGTCGTTATTTCGATTTTTTTTCCCGCCGAAACTAAGTATTTTTCTGAAATTTTTAAATAGTCGTCCTAGAAGTTTATAGGTTAGGTTAGGGCCCCACAAAGCTTGCTTAGGCAGAAGGGGCAAGGGGGGCGGGGGGCGGAGTCCCCCGCATTGAAAAAAGCTGCCTACCCTGACTCGTATAACCACTTGGGTAGGTTCGTTAGTTACGTTGTGACCCCCCAGAGCGGAAATAGAAGCCCCGCGACAGCGGGGCTTCGTCGACTCGCCCTTGAACCCCTTGCCTGTGCACAAAACTAATTGCTACCAGAAATATAGGTTAGGTTATAACTGCGACCCCCGCACAAAACGAACATGAAAAATGAAAACTTTCGGAAGAGTGATCATTCTGAATACAAATTGGTAGTAAGAGAAAAAATCGGATAGGTAATCAATTTTCGGTGAGTCAATATGGACCCGTAACAATATTATGAAAAAATATGAGTATGATTAAAAACGTTATTAAAAACAACGGTATGAATACAAATATATCTCAGTAGCGACATTATGAATAAAAAAATTCTGCACATCGACTGTTATGAACTCCGTCAGTAGGACAACAAATTTATGAAGAAAAAAATTATGAAGTAAAATTTTCGGAAGAGTGATCATTCTGAATACAAATCGGTAGTAAGAGAAAAAATCGGGTAGTGAATTTTCGGTGAGCCAATATGGACCCATCCGGAACAGTTGCCCGCACTGCTGATCCCGGTCCACTCCCTAATATTCCTCAGCCATGATTTCTTTCGCCTTCCAGGGCGCCGTTTCCCCTGTATTTTACCCGTCAATATTAGTTGCAGCAGCTGATATCTGTCATGGCGCAACACGTGACCCAGATATTCTATTTTGCGCTTTTTGACGCTGGTGGTTTACGGGAGGCTTACTGGGGTGGTGTCTTCTTACTAACCCCTGGTCATTGATATAAACATCAGGCAGGATTTGCCCTTTGGAACATTTTGAAATAGGAACGGTGTTGCCGAGCCTGACGTGCTCGCTCCTCAATCACTGAGACTACTTTGTAGTCTCACTGAATTTGAAACAAACACGGCGTGCCGAGGGGTCTGTCCATACGCTGTTTTAATTTGTCTATTCCTTTGGTTGAATTCTTGATGGTTCATTAAAAACTGTCATTAAAACGTACCCTGATATATAATATATCTTCTATTTCAAGGGTTTGAGATGTTCTTGTATGATATGTATGGCAATAACCATTGTATATCAGAAAACCTGTCCGGTATCGGATACTGACGTCACTGCTGACGTGCGGCGTCACGACCATACTTAGGTATGCGTCGAATGACAGAAGGTAAGAGTCTAACTAACCTAACCAACTTAGAAACGTTGAAAAACCCCCGACATTGTCATTTCAAAGTTCAATATTTCAAAAACGGGTTAACCGATTTTAATGAACCTTAGCTAAGAACCATTTCGATTAAACTAGCTTTCGATTAAAACCAAACTGCGTCGCATTATACCTACTATCCGAAGTATTCGAAAATTTTGGCCTCAACCGTACAATAATTAAGTTCTAAGCATAAACTAAAAACAATTACTTTGCGCACCCGCGACCAAAAGTACAATTTTTCCCTTTATATAAATGGAAACACATTTGCCGCACAAACATAACTATTTTTCAGTTAAGATCGCGAGTGAGCAAAGTAATTGTTTTTAGTTCATAAATAAGGACCTCCGCAAAGTAACGCCTGATTCAATAAATCTAGACATTGCCGTCATTTAACATTTTTACGTTACCTACCATCTCCAACTGTGGCATCCAAAGGACAAAAAATAACATTTCTCCGACTCAAATTCCGCTGCTAAGATAACGGAAAAATCTTCATAAAAGATGTATACGTTTTCATACCAATTTGCGTACGTACTTTATGCAACATCGTATAAAACTGCATCAATAAATAAACCCGGGAAAGGCACATAAATTGCATCCAGGGAGCAAAGCTGTTCCGGGAAATCGGCTCCCGGGAATCGAATATACTACGTTAGAATCCCAAGTGTTTTCCCAGGCGTTCAGCTTGCCAGGAAAAATGACCGAAATCTCGGTTACGGCGTTTGCTCAAGAAAAATATGCGAGTATGCACACGGAGGTATTACACATTGAGGTTCGCATGTTTCTGTGTTGAAATATGAGGAAATTTTGACCTGAAACGAGCAGATTATAAGATTTTGAAGTAATATTTGGTAGAACCTACGACGTAACTAATTATGTTACAAAATATCACTTGACATGGGATACCTGTCGTTTGTCCGAAAAACGTTTAATTTTCTCGTCTCACCATTTTTAGGGTTCCGTACCAAATTGGTAAAAAGAAATCCTTATGGCGCGACTTAGTCTGTCCATCTGTCTGTCTGTAATTTTTTCTGAAACTGTAAATATTTCAGGATTTTTATACAAGAAACCTAACCTAACCTAAAAGGTTCTACACGATTGTCCTGAAATTAATCCTGATATATTTTCAGTTTCAGAAGTGGATGAATACTTATGTGATGGCACCACCTGGCCAAGGCTGAAAACAGAAGATAATTAGGACATCAATGTGACTTGGCTGCGTCCCGAAGATATTCGTGTATGGTGTCCGGCTTTGTTGCCGTTGTCCGCTGCGTACTAATTGTAATACAATTGACATAAATAATGTTTTATTTATTTGACGTGATGACATGAAATGTATATTTCATCAATTTTTGTTATTTGACATTTGGAGACCATATACATCTCCAGTTTATGTATATGTATTATTATACTTATTATTTGACCGTGGAGGCGTTTTACACCTCTGCTGATTTTAAATTTAGTTTAAATTGACCCTAGAAACTATACATCTCTAAGCCATTTAGATTAAGTATTATATTATAGTATTAATTCTGGGAACCTATACATCCCTTTGTAATTTAAATTTTCACAGATATTTGACCTGGAGACCCTATACATCTCCTGCTCAATTAAAACGTGCCAGTAAAGTAGTGTTCTGGTTTTGCTGTTCTAATAATTACTTTTTACACTTGTTTCTAAAATGCGTTTTTTTTTCTCTCTTAATCTTTTAATGACAGAGTGAGGTTTCTTTGTGTAATTTGTCTGTGGTTACGTATTGTAAGAGCTAATGTAACTTGTTTTTAGAAAAAATGACTTTGTGCCAAGTTTCTTGCGGCGCATTCTTCTTGGCAATCATGGTCTTTCCGAAAGCGCTGGTAGACTCAAAAAAATGACGTGTAAAAGTGCATTCAACTGCCTATTTGCTGAATAAAATTTTGATTTTGATTTTGATTTTGATTTTTGATTCAGATAAAAATGCGTTCAGACAAACGGAAAAAAGGTGAAACGAAGCGTAAGGTGAAATGTTATTAGAAGAATTATTATTCTCATTATTGCACGCCTAGTTAGGGTAGAACATAAGAATATTCGTACTCGGGGCTCTGAGACAGACGGATGGACGGACCAACGGACAGCGTCTAAGACACCTTAGAACATAGGATCAAGTGGTGGCACCGTTTGGGCCCATAACCTTTTAAAAGTTTATGCGAGCAAAACTTATAAATAGCAAGTTTAGATGTTATAAGCATGTAAGTATCATAATTAATACTAAGTTGCATTAAAATAAAGATTTTAAAATTATTTTAGCAAGGCCTTCAGCATTTATAACAAAAAAATGTATTTACCTTACTATGACATTCTCACACAGTTGCATAGATGACAGATCTAAAATTAAATCACGTTTTGCACGATACAAGAAACCGTGCGTCACAATTATAGAAAAAGTCACGGAAATAATATCAACGTCATTGACAAATTTATAAGAATTCTCACATAGTGCAAAAAAGAGCATAACAAAGATTATAGGTTATAATTATAGGTATAATTATAAAACACTGCAGTATTCTACTTTCATGCTTTTCTCGAAGGCCGGCAACACGTCAGAGATTCGGGTGTCCAAGGGCGCCGGGGGGATTGTACCCTCCTTGCTAATTTTCCACCTGTAATGAAATTAGAAAAGTTGAAAACCCCCGACATCGTCATCTCAAAGTTCAATATTTCAAAAACGTATAAACCGATTTTAATGAAACTTAGCTAAGAACCATCTCGATTAAACTGGCTTATCGATTAAAAAAACCGCATCGAAATCAGTACGAGGGCTGTTTGATAAGTACCCGTTTTCTAAATATATTAATATCACTGGCCGCAAATAAGTATACCACCCTTTTAAGCCATTTTTCAGAGGCGGAAAAATTAAAAAAAAATGGCATTCTTTTGTTTTTTTTTTTCTCATTTGACAACATTTCAGTGAAGGTCTGAACTTAAAATTGTTAAAATGGAGAAAGAGCAGTATCGGTCTGTAATTAGATTCTTATTTTTGGAAGGAAAAACGTGATGAAATAAAAGTAAGAATGCAAGCGGTTTACCATGAATGTGCTCCTTCTATGACAACCGTCAGATATTGGTATAACGAGTTTAAGCGGGGGAGAACAACCGTCTTTGATGAGGATCGCCCAGGCCGGCCAGTTGAGGTGACTACAGACGATATGGTTAAGAAAATTGAAAATATCGTTTTAGCCGACCGCCGAATTAAACTTCGAGAAATCGTTGATGCTGTAAACGTTTCAATCGAGAGGGTACAACACATATTAGAAGAAAAATTGGGTATGAAGAAAGTATCGGCGAGGTGGGTGCCGCGTTTACTCACGGAGGAGTAAAAACGGAACCGACTGACTACTTCGGAGCAGTGTTTGGCCGTGTTCAAACGTAACCCGAAGGAGTTTCTGCGTCGTTTCATGACCGTGGACGAAACGTGGGTCCACCACTACACCCCGGAAATGAAAGAGCAGTCGAAGCAGTGGATTATACCTGGTGAACCTGCTCCAAAGAAAGCAAAAACCGTCCCATCGGCTGGAAAGGTCATGGCGACCGTTTTTTGGGATTCGCAGGGTATTATACATATTGACTATTTAGAAAAGGGAAAAACAATAACAGGGCAGTACTATGCCAATTTATTGGATGAATTTGACGCCGTGTTGAAGGACAAACGACCCCATTTAAAAAAGAAAAAAGTACTGTTTTATCACGACAACGCCCGGGCTCATTCGTCCAGAGTTGTGACGGCTAAATTAGCACAGTTACGCTACGAACTATTGTCTCACCCCCCGTATTCTCCAGATTTGGCCCCATGCGATTTCTTTTTGTTTCCCAACCTAAAAAAATGGCTCGGTGGCAAGCCATTTGGATCAAATGACAAAGTATTTTAATGACTTTCCAAAATCATACTTTTTGGATGGTTTATTGAAGCTTGAGTATAGGTGGAACAAATGTATAGAGTTAAAAGGTGACTACGTAAAAAAATAAATGCATATATACAAAAAAAATTTCCATAAACGGCCCTCGTAGATCCGTTTGGGGGCTATGATGCCACAGACAGATACACAGATACACCCCCATTCATAGAATTAATATAAGAACAGACGTCCGGCATATCTCATTGATTACTAGCTACCTATTACCTACTTCATTATTTTCTGGAACCCCCCCCCCCCCCCCGATACTAAAATTTAAATTTTGATTTCCCGTTGAATCATGAAATTTGGCACGAAGAAAGGTCTCGCAATACTAATCAGAGACAAAATCCGAAAAAAAATGATAAGGAGGCCGGTTTTAATCTTATAGTTTTAATGGCACTTGTGTATATACTTAAAAACTAATCGAGTATAAAACCTATTAAAGTTAATAGTCATTTTTGATTTCGCCAGTTAATCTAACGCAGCTCTCTGTGGGGTACAAAAATTACTTAGGTCCACATAATTGTCTGTGATATAACCATTGCAATGTCGCTTATGTAACGTAAGTGTGAATCATACAAAAATGTGTAAAGCCGTTCATAAAATAACCAACATCCAACATTTTTAAGTGTTACTTTCACAACCTCATATCTTGGATGATGAGGCAGTCCTAAACATACCCTATGATTACCGTCATAGTGTTGCTTTTGTACTGACACAATTCTCGTAGATACGAGACTGGGAAAGCATGAAGTAGATTATGCAATGCAAACTGCAATTTGACCTTGAATTTAAATTAACAAAACTTGCTTGGGTTTTACTTTTAACTTTAAAAGATGGTCCAGCAAAAGGGTGGAAAAGGGGTTAGCTGAAACAACCGGTCTTTGGTTTGCATAATATGTGTGTTCCCCTTTAGAAGTATCAAGGGAAAATTACTATATTTTTTTGTTAATGAAAAACATTTTTTATAAGAACTCTTGTTTAAAGTCTGTACTTTTTGTTCACTATACTTGCATTGCAATCTACATATCCTAACCAAATTTCAAATCAATTCGACCAACAGTTGGATAACGAAATAAAAGCTTCTGAAAAATCTTCACTGAGGCCTCATTAAAGCTGTTTTATTAAGGGTCATAAGCCGTAGGCCTGATGGGAGGTGGGGGAGGAATGTTGCTGGAGTGGAGATCACGGACTGGGCGCAGAAATGGAGGAAGGCAGCCCGCGAGATGGGCTGACGATCTCACACAAATTGCAGGGAGGGACTGGATGCGAAAGGGTGAATGCACAACCTGGAAGAAAATGGAAGAAACCTATACTCAGCATTGGGTAGTCAAAGGTTGAAGAAGAGGGAAGGCTGTTTTAGGAGGAAATTTTGAAGGGAAGAGAGGAAGAGCTTGAACTAGTGTGTTTATAATGAAATAAAAACGGATAACTCACGTATAAAAGTCAAGTTTAACCCGACCTGCTTCGGACTAATTCGTAGTACGAGGGTAGTTGTGTGCCGCTGTCAGCTGCGCCTAGTAGTCGCGCGAGCAGAGCCGCGGCGCGCAGTGTGCGTCTCGCTGCCGCTGGGTCGCGCGCTCCCAGAGGAAGGACCACGAATTAGTTCGACACATTTCGGGCTAAAGTCGACTTATATATAGATGAGTAATCCGTTTTTATTTATTTATGATTGAGAATCGGTTGAGAAATGAATTGACCTGTAGATAAGAACAGCCATCCAGATATGCAAGCATTTTTGCAAAAGCTGAAACTGGAACGCTTCGCTCGTATCGCTCGCTCGGTCAGTTTTGATTTTCTTTTTAGGGTTCCGTACCTCAAAAGGTAAAAACGGAATCCTTATAGGATCACTTCGTTGTCCGTCTGTCTGTCTGTTTTATTACTACGCCGATAAGATTTATATTCTTAAGGATGCCGCTGACAAATAGGTACTTACCATTAATAAAGTCCACCCGATTCTATTTCATCAATACGTATGTTCAATGCCAAGCGAAACTGGTTTGAAACTTGTTCTACGACTTGCTGATTTGCTGTTTTATGACTTTTGTGTATTATAAATGTCTTTGAGTTACGATCGAATCTCAAAGAGACTCGAAAAAAAAATGGCATATTTAAAAAAAGCAATCGTTAGGTAGGTACCTGAGTATTATCTTCATATTGTCCTCTAAACGTAAAGTATATCGCCATATAGGTGTGATGAATTCAGAAAGAGCTCTACCTATAATTCTACGTGATAGTATCCAAATAGTTTGTACCTAGGTACCAGCGCAAGTGTCGTCGCGATGCTACTTAAATCATCTGTAAAAGATATCAAGGCCTATTATTATTATTAGGTACCAAGGACCATAAAACCAAGAGGACTGCCAGTGTCTATACGATGACGCGTTCCTTGGAAATAATAAGCCTGCTATAGCAAGTTTTACTACGGAGGGGTATCTGTACCATTCATTTGGTATGACATTTAGACCACAACACAATAGCGCCATCTAAATTCCTTTTTTTCTTTCAGTTCATAGATGCCGCTATTGCCTATTGTTACCCAGAGGTCTAAGTGTCATACAAAATTAACGGTACAGAGACCTCTCTATAGTGAAACTAGCTACAGCAGGCTCATTATTTCACAGGAACGCGACATTGTATAGCCATTGGCAGTCCCCTTGGTTTTATCGTCCTTGCTAGGTACATATCACGAGAATTTTTTTTGACGTTTTATATTGGTCACTGACAAATACAGACAAACATAAAAAAACATCTATTTGCTTACCTAATTAGTTGCTATGCTAAATTATGTATAAGAGCTAGGTAACCTTCACACCAAATTTCAAGTTTCTAGAACATCTGGAAGTACCCTATAGGCTTTGATTCCACGGAAACACCTTTTTTAATGACTGTATCTTTTGATTGAATTGACTACTCACACGTCGGATTTTTTTTTATACGATAAGGAAGGCAAACGAGCAAGTGGGTCGCCTGATAGTAAGTGATGACCACTGCCCATAGACACCCACAACCACGGGCGGTTTGCAGATGCGTTGCCAACCTAGAGAGCTAAGATGAAAAGCCCTCTTGTGCCCGTAATTACACCGAATTATCACTGACAGTGGCCATTCTGTAAATGAATGAATCAAATTAATGAATCAATTGAATGAATAATAAAAATTAACAATATTTGTATTGTATTGTATTGAATCGTTAATCCACAAAACATTAGGGTAGGTACAAATGGGATGGTTGCATAGAATTATATTATTATTAGTATCCATGATATGTAGACTTGAGACAGACAATGATGTTAGATTTTTACCTAAAAAGTAATAAGTTTGTTGTTTTCTTAGCTTCAATAACACTTGTTTGGTTACATAGGGACGCGAGTCAATTATCCCTTCTTATTTCTATAAGATATATACTTCTGTATATACTTCTGTATATATTTCTGTATATACTTCTGTATATACTTCTGTATATACTTCTGTATATATTTCTGTATATACTTCTGTATATACTTCTGTATATATTTCTGTATATACTTCTGTATATACTTCTGTATATACTTCTGTATATACTTCTGTATATATTTCTGTATATACTTCTGTATATACTTCTGTATATACTTCTGTATATATTTCTGTATATACTTCTGTATATACTTCTGTATATACTTCTGTATTAAAATAAAAGGCAAGTAACCTTTATAACCTTTGCTTTATTCTTAAGCAAATAATATTGTATTATTGCGGGTGGTAGGACCTTGTGCGAGGTCCGTCCGGATTGCTACCACCATCTTACTCGTTAATCCTGCCGCTAAGCAGCAGTGCTTGCACTGTTGTGTTCCGGTGTGGAGCGTAAGACAGCCGGTGTAATTACGGGCACAAGAGGCATTTCATCTTAGCCCTCTAGGTTGGCAACGCATCTGCAAACCCTCCGGAGTTGCGGGTGTCTATGGGCAGTGGTGATCACTTACCATCAGGTGACCCACTTGCTCGCTTGCCTTCCTCGTTGTATAAAAAAAAAAAAATATGTATATTTCTTTGAGCCAAAGTTTCCGATTCTGGCAACGTACGAGTTCTTATTTTAGGGCTGTTGCAAAATATATTTGGATATTGATATGCTAAAGTTGTACCGTGTGTTTCGTTTCCGACGAAACCTGTAAGAAGTAGAAAAAAAACTTTTCAGCGACTTTGGTTGAACCGATTTTGATAATGAAACATGTCCAAAAGCTAGAAAACCTGCTTTTATTCAAATCAGGTCAACCGTTCAAGAGCTACTGTGCCACAGGCAGACAGACACACAAACCCCTTTTTGCGCTGGGGGATAATAAAATGTAATGTTTTAATTTTCATAATAACAGTCAAATAGCTCTTTGAATCAAAAAGTGTATAGGTATAGCATCATCATCATCTGCGAACCCTCCGGGGTTGTGGGTGTCTATGGGCAGTGGTGGTCACTTACCATCAGGTGACCCACTTGCTCGTTTGCCTTCCCCGTAGTATAAAAAAAACATGTTTACGAAAGACACAGCTAGTTGTATAAATGACAGTATTGTAAAATTACATGGGTATTACTGAAGGAATTTTTCTTGTGTCAGCACGCGATAATAAAAACAATGATGCCGCAGTTATTGCCTTTTCAGGGTTCCGTATGCCCAAAGGACCCTACTTCTGTCTGTCTGTCTGTCCGTCCGTCCATCCATCCGGGCTCTTTAGAACCGTAAATTTCCACAGAATGTGTATTACTTTGAACTTGTAAAATAATTCAAGGCACGTGTTTTTAAAAAAACATGTTGCGTTAAATATTTTACGGAACCCATCGTGTGCGACTCCGACTCGCATTTGGCCGGTGTTTTGTATCCGACTGCCGCCAGAAAGGAGGGTTATGTTTTTCGAGTCTATGTACTTATAATGTATAATGTACCTATGTATAATGTCAAACTCCGTCGATTTTAAACTGAAATGTCGACTTCGCTATAAAATTACGTTTAGAATTTAACGATGTCAAGAACACGAGTTTCGGTCCAGTTAGTTCGGATGCCTGCAAAATACCAGTTAGTTATTAATGAGTAATTAAGTCATGGCTAACAATTCGCAGTAAGGTTACGCTTACAACTGGTGTTATGTAACTAATGCTGATGACTATGACTTTTTTTTATACGACGAGGAAGGCAAACGAGCAAGTGTATCACCTGATGATAAGTGATCACCACTGCCCATAGAACCGGCAAGCCACGTTTGGTGGCAAGCTACAAGTTTGGGAAAGCACATTTCCCATTTCGTAGCTATAGCTTCCAAATTTGGCTACGAAATGGGACTTAAGAATAACCGTTTCGTAGCCAACTTCGAATCGGAATTATTTCTCACATTTCGTAGCTACATAGCTTCCAAATCTGGCCACGAGATGAGACTTAAGAATTACCGTTTCGTGGCCAACTTCGAATCGGAATTATTTCTCACATTTCGTAGCTACATAGCTTCCAAATCTGGCCACGAGATGAGACTTAAGAATTAACGTTTCGTGGCCAACTTCGAATCGGAATTATTTCTCACATTTCGTAGCTACATAGCTTCCAAATCTGGCCACGAGATGAGACTTAAGAATTACCGTTTCGTGGCCAACTTCGAATCGGAATTATTTCTCACATTTCGTAGCTACATAGCTTCCAAATCTGGCCACGAGATGAGACTTAAGAATTACCGTTTCGTGGCCAACTTCGAATCGGAATTATTTCTCACATTTCGTAGCTACATAGCTTCCAAATCTGGCTACGAAATGGGACTTAAGAATAACCGTTTCGTAGCCAACTTCGAATCGGAACTATTTCTCACATTTCGTAGCTAAATAGCTTCCAAATCTGGCCACGAGATGAGACTTAAGAATTACCGTTTCGTAGCCAACTTCGAATCGGAATTATTTCTCACATTTCGTAGCTACATAGCTTCCAAATCTGGCCACGAAATGGGACTTAAGAATAACCGTTTCGTAGCCAGCGTCGAATCCGGATTATTTCTCCCATTTCGTAGCTGGCTTCTAAGTCTGGCTACGAGATGGGCCTTAAGAATTATTTCTTCATCATCATCAGAAAATTCACGTCCCACTGCTGGGCACAGGCCTAGTCTCAGTATGGTTGAGTATTTTACACGCACAAAATATTAAATTAACGCCTTGTGAAAAATAATAGCAAAATGTATAAGGTTGAAGAAATACAGATACCAAATAAAAAAATCCGACGAATTGAGAACCTCCTCCTTTTTTCGAAGTCGGTTAGAAAGGAATTATAGTAATGTGAAAGAAAGTATAATCACAGAATACGTAGTGTCAAGGAAATTATTTCCTGCCTCACCATAAAACATTTTCATAGTAAACGTCATATCGATTTTCCTTGTCAAGCTATGCGATGTCACTATGACGTTTACTGTGAAAAGGTTCCATGGTGGGTCAGGAATTAATTTCCTCGACCGTACCTAATAGTTCAATTAATTGACCGAGCGTACGAAGTGAGCAAAGCGTCCCAATTTCAACTTGGACAAAATTTCTTTCGTATGTGTCCGGATTTCTGCCCGGTTGTTCTACTCTATAGGTCGCATTTCTCAACCGATTCTAGTGAAATTTTGTGAGCGAGAAGGTCCACTTATTATACAAAGTTCTTTTAAGGATTCGTTCTATTTTACAAAGGATCATGGAAAGTAAACGGATTGACAAAGCCCATACTTTGAATCGTTCTTATTTACATTCAGCGCCATCTACCTTGCTTGAGTGACACATTCGTGCCGCTGTTTTCTTATTATTTGACCGCTGGCTACGACCTTGGCGCCTTCTAGAAATTGCCGGAATTTTAACATGACTGCGGGGAACGATTCGAAGTATGGGCTTTGACACTCCATATACTATCCTCCTTGGTATAGGTCGCATTTCTCAACCGATTCTCGTGAAATTTTGTGAGCTGATTTGTTCCATGTTACGATTTTACCAACATCCAGTGCCATCTAGCGGATGTATACAGAAATCAAATGCGTACTGCGCTACTGCGCTTTACGAGTAACAAAAGCGAAACGACGAGCAAACGCTTCACTGTTAATAGCTCAGTAGTTCACGACAATAGCACTAGATGGCGGGACCAATATAACTTGTAAATTTCAATAACAATATTGTAACAATTTGTTTGTATTCCCATCGCGCAAAGTCAGTTATTTAACTTCAGGGAGGAAATAAAGGAAATCAGTTTCTAGGGTGATACGTAATAAAGCAATAATACATTAAAATTAACTAAATTTACACAGCTAAGTTAACACATTTAAAATATTTATAAAATCTCCAAATAATCGTCACTTTATAATTATTTTTATTAAGTGAAGGAGTTAAACGAGCAAGCGGATCACCTGTTGGTAAACGATCACCGCCACCCATGAGAACCAGCAACCGCAATATAGGTTATGGGTCCAGGTCCTTTTGATGGGGTCTGGAAATACTGAAAATTATATTCAGATTTATTTTGTTTCGTTCATTGTGTACTATAATTTTTACTTATTTGAACTTTGTTACTTTAAAGCTTTTTTATAAATCATCATAATATTTTTCTCAATAAAAAGGGCTTCAAACTTAACAAGTTAATCTGCAGCTTCATATCTAAGCTGACACCCAACACAACAGAAAAAACGAAAAAATTGTTTACGTAAATAAATTAGGTACAAAAACTAAATAAAACAATTAAGATATCACCTGTCAAACAAATAAAAAAAAAACTTATCAAAGGTTGCGATCAAGTAGGTCGCATTCAAAACTTATTTGAACTATTTTTAAATCCCGAACGGGTGCATTCCGAGCATAGAGAAAGGCTTTGCTCGCGTCAGTATGAAGACAACGTTATAGCACTACAAATCTATCAGATAGCACACATGATAAAATTACCTAAGGTCAAGTGGAGTTTTTTGTGCGAGTATAAATTATCGAATCTGCTGATCGCAAAATTTTACGAAGCTCGGGTCATTTTTTAACATTACTTGTTTTTTTTCTATAATAAGAAGGAAAGAAAAATATTAATTCATTGTACACAATTAACAAGTATAATAAAACAATTAAAAGAAGTGAACATAGACGTTGAACAGGATCCCTCTTGCATTAAAAAAAAGCAGCAGCAATAAAAATTCCAAAAATCGAATCGACAAAAAAATCCCCGGACTAAATTTACTTCTGTGTTTCTGTCCGGCTGTTTATCTCAACCGATTCTCGTGAAATTTTGTCAGCAGGTTCGCTAATTCACTCATTATTTTCGCAATTTTTTTTTTTTTCAGATATTGGTATAACGAGTTTAAGCGGGGGGGAACAACCGTCTTTGATGAGGATCGCCCAGGCCGGCCAGTTGAGGTGACTACAGACGATATGGTTAAGAAAATTGAAAATATCGTTTTAGCCGACCGCCGAATTAAACTTCGCGAAATCGTTGATGCTGTAAACGTTTCAATCAAGAGGGTACGACACATATTAGAAGAAAAATTGGTTATGAAGAAAGTATCGGCGAGGTGGGTGCCGCGTTTAATCACGGAGGAGCAAAAACGGAACCGACTGACTACTTCGGAGCAGTGTTTGGCCGTGTTCAAACGTAACCCGAAGGAGTTTCTGCGTCGTTTCGTGACCGTGGACGAAACGTGGGTCCACCACTACACCCCGGAAATGAAAGAGCAGTCGAAGTAGTGGATTTTACCGGGTGAACCTGCTCCAAAGAAAGCAAAAACCGTCCCATCGGCTGGAAAGGTCATGGCGACCGTTTTTTGGGATTCGCAGGGTATTATACATATGGACTATTTAGAAAAGGGAAAAACAATAACAGGGCAGTACTATGCCAATTTATTGGATGAATTTGACGCCGTGTTGAAGGACAAACGACCCCATTTAAAAAAGAAAAAAGTACTGTTTCATCACGACAACGCCCCGGCTCATTCGTCCAGAATTGTGACGGCTAAATTAGCACAGTTACGCTACGAACTATTGTCTCACCCCCCGTATTCTCCAGATTTGGCCCCATGCGATTTCTTTTTGTTTCCCAACCTAAAAAAATGGCTCGGTGGCAAGCGATTTGGACCAAATGACGAAGTCATTGCCGCCACAGAGGCCTATTTTAATGACTTTCCAAAATCATACTTTTTGGATGGTTTATTGAAGCTTGAGTATAGGTGGAACAAATGTATAGAGTTAAAAGGTAGAAAACGTAGAAAAATAAATGCATATATACAAAAAAATTTTTTTTTTCCATAAACGGGTACTTATCAAACAGCCCTCGTAGTTCTTCAATATTACATGACTAGTAAAGATGACGCGACGGAGTGTTGATTATTCTTAGGATTTCCCTCCTGATTAGTCAGGGGAATAAATTATGTTACCGGGAAATATCTAGACGTGATCTACATAGTGAACGTCTTCACAGTAAAACAGACTGTTTTCTTGATTTTACTGCGTTTTCCTGTTGTAAGTAACTTATTGGTCACCAGATGAGGTTTTTCGGCTGCTCATAGTGTCCATCCAGCAATAGAATTTCACGCTCAGCGTAGGTACCTCTTCTTTTGGTGGTTTAGCTACCACTATAAGGCAAATTCAAACCTGTACTTTCATAAATATACTTACGTTTATAGTCATAATAGTAAGAAAATACTAAACATTTAACGAGTGGAATTTTTAAAAACATAAACATTAGTTACATGATTTGCTCAATAATTACACCCGCCATTTAACGATCTTTGCGATGATTACATTGCTAATAATCAACAAGCTAATCCTTGGTGCACTGCAAAGTAAAGAAACTGCCCGGTCTCAAGGTTTCTTAGCTCTGTGGAGAGAGAGCTCTAACCGACTGGCAGTACAGACTCGACCGTGGTGCGTAGCCAACGCAAATAAAAAAAAACGCCCTCATTTCAAACCTCTTTCAATTTTACGCGGCAATTTTGACAGCTGACACCGTGAAGTACTTTTAATTACTAAAGTTGCGAAAATAATTTGTGAATTTTCATTTATTGTTTAGAAATTGTTGTTGCAATATTTTTTTACTTTTCATAATTAGTGTGAGTGAATAGAGTTGCAGTTCAAAAGTAAAAGGAGGTGATTCTTTTTCTCAAGTGGTGAGTTGTCTTTGTTTATTTTTTAATAGCTATATGAAGCAATGGTTTCGGGCTTTCTTCCACGTTCCTTAAAAGTACCCTCCGAAAAATTCAGAAAATTATCGGCTGCTCGTAAAACCTAGCAGTTACCTAACCTAGTAGTTTTTTAGCTTTTAGAAAAACCAAGGAACATGACGATGTTATTAAAAAAGTAGACTTCGTAATTACTAAGAAACATGTTCTTGCAAGTACGTCTGATATTTTTATGTTCCATTTTTCACCTTCGAGAGAAAACATTTCAATTACTTAAAACATGTATTTTTATAAATATTTTATTAAGAAGCTTACACAAAAAAATCATCGTAATAAATTAATCTGCATCAGTATTATTGTTTTTTTTTTTCATATGCAAATTTCTTTACGACCGTGACGTGCTTCTTAAAAAATAATTGCAACAAACAAAATGAGTCAGATGGAGAAAATTCGTCCCAGGGGGTCAATGAACGTGCCTTTTTAAATTCGGGTTCACTGATGTTTTTTTTATCTCTGATCATACACTTCCAAAAAAATTGTATGGACCTACTGGTGTTGGTGTTGTATTGTATTGGTGTCTTAGCTAACTTAGCTACCTACCTCGCGTGTGGTTGCAAATTAGGTAGCAAATAGGTTTTAGTTTAAAAATGTGATTATTGTGATAACAAAATTAAAATCCAGTTAACGCTCTTGATTATATATTATAGTATTGGGTCCCATTACGTGCGGATCAGTGAAACCATGCTGAATCATCAGAAAGTAGAGAAGGTGACTGCAATTACTTTGAACGAAAGTTAAATCTTAAAACTTTGAAGACGGCACACTTTTACACGAACCACACGAGTCTTTTATGCGGGTGGTAGGACCTTGTGCGAGGTCAGTCCGGATCGCGATTTATACGACGAGGAAGGCAAACGAGCAAGTGGGTCACCTGATGGTAAGTGATCACCACTGCCCATAGACACCCACAACCCCGAAGGGCCCGCAGATGCGTTGCCAACCTAGAGAGCTAAGATGAAATGTCTCTTGTGCCCGTAATTACACCGGCTGTCTTACTCTCCACACCGGAACACAACAGTGCAAGCACTGCTGCTTAGTGGCAGGATTAGCGAGTAAGATGGTGGTAGCGATCCGGACGGACCTTACACAAGTTCCTACCACCCGCATCTATATGAACTACTAGCAGCCCGTCCCGGCTTCGCACGGGGTAGACAATTATAAAATGAAAAAAGTTGTTGTAGTGACATAACTACAATAGTTGGACATATGCTACCGCGGAGTTTTTTGTAGACATTATGATGTTCTTCAATATTGTTGTACATTATTTTGTTCTATCGCTAATAGTTTCGGCAGCGCATTCGACGAAAGACATTTTAAGACTCATTTTTCTACACCTTCGGTTACATTGTTCAAATTTTACCAAGGATCCCTAATTTTTTTCAAAATGAAATGTAGCCTATGTCAAATTGGGAGAATGTAGCATTCTATTGGTGAAAGAATTTTTTAAATCGGCCCAGTACTTTTTGAGCCTATTCATTACAAACATACAAAAATAGGTACAAATCTTTCCTCTTTATAATATTAATAATATATTATAGTGTAGATAAGTATTTGACTTATACTTACTTATTGATCCTTGCAGTTTTATCCTATTTAGAAACTTGAAATTTGGTATGAAGGTAGTTCTTATAGCACAACCAATCAGATCAATATGAAAACCTTATTTTTTTATGTTTGTCTGTCTGTATTTGTCGTGACTTATCTTCATTTTGCTTAGAGGCTAACACTGAACAACTTAAAACATTATGGAAAAGCGGGAAAAACCTTCGAGACTCGATTCCCGTGGTAGACGGACTATTTACATACCTACAAATTTGTGCGGAAACCTCGGTGCGCGAGTCCAACTCGCACTTTGCGGGATTTTTTAAATAACTGCAGAATGACGCTTCAATTATAACTTAAACAACTTATTTTCTGTAAATAGTAATTAAATACCTGGTATTTATGTATTAATTTGTATTTAATTGTATTTATTGTTTTGTTTGCACAATTAAAGACAAGTCATTCAAACTGTATTCATTAAGTACAAAATCACTGAGAATTTCCGGTTAGCAGTGAAAATACTGCACTTCTAAGTTTAAATACCTACTTCTAAAACAACAACAGGTCTACAAATTATCTGAAATAAACTAGCTCATTCTAAGTAAGTAAGTACTTACCTACTTTATACAATAAAATACAATAACATGCACACACGTAACTTACTTACTCGCTAATCCTCAAGCTAAGATGCAGTGCTTGCACTATTGTGTTCCGGTGTGGAGAGTAAGACAGCCGGTGTAATTACGGGTACAAGAGGCATTTCATCTTAGCTCTCTAGGTTGGCAACGCATCTGCAAACCCTCCGGGGTTGCGGGTGTCTATGGGCAGTGGTGATCCTTACCAGCAGGTGACCCACTTGCTCGTTTGACCTTTCTCGTCGTATTAAAAATAAAATAATAATAATTGAGACGGTAACGCGAACGCGTTCGAGACGTCTTCTTGTGTCAGTACTTACACCGCGTCGCAACAAACCTTTCGATCGCGTTCGCGGTAACGGTGTCATATTCTATGAGAATAGTACGTTGCCAATTCGTGCGGCTATCGCTAGAGGCGCTGTCGATTTGCTCACAGTAATTAAGACTTTGACGCGATAGACGTTGACGTGATCGAGACGTTGACGCGATCGAGACGTCTTCTTGTGTCAAAAATTACACTAGGGGCTCTTCTCCTCGACGAGCAACTCCGCGTAGAAGCTTGCCTCCAGTTTAGGTACCTACCTAGTACCCACGTGTATTTACATATACAGATTTTGTGAACAATGATATTTATTATTTTTGAATAGGTAGTATTGTTATTTTTCACACCCATTGACTTATTAAATTATTTAATTAATAATATTATTGTTCTTACAATGACGCTGAGTTCTCACAGTCAATAAGGCTGTCAAATGTGTTTGGCGGGAAAAAGGTGAGAGTGGATTGTGTCAGTCAATTGAATTTTAATTTGTGTGCTTAATGTTGTTTCTGGATAATAAATACGTATAATGTATTATACAACAAATTAACGTGATAGTGGCCAGCAAATGAAATTACCCCTAAGTACCCGCCGGCCGCTGCTCACCGTAGCTCACCGTAAAGTATAGACCTCAGAATACAGAATAAACCAGAACCATGTAACGCGGGCTTTATCCCGAACGGCTTTATTGTTATCTCGAACGCACCCACACCGCCTCTCTCGCTCTCTCTCCCCGGCTACCGAGCCGTGCACGCCGCGCGTGATTTTTCTAGCTATATTCATTTCTGTAAAAGAACTCAATCATAAAGAATTGTAAAAACATTGATCACATTATATGATTACCATCATCAAGAGTGTTTTCATCCTTTCCAATGGCGCCCAACGTGGGGCGCCAGTTTTCATCCTTTACAACCATCTTTTATTGATTTCACTAGACATTTATACTTGAAATTTAATCATATTCTCTTCTTTATAAGCAAAACGGCATTTCTGTATGTAAGAACGTCACGATAAGGGATTACTTAATTAGTATTGTCATTTGTACAACACGTCACGATACGCTGCGTGCTCGGAGATAACTACGCCAAACTACTCTATTTAAGAGTAGTTTTAATTGCCTCACTTTTAGGCGTGCTCGCGGGTTCTGGTTTGTCCTTTATTCTGAGGTACAGACATAGTAAAAAACCTTTCCCACGGGCCAGGCCAAAATCAATCTTATTACAATGTCATAAACATTTTGTCAGGGGGAAGCTTTTCTCACTAAACTATAGTTAAAGTTTAGTGAGAAAAGCTATAGCTATAGCTATACGGAAGGCATGAGCAGCTGACAGGACTTGACTAGGACAGACTAACGTCTCTGCCTATGACAGGGCTAGAAAATACTAAGGCAACTGTTTAAAAAAAATGTTGTACAAGCTGATGGCCTTGTAGCCATTGCTTTATTTATATTAAAAAAAAAAGCTGTCAAACTATGACAGCTATTTAGACAGCTCTGTACCTATTGTTACAAGATTTGTCAGAGGAAATTGGCGGGAAACCGATGAGAGTGGATCGTGTCGTTAATTGAATTTTAGTTTCTGTGGTTAATGTTGTTTGGTGGATAATAAAGATAGTGTATTATACAACAAATTGACGTGAAAGTGTCCAGCAAATGAAGAATTCAAGTGAAAACGCGTATTCCCTCTGTTTGTGACCCCCAAATATCCGCCGGCTGCTGCTCGCCGTAGCTCGCCGTAAAGTACACTATCGCTTTACGGAAGGCATGAGCAGTTGACAGGACGTGACGAGGACAGACTGTCACAACTCTGACGATGACAGGACTTTAATATACAGAAATTTACAAAACACATCAGACGTGGCTGTATGGACTCAGTTCCTTTGCCTATCCCTTATGGAATGAATTAAATAACAACAACTATTGTTACAATGGAAGTAGGAAACAAATTGAAATTAAAAGTCAGAACCCACTTGCCACAAGTAGCACTAACAGTATGTACTTGCATAGATTATTATTAAACAGCTGACCCGACGAACTTTGTACCGTCAAAGGCCTTATCCGTGACATTTATTTTTTATTTGGTTAATTTTTCTTTCCTGATTTTTTACCCACTTTTAATAGTTATTCTGATATCCTGGGCGTAGAATAATCCAACAAATCAAATAGCCCACTCATGAGTAAACTACTCGTAATACGACTTTGTTTTGTAGGTACAACCTTATAGATTTTTAATAAAACTGGTACATAGGTAACAAAAAAGGCCAAGCTTTATATTTAACTACTAAAACAATGCAAGCACGCATTTCAAAACCATGTGTGTTACAGAAACTTTTTTAGCAAGTACTTATTCTCTTATTTAATTTGAGGACTATGTACTCACTCCGTACAATCACTACTCTGTACTTTATTTCATACTTATTCTAAATCGAAAATAATGTTCACATCAACAACATTAACAATATACGAATATTAAATCAACGAATCTCATCAAAATCAGTCCAGCCAGCATAGTGGGCTAGTTACCTACTTTGCCCAGCATGTTTCACAAGCTTGAGTTAACTTTCAAATCGCACAATTATGCAGATCAGAAGCTTTGTTAACATAGTTTTAGAGTAAATTGCTATAAATTAATAGCTTCAAACGTTTTTAGGGTTCCGCACCTGAAAAGGAAATAAAAACGGAACCTATATAGGACCACTTTGTTGTCCGTCTGTCTGTCCGTCTGTCTGTCAAGACCCTTTTTCTCTGGAACGCGTGGAGGTAGCATGCTGAAATTAATACCAAACACTCAAGCCTGCGGTCCCTTGAAGCCGTGAAAAAATCAACCTTCCAAGTCAACGCAATCAAAAGATACAGTCATTAAAAAGGCTATTTCCATACAAATTGCCGAAATCCGAAAACCTAAAAGATACTTCTAGTTGTCCTAGAAACTTGAAACTAGCACTAACCACTCAGAAAATTCTCAAAATCTTGAATTTTTATGTCTGTCTGTAGATTTTGTAGACCAATATAAGTTGACCCCACACTGCGTACATTTTGCTTAGGAGCAGGGCTCCGCTAACACTGGACTTTTTAAAACACTAGGGAAAAGGGTTAAAATCGTTCTACGGAACCCTCGTGCGCGCGTCCGCTCGCACTTGGCCGGTTTTTAACTCCCGACGCAAAAAGGGAGGTGTTATAAGTTTGACCTGTGTATGAGTGTATCTATGTATACATCTGTCTGTGGCATAGCAGCTCCTATTTGGACGCGGCTTTTTTATAATTTTTTATAATAATAATAAGTATCATGGGACAATTGACACCAATTGACCTAGTCACAAACTGGGCAAAGCCTGTACTATGGGTACTAGACAACGGATAAACATACTTATATAGATAAATACATACATATTAAACATCCAAGACCCGAGAACAAACATTCGTATTCATCATGCAAACATCTGCCTCGACCGGGGATCGAACCCGGGACCTCAAGCTTGATAGTCAGGGTCTCTAACCACTAGGCTATCTGGTCTTCAATTTGACGACAATTTGAGACGGTTCTTAGCTAAGTTTCATAAAAATCGGTTCAGCCGTTTTTGAGATATTTAACTATGAATAGAAAGTGTGGGTGGTTTTTTAACTTTTCTAAGTTGGTAGGTTATTCTAATTAAGTACCTGTGATTATTTTGCGATGAAAACATTTTTTTTTTTGCATAAATACATTCAAGTGTTACTTTTCGGTTTGACTTGTTGTTGTTGATCCCTTTAACGCCGGCAACGGACTAGTGACTCTCATGGGGTTGCTGGTTCTCATGGGTGGCGGTGATCGCTTACCATTAGGTGACCCACTTGCTCGTTTACCTGGCTCTTACAATTAAAAAAAAACTATATTGCGGCGAAAACCGTGTCATGCGTTCGGTAGTTTTTGAGTGTATCAGGTTCAGACAGACAGACGCGGGCGGAAAGGACTTTAAATAATTATGCAGTGATGGGCTTACGCAAAAGACAAAAGTAAATACCTATTCAGAAATCAATCAATATGAACGAGAAGATATTATTCTGTTGCCCACCTGTGTGTTCGTATCTTGTAAAATATTCCATTATGGTAAGATGGTAATAAAAGTTATATTTTTAGCTAAAACGAGACCAGAACACAATAACATACCACTTTACATAATAACATACCTTCCTCCCGCCAAAAATCAAGATCGGTAATAGGTATTATCTACCAGGACCGTGTTTTATAAAGCTACAAGTTACAATTTACATCTATCACCTTTTGTTAGAAAGAGACTTCCGCTTGTAAATTACAACTTGTAGCTTTATAAAACACGACCCAGTAGGCCGAGCACGAAGTTTACGAATCCTGCGTAACGTTACGTCATCGTATCGAAATCGAGAAACCTCGTGCTTATTTTAGTTCCAAATACGCTCACGGGCGGGAGCTGTTCCAAACGTCATACAAATTTCTCGATAACGTTTACTACTCGATTACGTTACGCAGGTTTCGAATATTCGTACTCGGGCCTCAGAATTCAGACAGGCGTTATTCAGTCTAAGTGATTTAACATGAGCACCCCAGGGGGTCAATTTTTGAATCTCACCCGGTGACTAAATTCACTAATTTCTAAAAAGTTCGTATTTTTTAATCTCATCGGTGACTAAAATTCTCATGCCTATGATGTCATACGAATATCCCCCACCCACTCGTAAACGAGATCACTGAGTGACTTCTTGACCACTGGCAGTGACAGCTAACCTCAATCTACTATGTTGACAGAAACGGGTATGACATTCAAAAATAAGGATTTCGGCAAATAGTGTCATCAATGTCATGGATGAGAATTTAGTCACCAAGTGAGATTCAAAAATCGACCCCTGAAGTATTTAAAAAAAAAATCTCCCATAAGTACATATTATTGTCAACCAGCAGAGGCAATGAATGTACAGTCGAGGAAATTAGGTACCTAATTCCTGACCCACCATAGAACATTTTCATAGTAAACGTCATAAAATTTTGCTTGTCACGCTATGCGATGTCGCTATAACATTTACTGTGAAAAGGTTACGTGATGGATCAGAAATTAATTTCCTCCACCGCACCAATTGGAAAATGAGTTTTTTTTTCAAACAAAAATTTAACAGGGTTGTTGTTGACTTAGATTATGCACATCTTATAGGTAGAAAAAACTGGCTAAGGGTGAGTCGGACTCGCGCACCGAGGGTTGCGCACAAATTTGTAGACATATAAATAGTTTGCCTATCACGAGAAACGTCCTGTGCCACAGGACGAACATTCGAAACCTGCGTAACGTAATCGAGTAGTAAACGTTATCGAGAAATTTGTATGACGTTTGGAACAGCGCCCGCCCGTGAGCGTATTTGGAACTAAAATTTAGTATGAGGTTTCTCGATTTCGATACGATAGCGTAAAGTTATGCAGGATTCGAAAACTTCATACTCGCCCTACTGCTCCTAAGTAAAATGCGTACCACCGCAGTATGGGGTCACTTTACATTGTTAATTAACATAAATACAGACAGACCTACCTACAGACAGACAGAGTTACATTCGTACCAAATTTCAAGTTTCTAGGATAACTACAAGTACCCTTAGATGTTTCGATAACAAGGCAACTTGTATGGAAACACCCTATTTTAAAGACTGTTGTATCGTTTGATTGTGATGACTAAGAACCTTGGATTTTTTTCCCTCACTACCTCGGAAGGCCGTCTTTTATCCTTTAATATAAGCGGGTAAAATCGCATTTTATCCACTAGTGGGGAAAGTAATTTGACCTTGGAGTGGAGCGTGTTCAAGTAGCTTTTGACAGATAACAAAACGTAAATCGCTCATAATAATGTTTCGTTCGATATTAATTATCATTAAATAAATGATAAATGGTTTGAGAATTTAATAAAACATACCAAATTTAGCTTTATTTATTGGTCCTTAAAATTCTGTAAGAAACATTCGTTTTTTTATAATGATGTTAGATATAATTCTGAACGCACAAGTTGAGTCGATGCAATTTCAAAACGCATCGTCATAAATGTCAACACTGTCAATAAAAAATTTTCACCAGTTTTCTGTCATAATATCGTAAAGAAAAGGGATTCCAGTGATGAAGATTTCATTTTATGAGCTGTTTTTTTGCATGTTGCGCTTTCCACGCTACAGTGAGGAGAAAAGTTTTGTGTTACACACGGGTGCAAATGTATTTTACTTCTCGTGTGCTGAAACACTCGCTACGCTCAGGATTCTATTTTAGAACCACTCGCTTCGCTCGTGGTTTAACTATAGAATCCTTTCGCTTGCTTGTGTTTCAATTTCACACTCGCGGGTAAAATACAACTTTGCACCCTTGTATAACAAATAACTATTTCACAGCTTCAAGGGACTACAGGCTTGAGTATTTCATACTAATCACAGCTTGCTACCTCCACGCATTCCAGAAAAAAAGGACCTTGACAGACAGACGGACAACAAAGTGATCTTAAGTACAAGGGTTCCATTTTTAGGGTTCCGTACATCAAAAGGAAAAAATGGAACCCTTATAGGATCACTTTGTTGTCTGTCTGTCTGTCTGTCTGTCTGTCTGTCAAGACCCTTTTTCTCTGGAACGGGTAGAGGTAGCATGCTGAAATTAATATCGAATACTCAAGCCTGCGGTCCCTTAAAGCTGTGAAAAAATCAACCTTCTAAGTCAACGCAATCAAAAGATACAGTAATTAAAAAGGCTATTTCTATACAAATTGCCGATTTCCAAAAACCGAAAGGGTACTTCCAGATGTCCTAGAAACTTGAAATTTGGTATGAAGGTAGCTCTTATAGCACAACCACTCCGAAAAGTCTCGAAGTCTTAATTTTTTATGTCTGTCTGTAGATTTCGCAGACCAATATAAGTTCACCCCACACTGCGTACATTTTGCTTAGTAGCAGGGCTCTGCTAAAACTGGACTTCTTAAAACACTGGGGGAAAACGTTAAAATCTTTCTACGGAACCCTCGTGCGCGAGTCCGACTCGCACTTGGCCGGTTTTTTCTTTTTGTGGTACGAAACCTTAAAAATCTAGAAATTTCACTTAAAATTTTACTTGAAATACACAAACAACCTTGATATCGTACAATACCGGTACCTATTGCTGGACATTCGTTTGCCACACGTGTCGCGAAAACGTGACTATAAATAAAGTATGTAAATTTTTTCTCAAATAATAATTGTAGCAATAAAATATGTCACAAAACGGCATCACTGACTGTCTAATGGGCTATTTAAATATTTGGCCGGTGAACGTACTTGGAAGGACCACGCCAGTTCGACTTGTTAATTTAGAGTTCCGTTCAAATAATATTTGCTTATAAAACGTGACCTGTAAGTGGTTTTTAGGGTTCCGTATCTTAAATGGAAAAAAGGAACCCTTATAGGACCACTTTGTTGTCCGTCTGTCGGTTTATCATGACTCTTTTTCTCTGGAACACCATGGAGATAGTATTTGATATTAATTTCAACAATAATATCAAATACACGAGCCTGGGGTTCCATTTTTTTATCTCACCCTGTGACTAAATGCAGTGATTTCTAAAAAGTTCGTATTTTGAATCTCACCGGTGACTAAAATTCTCATGCCCATGATATCAAATACGAATGCCCTCACCCACTCGTTAACGAGATCACTGAGGGACTTCTTGACCACTGGCAGTGACAGCTAACCTCAATCCAATATGTTGACTTGCTTGTCTACGACAGAAACGCAAATTAGCAGCATGTTAGTAGACGCGTATGACATTCAAAAATACGGCTTTTGGCAAATCGTAAAATCAATGTCATGGGTGAGAATTTAGTCACCAAGTGAAATACAAAAATCGACCACCTGCAATCCCTTGAATCTGTGAAAAAAAACTTCTAAGGCAATGCAATCAAAAGGGTTTTTCCATAGAAGAATAGAAGATTTATTTGCTTAGAATAAGTAGGTACATCAGTGTCATTAGGTGGTACAAAGACAATAGGTAGCTTATTCTGCTATTGGGATTATTCCATTATACAAGCATGCATTTTTTTTTATACATACAAAATGCAGTAGAATCAAAACGGAAAGGGTTCCAGATGTCCCAGAAACTTGAAATTTGGTATGAAGGTAGGTCTTACAGCACAATCAATTAGATAAATCTGAAAACTTTTAATAAATTAACCCCTTGATGCGCGTTATTGTGTAAAAACGTTTGGAATGAAGTTATATTTTAGTTAAATGTTATAGGTATACCAATATTAATTATGATAATTTATACATCACTCCACAACGTACAAGCTAACACGAATATTTTTTTCACTAAATCGTCTTAAAATAACATCTCTGTAGGCAACAAATGGGCGAACACGAAAATTTTAAACCCTGTTTTAAATAAAAGATGAATTCATGTTATTAGTTATTACCGAACGATGTACTGGGGGTCGATTTTTGAATTTCATTTGGTAACTAAATTCTCACCCATGACGTTGATATCACTGTATGCCAAAAGCCTTATTTTTGAATGCCCTACCCGTAAGAAAAGCTCAAAGCCTCTAGCGTAGCCTGTAGCGTAGTGTAGTAGCCTCACCTTAACCACCTTCAAATTAAAAACATAAAATCCGACTGCAATTCTGGAAAACAATATACCCTATGTCACTCCCACAACAGACGAATCCAATGACACCTCATACGTTGAAATCCCTCAAACGGTTTAGGCTAAGGATAAGGTTGTACAATGTGCCAAAGAATTAGACATACATACCTACATACACACATATCCTCGAAAAACATAACCCTTCTTATGCAGTCGGGTAATAACACCCTTAAAAGTGTCAAATCCGTTTTCGCTTAGTGCTGAAAAGTGATACTGGCGCTCAACGCTGCGAGAAAATTTCTAGGTAACGCAAGGTTTCAAGAATTGCTTATGAATGATGTTTACAAAAACCGTCTTACCTGTCCCAGCCCAGGTGGCCCAAGCGTCATCAACGATGTCGAAGCGAGGCTATTTATACTTAAAACAATGGACAATCAGAATGCCTTCATTCGTTCAGTTTTCAAGGAATTAGTACGTGAAGCACAATGGCCAATATGGCCATGTCATATTTCCTGCGGTAGTCCGGAAAATTGCGTTCGATTGTTTGTTTTAGATGTAAGTTATTGTTTATTTGTGTGATAAGCCTCTAGCGTAATTTTTAACAAAATAAAACGTCTTCGCGTTCACTTAAAAGTGTCTATTACTTTGGGGACATTGGCAGCGCCAGCACATAGTAGACAACAATAGTATTTTATGCAACTGTAACATGACCAGTTATGTACCGTTGTATACATTACTTTTTCTACGACTTCATTGCAGAAATAAGAAATATTTTAAAGTACCTACATACTTTCCGAAAGAGATGTAACCCTTTTTTCAATTCACCATTTCATGAAGTTTTCCGGCAGCATATTTTCCGTCACTCTATGCCATTAGAAATTATTTTCTTCGGCTGTACACATTTACAATATCTTTTACCTATTTAACCGAAACAAACCCGATAACTAATTAAGTAAAATTTTTGCACTATAACATTAGTTATTATTGTATACTTTTTTACCATTTAATTGACAGATTATAAAATAGGAGTAGAAAAACAATTTTATTCTCATACTATTTGAGACCCGTTATGCAAACACGATCGAGACGATTTTTGACCGTTGATTACACTACCAAAAAAAACGTCTCGATCGCGTTCACATTTACGTCTGTGCCCTTAGTGTAATCAAAAAGCACAAAAAACGTCTCGATCGCGTTTGCGTTAAAGTGTCAAATAGTATGGGAATTGTTAAACGCGAACGCGATCGAGACGTATTTCTTGGCCTGGTCGGCGATTACACTAGGCGCTCTGAATTACTATGGGCAAGTTAGCAGCGCCACTTACCGTCAACAAAGAGTTCTCATACTATTTGACACTTTAACGCAAACTTTTATTTTTTGGTCGTTGATTAAACCAGAGGCTCACAGCTTCTTATGGCTACATACAATAAATAGTCAGCCTATTCGCCGCTTTCGTGCAAATTTCTAAAGGCTGTTAGGGCGGGCGCACGTTGAGCCACTAGTCGCAGCCAGTAGACACGATCACAAGCTATTCATACATTTGGTATAACATCGCCGCAAACCGAGCGTTCGAGTAGCCGCGTTCGAGCCACTGTGAGAGTCGCCCGTGCTCGCTAATAGTGGCCCTGCTCCTAAGCAAAATGTATGCAGTGTGGGGTCAACTTATATTGGTCTGCTAAATCTACAGACAGATATAAAAAATTTAGATTTTGAGACTTTTTTGAGTCGTTGTGCCTAAAAATACTATTTTGTCTCGGACCATAAGAAGACACTTTATAATCCTCAATGGCTAGTGCTCAGTCTCAATCGCTGGTTGCGCATGCGTCAAGGGTATTGGGCACGTGATAGGACTCCAAGGTTAATTTCACTGGCGGTTGGAATCTAGTGTCTGTGATGCGCGGGAGGCGCTTTGGAGTGAGCAGAGCGGTTAAAATCAAAAAGTTTGGGGGTGATTTGGGACGGCTTTTTCTTGTTGTAGTTTTAGTATTAGTGTTACTTTAATTACCTACTTAGTTCATACTCCTTATTATGCTCTTTCGAATAAATATTGTACAGTACAAAAAACTGTACCTATGTGATCATTGCATCGTCACAGAACAATAGAAGCACTCGATCGTACTATGAAGTCTTTGACAAATACATACCTGAACGGAATAAGCTAAAACGGCAAATTAATCGAATTCACAAACTTCTGCTCGCCTTTACTTTCCTCATGCGAACAAGTGGAATTGCTCTGCATCATCACCGGCCTTTTTTACGTCCCACTGCTGGGCACAGGCCTCCTCTCAGTATGAGAGGGCTTGAGCTGTAGTTGCTTTGCATACTGTTCATCTATTATTCAAATTGGAAGTGAAATATATATATAGAAAACTATTGTGTAATATAATTATGATAAGTAAAAACGCCTATGTCTATTCCTCTCCACCACTCAAAGGCTGGCTGGTAGAGATCCCTTAAAGGGATATACGTCCGCCTTTGTACTCGAAATTGATTGTTGTAACTTGTGCTTTTATCCTGTTTTTTTGTACAATAAAGTGTTTAAGTAAGTAAAGACTTTAAAACAATAAGTGCTTACTATTTCCGTCATCTTGAAAAGATTGTCCATATCCGTCCTATAATCGCTACGTGGTCCGTCCCAGGCTCCAGCCTTACCGCGCAATATCGCCGCGCGCGCATTGAGAAATGCTACCATTGTTAGGACACGCCTAACATTTTATTGATTGACTGTATGGCGACTGAATAATTTAGAGCACTTAGGACAGTCATATGTGTCAACGGCGAGACATATCCCAAGAGGGGACTGACCATGTTGCAGTAATCAGCTATAAGTATAGATGAATTAGCGAGAGCTTGGAATTGCAATAGTAGTGGTTGTACGGTTTGCATGAAAAGGAGAATCAGCCATTAAAATATGCTCACATCGTAATATTTTGAATTTGACACTAACATTATTTTGGAATTTTCTTTATAATTATTACAAACCTCTTTTTACACTGATAGTACGGGAAAAGGGAAATTACAAATACAGAATGCCAATAAACACACAATGCCACTACATATGCAATTTCACGGTGTCGGTAATTTATCTATACCTACCTACCGCCATAGTTAACCGAGCGAAGAGTCTCCCTTTCGTATGTCTATCCGGATGGCTGTTCTCCTCTAAAGGTTTCATTGCTCAACCGATTCTCGTAAAATTTTGTGAGCAGGTTCGATAATTTTTTGGATTACTTTTTTGGAAAAAAAATACAAAAAAAAAAAACCAAAAATGTTCGAAAATGAGCTAATTTTCGCGAAATTTTGTGATCAGGTTCCATAATTATGTTATTATAGATTTCTTTTGTCGGTTAGTTTTTTGGACCTCACAGAACCACTAGTATACTAAGGTCCTATTACTTGTATTGTATGCCTCACCAATTCACACCTTCCAATCCACTTATGCAGGTACATTAGGAAACATGATTGCTTGGACGCAGTACATTTTTTTTATACGACGAGGAAGGCAAACCAGCAGTATAACCTAGAACTTATACCATTTTACATTCTAGATTGATTGGCGTATCTTTGCCAATTGTATATTTTTGTGCAATCAACAATTTACATTATACATGTTTCGAATGGATTTAGTTCCAGTGTGCTTTTTTTCTGAGGGGTTCAATGGCCGCAGTTTAATTAGTCAAATTTAACAGGCTAATTAAATACCCAAGATAATGACAAACCCGTTTTATTTCGAGCATTCTAGTCTGCCTATGTTTTATTAATAATAGAAAACCTCGACATTAAACGTAGACGCTACTAAAACCAATTATAATTGGTGGAATCTTGACAAACAGCCAATCAGATTGGTTCAATGTGGGATCGTACGAGCTTATTAGAATGCGAACAATGTAGAATTCCTCAACTTATGACAACTGATCAAAGTTTATTGTATAACACACCTAACAATGGAACGGCTCTCACTTCACCATAATAATATACCAATATATCATTTGCATTTCACGAAGCACGTCGCCGATTTTAACATTAAACCTTTTGACGACCGGATAGCCTAGTGGTTAGAGACCCTGACTGTGAAGCTTGAGGTCCCGGGTTCGATCCCCGGTCGGGGCAGATGTTTGTATGACGAATATGAATGTTTGTTCTCGAGTCTTGGGTGTTTAATATGTATTTAAGTATGTATTTATCTATACAAGTATGTTTACCCGTTGTCTAGTACCCACAGTACAGGCTTTGCCTAGTTTGGGACTAGGTCAATTGGTGTCTATCGTCCCACGATATTTATTATTTATTTATTATTTAAGTATATCAGCCAATGGCATTCGTTTTGGGTTTCTCTAGCTAGAGTCTCGATTATAGTGTTCGATATTGATTTATATATTCAAATTCAAATTCAAAATTTTATTGAGCAAATAGGCAGCTGAATGCTCTTTTACAGGTTATTTTTAGGGTTCCGTACCTGAAAAGGAAAAAACGGAACCCTTATAGGATCACTTTGTTGTCCGTCTGTCTGTCTGTCTGTCTGTCTGTCTGTGAAGACCCTTTTTCTCTGGAACGCGTGGAGCCAGCATGCTCAAAGTAATACCAAATAGCCTGCGCCTGGCCAAAGGGCCTGATGCGGGCCCTTGAAGCTGTGGAAAAATCAACCTTGTAAGTCCACGCAATCAAAAGATACAGTTATTAAAAATGCTATTTCCATACAAATTTCCGAAATCCGAAAACCTAAAGGGTACTTCCAGTTGCCCTAGACACTTGAAATTTGGTGTGTAGGTAGCTCTTATAGCACAACTACTCCAAAAAGTCTCAAAATCTTAAATTTTTATGTCCATCTGTAGATTTCGCAGACCAATATAAGCTGACCTCACGCTGCGTACATTTTGCTTACGAGCAGGGCTCTGCTAACACCGGACTTCTTAAAACACTGGGGTAAAGCGTTAAAATCTTTCTACGGAACCCTCGTGCGCGAGTCCGACTCGCACTTGGCCGGGTTTTTTTTGAGTCTACCAGCGCCTTCGGAAACACCATGCCAAGAAAAATGCTCCTCAATAAACTTGGCACAAAAATCATCGTCGTCATCATCATGTCAGCCGATTGACGTCCACTGCTGGACGGCGGCCTCCCCCAAGGCTCGACACTCGGACCGGTCTTGTGCTTTCCGCATCCACCGCGTCTGCAGACCATGAGACGAGCTGTCGGTAGGCCTCCAACAAGATGGAGCGACGACCTGGTAAAGATCGCGGGACCGCTCTTACAATACGTAAATTAAATTGCCCTTAAATTTCCACTCATTAGTCACGGAACTTTCCAAGCATGGGTTTGACGTGGTTTGACGCATATTTTGATCCTCCGGTCAGCTTCGAGCCCACTGTTGACGTATCCTCAAATAAAGTGTTGCAAGTGGTTGACCGCAAATTACCAATGCAATTAAAAAATGCTTGTCGTTAACGACCACACAAACATTGGTAATATTTATTACCTTATTTTGTGGAAACTCCCTTTTGAGTCATTTTCTCATTAAATCAAATTGATTTTGTCTACTGGCTGTAACGATAGAATCAAGAGGACTGCCAATATCATACAGTGTCGCTTTTAATTAATATAATATTCTGTGCTGTAATCGTCTCACGATAACTCTGCATAAGATATTAATTGGCAACCCAGAAAAATCACGCTGTGGTAATACTTTTTTCATGTCACTCAGACATTTCTTTAATTACTAATAATGATAGTAGTAAGTACTTAATCAAAAGTTGCTGTTTTTTTTTTAAATATGGCTCTATCTATTGGAGGACAATTTTGCCATTGTTTTAGGTTTTGCCGTTGTACAGTAAAAAAAATCTACAAATTCGTGAGAGGTATTTTAATGGTGGATGGTGGATGAACGATGACCTATTTAACTTTAATCTAATCAAAAGCGCTTAGTTGATGCAACTTGTGACCAAAGGGCTGGCAGTTTTCTCTCTCAAAGAATTAGCATCGCTATTCAGCGAGGCAACGCTACCAGCCTTTTGGGCACTATGCCACGGGGGCCTTATTTAGATTTAATTTAGTTTCAAGTTGTAGTTTATTTAGTTTAAGCTTAGATTTAATATCATTGTAAATTGCTTTTATTATGTAAATAAAATATAATATAATATTTAAAAAATAAAACAAAAGTTCATAACGTGTTGTTTGACTGTAAATCAGTGTATCCATAAACAAACTTTAGATTTTTACTATTGTCAGTTCGTTGCAGAGTTATTGTGGGTTGACTCTATTGTGTAGGTCTTTTTACTGCAAACTTACTCATACCTACTTCGTAAACAACAAAACTAAACTAGTACAATAATTCAGATCAGAAACCAGCTATAATTAGGTACTTAAAACTAGGTATACATAAGCGGATCTAGAGTTAGTTGAATACAGCAGCAAGATACTAAAAAAACTTTTCTGAAACACATGTCTTCAATCTGCTATTGACAATGTAATTGCATGTAGATAGTAATGAGAAAATTGTCTGCTATTACGTCCAAGCCTTTTGTCGTGTTAAAGACATCTTATTTAGGTATGAAGTCTACAATGATAATTTAAAAACATTTTTTTGCTTATAACGACAAACAATAGGATTTTCTTTGACAGGTTAAAAGTAAGTAAATAAGTAAGTAAACACTTTATTGTACAAAAAACACTATGAAAACACAAGTTATCCCTTCAAAGGATCTCTACCAGCCAATCTTTGAGTGTTGGAGAGGTATAGTTCACTGGGTATCGACAAAAGGTGAGTTCATTAATTATAAAATATCGAGAGACAATACAATACAATAAACTCATACAAAAGCCAATATACATAAAAATAAAAATAAGTATCACGGGACAATTTGACACCAATTGACCTAGTCCCAAACTAGGCAAAGCCTGTACTATGGGTACTAGACAACGGATAAACATACTTACATTGATAAATACATACTTATATACATATTAAACATCCAAGACCCGAGAACAAACATTCATATTCATCATACAAACATCTGCCCCGACCGGGATTTGAACCCGGGACCTCAAGCTTCATAGTCAGGGTCTCTAATCACTAGGCTATTCGGTCGTCATATAATATATAATATATTATATATACTCATGCACATACAAACCAACATTGAAGGAGAACTCCAAAATATTTACGGAGAAGGGGTGAGTCACTATTTCTATATGTGTACTTGTAGGTAAAAACTTAACTAAGTACCTCTTGCGTGTAGGTCGTGTACTGTTTGCAAAAATACGCATTAGCATAATAAATTATGTACATATTACATGTTGAGAACGAGATTATTCGACACACCAGAGATGATTTAATGACCGAAATTGTTTTGAAGTTGATAAACAATTTTATTCTCTATCGCAAAACTCTTGGAAATGTTTTTTTACAAATTATACAAAATTATTTTCGTTTGGATATGCAGTGATCGCTCTCAACCAAGTTCAGGAAATGATAATTATATTAATTTGCCTAGCTGAATTTAAATTCAATATTTTTTCATTTACTTCTGTGGTAAACTGTATTGTATGTTTAACGATGCAAAAAATACGTCAGACAATTGAACTGAAAAGAAAATTGAATTGAAATTGACAACTAAGTATTTTTTTATATCTTTATCTACACATATCATAAGTCCTCTATAATGCGTTCAGAAACCGTAGAAAATGACCAGCATTGCAGTACATCGTCGCCTCCCCCGCCAACCACCACCACCAGCAGGTCCCGCAGTAAAGTAATTTACATTACGATATCGAATGCGACATCGTAATGACTTTTCGATATCGAATTCGATGTTTCAAATTTGAAAACCAACGTAATTTACAATCATAGTGAAATAAAACGGATCACTCACGTATATAAGTCGAGTTCAGTCCGACATGTATAATTAATAATGTGATTTTTTTTTTTTTACAATAAAAAAACAGTTTACGAAACGTCAGCTCGGTATGTTTGTCTATGATTAAAAAAAAAAGTCAAATTCGTGACAGGTATTTCTTCGGGTTCTGAACCCATCCTAGAGTACTTATAATATGTGTGTAGATAAAGTAATGTATGCAACTTCACATAATTAGGCCTTAAAACACTCGTGTTTTAAGGACCCTCATTATGTAGCAGTTGCATAAACTACTATATCATAACAATAGAATCTTAAATGGACAGGAATAATCAAACTTGAAAGATAAACAAATAATGAGTTTGTCAACCGATACCTATATTACGATTTTCAAAAATGGAATGTCTATTCGCACACATTACTCACAAACAGGTACAAAAGGCCCCAATTTACCAACTTTACAATTGTCAGTTTTCAATGACAATTCGGTGTCAACTGCTGACTTGAAGAGCTGTTGTTTTAGAGCGCCTCATATTGTCAAAGAAATGTAGTTCGAATTGTCATATGAAACTGACGATTGTAAAGATGGTGGAATAGGAGCCTAGTCCTTTACTTAAGTTTTTCACCTATATGTACTAGTATAACTACACAATTTATTGAGGCCTCGAAAAAAAAATGTGGCACTCCGTACTGAGGAATTACTGAGGAAGGTACTACATACTCGTACCTATCTGTAGATAATTATGTAGCTATTTAAAAGTTATACGTATACCTAGAGGTTCATAATCATAAGACATAGACATTCTTTAACTTTTCAATTTTGAAATATATGTACGAGGTTGGGCCAGAGTTCCGTCGATGTACGTATAGTGAATTGCGGTCGAATTTCAAATAATAAATAGTAATAAATATTTTGGGACAATTGACACCTATCGCCCAAACTAGGCAAACCTGTAACTACTATGGGTACTAGACAACGGATAAACATACTTATATATAGATAAATACATACCTGCTTAAACACATATCAAACATCGAAGACACGAGAACAAACATTCCTATTCATCATACAAACATCGCCCCACCGGGGATCGACCCCGGGACCTCAAGCTTCATAGTCAGGGTCTCTAACCAACTGCGATCACTAAGAAGTATGAATAGCTTTATGTTCGTATTACTTTTTGCACCATTATTTAGCACTGACTGTTTAGGAAATGTGTACCATCTCGCAATTAACTGACCTACGCAATTTTAAACAATGTATGATTCCATGTGAATGGTTATATAACTGCTATGTAACTGTGAACCGACGCGGTGGTTAAATATCATGAGGAATTGCAATGTAAAGTGTAATAAGCTTTGCAATACCACTGATATATGATCGAATTAGCATAGTACTAACGCAATGATCGAAGCACTTCAACACCTATTTACTTAAAATGTTACGTTCGTCTGTATTTTATAAACAAACCTATAACTTTGTCAACTGTGATTCGATTTGGAAAATTGTTTTTTAAGGTTCCGTACCTCAAAAGGAAAAAGCGGAACCCTTATAGAATCACTTTGTTGTCCGTCTGCCTGTCTGTCAAGACCCTTATTCTCTAGAACGCGTGGGGTACCATGCTGAAATTAATATCAAAAATCTCAAACCTGCGGTCCCTTGAAGCTGTGAAAAAATCAACCTTCTAATTCAACGCACACACAGTCACAGTCATTAAAAAGGCTATTTCCATACAAATTGCCCAAATCCGAAAACCTACAGGGTACTTCCAGTTATCCTAGAAACTTGAAATTTGGTATGAAGGTAGCTCTTATAGCACAACCACCCAAAAAAGTCTCAAAATCTTAAATTGACCCCACACTGCGTACATTTTGCTTAAGAGCAGGGCTCTGCTAACACTGGACTTCTTAAAACCCTAGTGTTTTTAAGCGTTAAAATCTTTCTACGGAACCCTCGTGCGCGAGTCCGACTCGCACTTGTCCAGTTTTTATGTACTTCCGATGTTTTTTGACGTTCGTTTGTAATCGGTTAATGTAAATACCTATTTGTCCTAGAAAAAAGAACTATTGTCTATCGTTCAAATCATCGCAAAGAGGGCTATCGCTAGTCAAAAATCGAGTGCGGACTATCTGTCAATTTCCTCCAATCATAGGCCTTGTCTCACTTTGCATTCGACATAATCTATCAATCGCCAAAAGCCGTAAGTAAGACAAGAGATAGCGAATGCTGTTCTTGCGATGGCGGTGGCACATGCGTTAGACAATAAGGTCTCAGAGGGTCGAGCACGACTTTACGAATGCTGCGTAACGTTACGGTTATCGTATCGAGATCGAGAAACCTCGTAGTAAATTTTAGTTCCAAATACGCTCACGGGCGGGCGCTGTTCCAAACGTCTTACAATATCAACAACGTTTACTATTCGATTTTACGTTACGCAGCATTCGTAAAGTCGTACTCGACCCTCTGGGCTTTTTCGGATAACCAACGTTTTTGACCATTCCGCTCATGCTATAATGATTATGATGACGAGTGAATGAGTGGACGCTTCTGCTATCGTTCAAAATGGATTTATTTACACTTTGAAATTACTAAGACATTGAAAAAAAAACACAATACTATTAATCCGCGCCAGCCTGACAGTTGAACTGGAGGAGACTGAGACAGTGCGCTGTCAGGAGCAAGGTTCAAATATGGAACTACTGAGCCAAAGACAATATCTCCAGCCAGTCGCCAACAGGTTACTATCGGAACTCCGGTGAAATTGTCAAAACTATGCAAACTGGTGTTTTCCTCGTTTTTATCTTGATTTGCTTATGCTTGATGGCTAAATAATTTCTAGATGTTATGTTGGCAGTCTATCATAGGCGTGGCTATGTTTCAAACGTAACTAAATAGATTATAGAGACTCAACGAAGGCGATTTAAACACCAATTTTGATAAGATGACTCATCAATTCACCTTTGGTTACAAAAGAAAACTGTTTCCCGTAAACCATACATTACACCGTTACTTAACAGCAAACAAAATGGCGGAAGCACCACAAAATTGCTCTGGACGAGGAAAGCAATTTGCCTGCACTTGATATATATTATATGATGTCACAAGTTACATGTCAGTGTTACATCTACCATCTACATGCCACTTATGCTATATGTTTACAAGTTTATGTATGGCAAGTGTCCGTAATACTTTTTAAAATTTCGCGACATTCATTTATATGATGAAATGTAAAATATTTTGAGGTATTTTATCGTGTTTTGGAGTTCGATTTTTGGGGTTTTAATTACTAAATTTGTTGAGTTAAAATACAACATTAGAGTTCAAACCTTTCATTCAATAGGTACAACCAGTAGGTACTTAGATTAATGTATAGACCAGCGCAAGAAATTCCGAAAATTGTATCCGTTAAGAAAATGCCTAAGGAAATTTGTTCTTCTATTTATTATTTTACTAACGATTTCAACTACCACTTACCAGTACAGTGATAATTTAATAGTTAAAACTATAAAAGACCCTCTACGACCGAATTTAAACAGTTTTAGACTTTTGATAGATATACAGAGGTTTCAGATCCTAATTGCGTAGGTTACGCAAACTTTATCAGTCCATACCAATAACACATCAAAAAAAATTAAGTACGTACCTATGATACCACATCGGAGCACATTATCCGAAATACGATTTTCATTCGCGAATCAAAATGTAGGTACTCGAAATTTGATATCCACGAATCTTTCTGCAGACTCTCCCGCCATTTCATCTTTGGCAACATCCTCCCAACTTCAAACGACGAATCATTCCAGTTCCACGTTACTTTACGATTCCAGCCAGCCCTACTTAGTGTCCAAATCGTGCCCTACTCACAGATAAGTCCCCATTAACGCAGGATTTTGACCCTAAACCGTCTTTCACCGATCGGCTGTGGCCTCGATTCGGACCGGTTCTGCTGACCCGGCGTTACGTGGCATTACGTTGTCAGCCATTGCCTCAGATATTTAGATAAAAAGTGGTGGCGATCGCTGTTGTCTTTGCCCGATTCGGCGTTAATTTGAATGTTTAAATTAAGAACGGTAATTGGGTATTGCGGATACAAGTTTGGGTTATGATTTTTTTAACAAAATTTTATTGCATTTGTCCTTTCTGATTGCAAAACAATGTTGAAGCTAGATTTTTCATTCGCTCTTGAAGTTCCTGAATTGGCGAAAAAAAAGAAATTCGAGAAGTGGTCATAATTGTTCTTTGCTTAAGATTATTTTTTTCTAAATTAAGTACCTATACCTACAAATTGTTGTCAAGACGTAGTTATTACAAGCAGAAAAATATTATTTAATAATATCTTGCGTGTATAGCAAAAATTAAATGTTTATCTTAGGGAGGGTTTATGTTTTATGAGGTTTTATGTTCAATTCTAGTAAATTTAATGTAGGATTTTTTAACTCTATTTTGTCTTAACCTGTTGGAGAAGCTGGCGAAATTCTTTATAAGTGTCTTTTGAAATAATTGTACTTACCTTGTTTTCTTAATTAATGCTGATTTTTCTATACGTATATTTCTATTGTCTTTTACGGGGCTGACATGTTTATGACTGAACAAAGCCCCTAAATAAATGAAGATAAAAAAATTATTATCTTAAAACACGGTATTTAAAATAGGAAGCTACCTAGCTAATTTGTTTCCGTTCATAATTATAGTCATTCAAAAATTTCAGAATTAACTTAAGGCCAATATGGAACTCGGACAATGATTCTCATGCATACATTGTATACATTTTACAAGGCCGTTGTCTTTGAGCACTTTCTTCGAAACAGGTGAAAGGATTTTTAGCGTACACATTACATACAGCCCACGCTTCTTTCACCTTGCTAGATTGTGATGAATATTACAAATGATCAATTATTACGTTGATGACTCTGCTCATACAGTACGACTACGAAAATAAATTACAGCCAAAGGCGATTTTGATTAATAAAAATAATAAATAATAAATAAATACCATGGGACAATTTGACACCAATTGACCTAGTTCCAAACTAGGCAAAGCCTGTACTATGGGTACTAGATAACGGATAAACATACTTATATAGATAAATACATACTTATATACATATTAAACATCCAAGACCCGAGAACAAACATTCATATTCATCATACAAACATCTGCCCCGACCGGGATTTGAACCCGGGACCTTAAGCTTCATAGTCAGGGTCTCTAACCACTAGGCTATCCGGTCGTCCGGTCTGTATTAGTGGATACAGAGCATGTATGATCATTTTAAATGAAGTTTTTCAACTTTATGCCAGCGGTTTCTTTGAAAACTCAGCTCCAGTTTGCGTGTACGTGTACTTGCGTGTATCCACACAAGTTTAATAAATACGTTACGTGTATTTATTAAACTTGTGTAGATAGTTTACGTAAAATTCTCTCTTTACATTGTACCGTTAAAAAGTATTTTTACGCATAATGTATATTTACGCGTAATCTTAATTTCGCATAATTGATTTTTTGCTGAGGCCGTAAATTTTTTGGGATAACTATAGCAGTGGATTAGGTTAGAACTTACCTGTAAGTGGGTACCTAGGTGTTTTGATGGTGAAACATTGTTGTCGAACAATTACGCGAAATCCGAGAATTCCGTGTGGCGTGCCATATACTACACCACGATTAGCATAGGGAAACAAGCTGAATTTTCCCCTTGTATTCAAATCTCAGCTCATTTATTACTTTTGCTGTGACTATTCTCGGGGTTTTTCTGTGTATTCATATTTCAGTGAGTATTAAGAAGTATTAATTGATATTCACGGGAAAACTGTAAAAATAAAAAAAAAATAAAAAAATACAAAAAGATACTCCATTTGATATCACACATACCTACATACATACCTATGCTCGAATACCTTGGGCAGTCGGGTAAAAAAAATGTAGCTCATCTTCTGTGTCATTTAAACCAATGTCGAGGCATAGTATGAATCACAATGGAAGATGCACCGCAGTGAACATAGCGGTAAATACGCATGCGTGACGGACCGGCGAAAGTGTGTCCGTCTGTCCGTATTCCGAGACGCCTAAACGACGCGAGAATTTAAACTGAAATAGATTTGTAAGAGAATTTTTTTTTTGCTGGATTTACAAATGTAAATGGAAATGGAAATGGGTGACAATTCAGCTTGTTATATTTGACGATTGAACTAAAACGAATTTAAATAAAAGCTCGATAAAAAGCTTGAGTGGTCATTGAAATAGGCCCTGCCCGGTTATCTTTTGTCAAATCCACAGAAAACCGCAAGTCTTAATTCACTTATGATCCAAAATAAATAAATAAATAAATAAATATCATGGGACAATTTGACACCAATTGACCTAGTCCCAAACTAGACAAAGCCTGTACTATGGGTACTAGACAACGGATAAACATACTTATATAGATAAATACATACTTATATACATATTAAACATCCAAGACCCGAGAACAAACATTCATATTCATCATACAAACATCTGCCCCGACCGGGATTTGAACCCGGGACCTCAAGCTTCATAGTCAGGGTCTCTAACCACTAGGCTATCCGGTCGGTCCAATGCCGGTCGAACACCTGAATGACCGCTTCGTATCATTTTTATCTGTGTCAATAACCGTGAACTAATAAATAGGCCAATAAAGCTTTCCGAGAAATTCAATTATCCATGCGGTTTGGGCATCATTAATGACGTCAACGTATTTTTTTTAAACTTATAATTCCCATGAGATCCGAACGTAGAGAAATAAACAGATTATTCGCATACCTTTATAATTATTAAGTCAAGTTCAGCCCGAATTTTTTTTGAACTTATCCGGTTTCCTGCTTCAGGGAATGCTCGTACTGGTAGCTAGTCGAAGATGTGTGTGAGCGCTCTGTCCCGAAATATTGTTATAATAAGATTGAGACCCCCTATCCTTACAATACAATACAAAAACTCTTTATTGAGCACCACCACCATAATATTATATGCAAGTAAATTCAATTTCATTTCATTTCATTTCATTTCATAGTGGAATAAAGGTAAGAACAGATAGAACCAGGTGGGGCTTTTTAGAATTAATATAGTTGGACCTGTGCCCTTAATCAATGATTTTATAAGTAAAGATACGTCATATGCTCACAAGACAATCGAAAAACATGTTCCGAATATTTTGACATTTGCGCGCAAGTTTGAACCTTATTTGAGAGAGATTGTGGCTAGATGCTACATTTTGTAGCATTTTTCGCGCTTCATTTTCGGCGTGCTGATGACATATCTACCTCTTTCTATATGTAATAATCATTGCCTTTAGTGTAATCAAAAAGCACAAAATACGTCTCGATCGCGTTTGCGTTAAAGTGTCAAATAGTATGAGAATTGTTAAACGCGAACGCGAACGAGACGTATTTCTCGGCGATTACACTAGGCGCTCTGAATGTTTAAAGTAATTTGTGTACCCTACCTGTTTTTCTGTAATCTCCTTGTACTGTTTTGTCGTTTTCAATAAAGAATATTTGCACTGTAATTTAAACTTAAACCAAGTTGCACGAGTGGTCGCGACTGTTTTAGTCAAGCGACATCGTTTTCATATAACCATAAATCTAAAATAAGTACTTCAGTAATGGCGGAATACATGTCGTGACGCGGTCAAATTATTATTTGACCACAATTGTGTTTTTCCACGTTTCTACTCAAATATAATGATAAGACTATCCGCACTTGCTGCCTTCTACATTTAAACGTCCACAAGCGAAGTAATCAAAACTCTACCTTCCGGCAAACGTTACAGGGGCAAATTTTGAGTACCATTAATAAGATAACCATGCAAAAGTGAACCAACGAACGAGAAGTTCTGTTTTTTTTTTAATGCTCAATGTGCACGGAGCGTAGCTATTTACATAGAGTCGCATAATTCAAGCGTATAATCATTGTAATGACGACTAAACGCTATGTATAACACTTTATTAACCGACTTCAAAAAAATGAGGAGGTTCTCAATTCGTCGGAATATTTTTTTTTTTTTTTATGTATGTTCCCCGATTACTCGAAGACGGCTGGACCAATTTCAAAAATTCTCTTTTTGTTTGTAAGGGTATACTTTCTAGTTAGTCCCATTGTCACCAAGTCAGGATCTGATGATGGGATCCCAGGGAAATCGAGGGCAACCCTAAAATTTTATAGGGACGGATCATGTGTTTTATATATTTTCGAAAGCTATTCAAGTACTTACGTCTGGTAGTCATCTTCTCGTGTTGATGAGGTGATGATGGAAGGTACAACTCCTTAACGGTTAGGAGTTGGAGGATAATAATTTAAATATTAACGTAACTGAAAATTGTGAAATAAAAAATCTTTTAACAAAAAGTAAAATCGCCTTCAAAAAAAAACCTCGGAAAAAAAACATAAAATAAATCTAAAAAACATACACCTGTTATTGAGATAAACTCACGTACCTACCTACCTATGTCACTTGTGTAGGTCTGTATGTCAGTCGAGTATAGTCTGACATGTTTCGGGCTAATCCGTAGTCCTTCCTCTGGGAGCACACGCTTCGAAAAAAGTGAAAAGTAGGTATAGCTGGATTAGAAAAGTTAAAAAACCCCCGACATTGCCATTTCAAAGTTCAGTATTTCAGAAAAGGCTGAACCGATTTTAATGAAAATTAGCTAAGACCCATCTCGATTAAACTAGCTTTTCGATTCAAAATAACCGCATCGAAATCGGTCTTTCCGTATGAGAGCTATGATGCCACAGACAGATACACAGATACACAGACATACAAATACACAGGTCAAACCCCTCTTTTTCTTCATAGGGGGTTAAAAACAGTGTTGAATACTGCGTCAACATCAACAGTTAGTGTGAACGGTGAGTCAAGCACGACTTGTCGAATCCTGAGGGTCGAGCACGACTTTACGAAAGCTGCGTAACGTTACGGTTATCGTATCGAGATCGAGAAACCTCATACTAAATTTTAGTTCCAAATACGCTTACGGGCGGGCGCTGTTCCAAACGTCATACAAACTTGACAACGTTTACTATTATTCGACTTTACGTTACGCAGCATTCGTAAAGTCGTGCTCGACCCTCTGCGTAACGTTACGGTTATCGTATCGAGATCGAGAAACCTCATACTAAATTTTAGTTACAAATACGCTCACGGGCGGGCGCTGTTCCAAACGTCATTCAAACTCGACAACGTTTACTATTCGAATTTACGTGACGTAGGATTCGAAAAGTCGTACTCGACCCTCGGGCCTCCATATTTTTTTCCGACTGTCTTTTCTTTCCAAGTTTCCACACCGGAACACAGCGGTGTGAGCACTGCTGGATTCCGGGATCAGTGAATTAGATGTAAAACGGTTTAAATAAAATACATAGCAGAAGTATTTCAGAACAGAATCTTTTCCGACGCACTAACCGGGATTAATCTTGCAATTAATAACTTTGATATTTATAATTCCTGTCGCCGCTTATTCTTAAGCGTAAACCAGTTTCTGAAAGTAACGAAACACTACGGTTTTTGATACCAGTAAATAATCCCAGTTCCGAGTAACTATAAACTTTAAATTAGATTTATTCTTAGATTAAGTTTCGTGTGGGTTTTCAACGCGATGACTAAAAAACAGGGCTTGATATGAACGTAACGAAAACATTTTACGGTAATTTCTAAGAAGTGTTTGTGTGTTGACCATTAGTGCCTCGTAGAGCTCCTATAAAACCTGGTTGTAATACTGTGTATGCGTCACCGGGCGATTCCGATGACAATTTCTCCGAACGGAGTTCCAGGTGTCAATTTTCCCCATAAAGAAAACGTTATGAGCAAGCCCACACACACCTGCGAACCAATTCGATGGCGTGTGTGAAGTTCACAATCCGCACTGGCTCTGCGTCGGTACTATAGGCTAAGACCTCTCATTGTGAGTGGAGGCTTTGTGCCCAGTAGTGGGAATGAGATGTGAAAAGGTTGATGATGATAATACGTAATAATAAATAATACATAATTTTAATAAATAGCACCTGTCTAGTGTCTACCTATATGAAGCTGTGTTGAAATTAAGACTACATCCGTTATAATTTTAAATGATACGCGGTTAATTGCATTACACATGAAAACGGGATTGCCCGCGATTACCTTACAGATTTCTGTGCCCTAAGCACGACTTGTCGAATCCTGCGTTACGTTACGGTTATCGTATCGAGATCGAGAAATCTCATACTAAATTTTAGTTCCAAATACGCTCACGGGCGGGCGCTGTTCCAAACGACATACAAACTCGTTATAGTTTACTATTCGATTTTACGTGACGCAGGATTCGACAAGTCGTGCTTAGGGCACAGGTCTCCGCGTCACAGGCCTTGAGTCTAGTGTAGAAGGCCGCTGAAGAATTGTAATTTTGTAAAGATCTTATGCTGAAATAAACTTGTATTATTATTATTAGATTTGATGAGCTCCCGATATTTCCACCTGTAAGGTAAATAAATAAATAAATATCATGGGACAATATTGACACCAATTAAACTAGTCCCAAACTTGTACTATGGGTACCTACTGTAGACAACGGATAAACATACTTATATAGATAAATACATACTTAAATACATAAAAAACATCCAAGACCCGAGAACAAACATTCGTATTGATCATACAAACATTTGCCCCGACCGAGGATCGAACCCCGACCTCAAGCTTCATAGTTAGGGTCTCTAACCACTAGGCTATCCGGCTAGGGTCGAGCACGACTTTACGTGACCGTATTTGGAACTAAAATTTAGTATGAGGTTTCTTGATCTCGATACGATAAAACTAACGTTACGCAGCATTCGTAAAGTCGTGCTCGACCCTCAGTTTTCATTATGTCTACTACACCGGTTGTACATAAACAACAAAATTCTCTACATAATTATGTAATTGTAGATAATATCGGAGTTAGTACGGTCACAAGAAGGGCTGCGATAGTTGGCAGCCTTGACTGAGTTACCGCCAAATCGCCAGTTCGTCTCGATTATATAACTAACCCACGCTGTTTAATATTTAAAGATCCGTACGTAGGTACGGATCTACGATTCTTTATCACAGAATGACCTCCAGTATCGAGGATTTGGTTTGTAATCATGTTTTCATCTTTGAGGTACTTAAAAAGAAAGAAAGAAAATATGAACTAAAAAACAATTACTTTGCTCACCCGCGACCACTAATGACACATTATTAAAATTAGAACCAAGTCGTAACAAAGGCGAAGAATTTTAATAATGTGTCATAGTAATAATGAGAACATGACTTCTCTTTTTACCGTACTCGGTTAAAAATAACGGGGTACCTGGCGTAGATTAAAAATAAAAATAAAAAGGGTAGTTTGGAATTCATTTCTTAAAAAAGGGTAGTTTAGGACTTACATAAAAGGGTAGTTTGGAATTTATAAAATATTAGTGGGTACGTTGGTTTTGTCATTAACTAAGTTGAGTACATGGTTTACATATGTCAGTAGTGGAAGTGGTGGCATGTTGAGCGGTTGTTGTTGTGCTTCGTAAATGGCCTCGTGGAGAGTGCCGAAACGCGTCAGCGTTTAGTATAGTGGTGGTGGTGATAGTTGGGTCTGTGTGGCATGTGTTGATTCGTGTAGCAGTGGAGGTGGAGGTGTTGCATGGAAACATACATTTGCCGCACAGATATAACTATTTGTCATTAGTGGTCGCGGGTGAGCAAAGTAATTGTTTTTTAGTTCATAAATATGGACCTCCGCAAAGTAACGCCTGATTCAATAAATTAAGAAAGAAAATATTTATACAACGTACACAATTAACAAGTATATTAAAAAAACAATTAAAAGAAGTGATCATAGATGTTGAACAACTTAGTACTTCAGACATATAGTATTTTATTATGGGTTGAAATATTAAACCTTTAGTTCAAATGTTGAACGAGATATTGAGGAACGAAAGGATAAAATAAAAAATATTCCGACGAATTGAGAACCTCCTCCTTTTTTGGAATTGAATTAAAAGGATGAAATAAAAAATATTCTGACGAATTAAGAACCTCCTCCTTTTTCGAATTGAATTGGTTAATGAGGAGTGAATGAAAATATCTACGTATACTTCACACTCATACGAGAATTGTTACTTACTTGTTAGTCATTTCCCTATGTTTTTTTAAGTGACATTAGTTTGAAGACATCTGCCTATCGCCTTTGGCGCTGATAACGATACGATAGTAAATATTCTAATACATAAGAGAGTGTGTGAGTTTTTCCTAGCAAAGAGTCGAGAGAACAGGGGCAGTTTTATAATAGAAAACTGAGAATTCAATCTCTGGATACGAGTGCACTCGTAACTATCAAATGTAAAATGAAAGGAGCCTTGCTCTGAAAAAGGACAATTACAGGTTTATAATGACACAAAAAACAAGTTGAACAAATTTGTTAGACACCGGACGTCCTCGGTGCGGTATTTAGGACAACTAAATAGTGTTTACCTTTCAAATTTAGTTCTTAACATGCGTATTTCTTTAGTTACGTTACACTGGGCAATTACTAAAATAACCTCAGTAGGTATTTATCAAGTTTACTTTGGAGGTTAAAAAATCTATGATTTATTTAATGTTTTTGTGTTTTAGTCTCATAGTTATTTTTGAAATAGATTATTGAATTGTCCTTGATTGAAATCGTCAACCTCATCGCTTAAACTACTTTGCTAATTTCCTTTTAAACCCCCGACAAAAAAGAGGGGTGTTATAAGTTTGACCTGTGTATCTGTGTATCTGTCTGTGGCATCAGTAGCCGCCAAACGGATAGACCGATTTCATTGCGGTTTTTTAAAAATCGAAAGCTCGTTTAATCGAGATGGTTCTGAGCAAAGTTTTTATAAAATCGGTTCACACGTTTTTGAAATACTGAACTTTGAAATGACAATGTCGAGAGTTTTTCAATATTTCTAAGTTGGTTAGGTTGTTTCGCACTTTACTTAGAAACAAACAACTGACAACAAACTGTCATTACGCTAACCGAGTGTTTAATTAAGTAATTATACATTGCGTGCTGAATTACTTTGAATGGTTTGTTACTTTTTTACTTAGTTTTAGAACAACAGTTATCTAAATACACTTATTAGGTCCTATACTAACCACTGTTAAATTAATCGCCCGTATTCCATTTAAGGGGCTTCTAAACGAGCAACGTTTTTCTGCAATATGTGCACAATATATTCTGCAATATCTGCAACTGTTGCTTACTCTGAATATGAAAGCTAGACAAAGACGCCTATAGTTGCCAGCCACATCATCATCATGTCAGCCGAAAGACGTCCACTGCTGGACATAGGCCTCCCCCAAGGCTCTCCACTCAGACCGTGTGCTTTCCGCATCCACCGCGGTCCCGCGATCTTTACCAGGTCGTCGTTCCATCTTGTAGGAGGCCTACCGACAGCTCAGCCACCCACATTATAGCAGCGAAAACATAGCCTGTTTAGAAACCTCTGAAGACTAGATAAAGACTATCAAAAGTCGTCGTCGTGGAGCCGGAAAACTGCCATTTGATTAGATATACAATCGGAAATCTTTCGAGTACCTAGTAACAATAATGCTAAATTACCAATGACTCCACAAGGCTTCCTCACAATGGACAGTTACCACCAATCTATTTTAAGACGCAAGCATAGTAAGTAACATCCCAAACAAACATCTAATTTGCAATACTGCATGTCAGTCACATCGCAACATTTATTTTAAGTCTCCTTAACGCTTGCGAGAATAACAATACGTGTTTACAATTCAGCTTGCTGCTGTTGCCATCTAGATTTATAAATGTGCGATTCAGAATCTATATATATAAAAATGAATCCCTATTTCCCTTGGTCACGGCATCACGCCTGAACGGCTATCCCGATTTCGCTAATTCTTTTTTTGTTCTGTTCGTTATTATCAGGAGAAGGTTCTTATGAAAGAAAAAATTAAGGAAATTGCGCGGAAAATTAGAAAATTTAAAATTACTTAACCACCATATAAAATTATTAAACTTTTTTAATGTAACCTTAGTCATAACTATCGGGTCAGCTAGATCAACCTGACAACTTTATATTAAAAACAATTAACTTAATAAAATCAAAAATCTGCTCATTTATGGCGTCTAAGGCGGAACAAAGTTCGCCGGGTCAGTTAGTCATAAATAATTATGATATACATCTGATATACATAATACACATTGCCACTTGCACGGACACCCTGGCAGCGTCCTACGTCCCACTAACAAGCAAACGGGCAGGAGCGGCAGCGGACGCCCGGGAGCGCCTCAAGGTCAGCAAGTACAGCTGTCTCGGCGCCCAATACGAGTTCTTGCCGTTTGGCGTCGAGACGCTGGGTCCTTGGGGTAATGGTGCGCTCGGGCTCCACAAGGAGCTGAGCAAACGCCTGAAAGAGGCAACAGGCGACCCTCGCGCGGGCAGCTTTCTCGCGCAAAGAGTTGCTATTGCAATTCAGCGCGGGAATGTTGCCTAAGTGATGGGCACCCTGCCGAGAGGTCCAGGTTCGGTAGGTATTTAATTTTTAATTTTTTTAAGTTAGTTTTATTTTTAATATTTTAATTTACTTTGTAGGTAGTGTTAGTCCATTGTACATTTGTTTTAAATAAATTATATACATTTACATATGTATATCTGAGGCCCGAGTACGAATACCTATTCTAATCCCGCGTAACGTAACGTTATCGTATCGAAATCGTATCGTATCGAAAATTTTAGTTCCAAATACGCTCACGGGCAGGCGCTGTTCCAAACGTCATACAAATTTCTCGATAACGTTTACTTCTCGATTTCGTTACGCAGGTTTCGAATATTCGTACTGGGGCTTATGATCTAGCGAGTAGCGATCAGCTATAGTATGTCCGGCTCTATGAGCTGTAGACCTCGCGACCTCATTTTTTAATTTTTTTTTTTTATTAAACAAAAACAAGTAGGTACTTAGACAATCCTATCACAAAATGTCACGAATATCGGGTAATCTTTTAAAATTTTTATTTTGTTTTTCCTTTCAAAAATTTTCAAAAATCTAACTGTCAAAAAAATATTTACATACATACATATATAATTAACCAACCTGCTTACAAATGTTCACGAGAATCGGTTGGGAAATGCGACCTGTAGAGGCGAACAGCCGGACAGACAGACAGACAGACATACGAAAGAAGATTTGTCCAAGTCGAAACTGAGACGCTTCGCTCCGACCGAAATCGTTCGCTCGGTCAATAAGGATGCACTGTTGATGCGTGTAGTTTTTTGGCATAAGGATAAGAAGAATGAGACAGGTGAATCAGCACCTACGATTTGTGTCCAGGAAAACATCAAGAATTCAAGAGCAATGACATATTGTCTTTCCTTATAACATGCATACTTCCTGTATTGCTCCCGAAGATGGGACAAGCCTACAAAGCGTATCGCTCAGAGTCCTTTATTTAAATTTCACGTCACAACAAACGTGTCAATGGCATTCGCGTTGACGTATCAAATAGTATAAGAATAGTACATTGCAAATAAGTGCTGCTAGAATGAAATATGATGAAATGAAAATGAAATGAAAATTGTGTCCGAAATTACTCTAGAGACTTAGTACATCCTTTCCTTATAGATCCCGAAGGATAGAGACCACATAGGGACCAAGCGAAACATATTTGGAAAACGTTGTTCTGCACGAACCACTTTATTGTACAAAAAAAAAAACAAAAAACCGCGCAACGAGTACTTATTCTGTACCTAAAGATAATCGGATACATGCTTTGAGTCGTGTCGTGGGACTTCACGGTGATTCTGGGTCATACCCCATTGATTAATTGGGATTGACAGACAGACGGAGAAACAGACCGACAGAGAGACAAATAAACTAGTAACGAAGTGATCCTACAATGGTTCAGTTATGGAATCCTAAAAACATACTGTCACAACACGAACAGAGGTAAAGTAGGTACACTAATCATGCAAATTGTCGCATGGCAGATCTATGTCTATGAAGTTTATTGTTTTTTTGTTGCTGTCGGATTTGAAACCTTGGGTCCATGGGGTCCCGGCGCTTACAAGCTTATTTATAAGTTGCAAAAGCGCTTGGACGATGCAACTTGTGACCAAAGGGCTGGCAGTTTTCTCTCTCAAAGAATCAGCATCGCTATTCAGCGAGGCAACGCTGCCAGCCCATCGGGCACCATGCCACAGGGTTTTAGCTTGGATTTAACGTCATCGTAAATAGCTTTTATAAACATAAATAAAAAAGTAAAATTAAACTAAACTAAAACAATTTTTTTTTTCACAAATTTAAAATTTCCAAAAATCCAATTACGCTATCCGAGCAATTAAAATGCTCGGATAGCGTAATTGGATTAGCGCGTTACCACGGTACGGTAAAGGTTTGGGTTCGAACCCCAATTCGAGAACAATTTTTTCTGGTTTTTCTGTATATTTACGCATCAAATTTGAAATTTGTGAAAAAATAATTTCAAAACGGGATGACGGTAAAAATAAAAATAATACAAAAAGTTAGTTTAAACTAAAACAATAAAATAAATGCCTATCCTAAATTAAATTTAAAAGAACACTAATTTACGAAAACAAAAACGAGTCTAAAAAAGAAGTCCCCTTGGGATTGCCTGAGGGGACTTCTTTTATAGACTTGTTTCAGTTTGCCCATTGGGGCATGGTACCAAAGATGCTGGCAGCGTCCCCTCTTTGGATGGCCAGGCTTAGCCTTTAACCTTATCCTTAGCCATTAAAATAGCTTTTATTACGTAAATAAATGTTAAGTATGAAGTTAAGAAAGTCATCCAGAACTTTAGTCACGACATACAACCAAAACACGATACACAACATTTCCGTGATAGTCATACAAAACCTAACCAACCGAAGATTCATTAGTCCTTCCTATGTATTATATAGTAATCATCGTTATGCAACATATCGGATGACAGTCCGTCCGTCCGTGATGCAACGACCAATCAGATGTGACTGGTACTGACGTGGAGACAACTCCTACGCATATATTGTGAAACTGTGCCCTAAGCACGACTTGTCGAATCCTGCGTTACGTTACGGTTATCGTATCGAGATCGAGAAATCTCATACTAAATTTTAGTTCCAAATACGCTCACGGGCGGGCGCTGTTCCAAACGTCATACAAACTCGTTATAGTTTACTATTCGATTTTACGTGACGCAGGATTCGACAAGTCGTGCTTAGGGCACTGTATGCTACCAATATGTAGCCTAGTGGTTCGACCTATGGCCTCTCAAGCAGAGGGTCGTGGGTTCAAACCCCGGCTCGCACTTTCAGTTTTTCGGAATTTATGTGCGGAATTACATTTGCAATAATATCATGAGGTTTTCGGTGAAGGAAAACATCGTGAGGAAACCTGCACACTCCTGCGTGTGTTTTTTGTTCCCAATCCGCACTCTCTCATTCATTCTCAAAAAACACTATGTATTTATTTATGTATTTATTCATGTATGTTATGTAACACAAGCTATTAATTATAAAAAAAACACTTCATTTAAAACACAGTAAGTTTGTACGTTATTGGTAACAGTGGTATAACCGAGCTTCTCTCTGAAAAGTCAAAGTATGTAGAAACGTGTTGTCCGAAAATAATATTATTATACTTATTATGGTTATTAAGCTAAGTGTTAGTTACTTGTGTTGTTGCCTGTATTATCTGTAACTTGATAGAGGATTATGACAAAGGGTCACCTTTCGACATCTGCCGCCATTGTGTCGTAAATTGCAACAATGCCTGCAAATAGGCATTGAATCGTCTATCAATTACGATAACATTTACCCGTTGAGTTTACTCGTAAACTGAAAAGCAGAATACTCAGTTACATTATACCTAAGCAGCCTAAGAATCAGATGACTTCATTGATCAGGCGTTACGTTTTGCATTCATATCAATTAACAAACTTAAAATTAAAAACAAAAAACCGACTGCAATTAGCCATGCTAACTTTTTAAATATGTATGGAAATCTCAAAATCATTTCGAGAAACAAGCTTTCGGTACAGTTCCTGTATATCAGATAAAAAAAGTCTTACGTTATTAAGATATTCGTTGAAATGTTTTGGCCTTCAAATGACCTTCGATGCGGTTTTTTTTCAGTCGGAAGCTATTTTAAACGAGATGGTTCTTAGCTAAGTTGCATTTAAATCGGTTCACCCGTTTTTGAAATATTGAACTTTGAAATGACAATGTCGGGGGTTTTCAACGTTTTCTAAGTTGGTAAGGTAGGTAAGGTATCATGTGTGTGCAGCGTATCCCAATAGGTGACACATACTTAGATAGTTTCATTCACTCATTCAATCCATTCGTGCCAGCTCTTGTGAGTCGACCTGTACCCAATGTCACTCCCACAACTACGACGAATCTAATGACACCTCATACGCTGAAATCCCACGTTAATACGTTTGCCGGTGTAATTACGGGCACAAGAGACATTTCATCTTAGCTCTCTGGGTTGGCAACGCATCTGCAAACCCCCCGGGGCTGCGGGTGTTCATGGGCAGTGGTGATCACTTACCATCAGGTGACCCACTGCTCGTTTGCCTTCCTCGTCGTATAAAAAAAAAATCCGTCAAACGGTTTAGGCCGTAGAGCGAGCCAAAGAATTAGACATAGATATATACATACGCTCGAAAAACATGACCCTCCTTCGGTAGTCGGGTAAAAATACTCCGCGACTGTGAGGAAACCAGAGAGTCGAACGCGACTTTTCGAATCCTGCGTCACGTAAAATCGAATAGTAAACGTTGTCGAGTTTGTATGACGTTTGGAACAGCGCCCGCCCGTCAGCGTATTTGGAACTAAAATTTAGTATGAGATTTCTCGACCTCGATACGATAACCGTAACGTTACGCAGGATTTGACAAGTTATGCTTGACTCACCTGGGCCCCGTTTCATAAACGTGACAGGTGACAAATGACACCGACAATACGATTTAAACTTCGAAGTTTATATGAAGTCTGGTAATACAAAAACTTTTCAAGCCAACCTACACCAAACTGTCGTTGTCATTTGTCACCTGTCACGTTTATGAAACGGGGGCCTGCACACTCCTGCGAAACCAGCATGGGAACTATAGGCCAAGCCTTTTCGTTCTGAGAGGAGGCTTGTGCCCAGCAGTGGGACGGAAAATAAGGCTGACGATGATCACTTCGCGACAATGATTTTTTGGGGAGGGGTAATACCTCCTTATGAACTAAAAACAATTACTTTGCTCACCCGCGACCACTAATAACAAATAGTAGAAAGAAAAAAAGAAAGAAAGAAAGAAAGAAAACCATTTATTGCCACACAAAATAATTAATAGAAAAAAAAAGTAATGCAATCAGTAGTAGTGCGGCAAATGCATGTTACCTCCGGCTCCACTGCTACACGAATCAACACATGCCACAAAGACCCAACTATCACCACCACCACTAAACTAAAACCCACTCCAGAAACTTGAGTAGTGGAAGTGGTGGCTAAAGATGCCGTTGGAATTACGTTTGTTCTGTATTCTGAGCCTACTTCTTGGTGTGGGCAACCTACAGGCAGGTCCATCTTCTTGGTGCCTCTCCAACTAATAAAGGTTGGCAGTCAGCTCAGCTTTGTCTTGTCACTGGGAAGGCGAAATAACTGGGTGGCATTTATTATCAGTGATTAGTGGGGTGTAGGGGGGTAGATAGCGGACAGTATTGAAAAGCGCGTACACAATGCAAAGCTACCTATAGTTTATTACTGAGCTGACGTTAGGTACATGTTTGCATTGTGCGTGTGAATTAGTGAACGCACACATAGACATCAATTAGGCAGTGCAGTTTGGGGTGAATGACTTAAACGTTATACTGTGTACTGCGTTTCGAATATATTCGAATTAAAAAATTCGCAGTTCGTTATCTGACCATCCCTATCGCTTTCGTGTTAACGTATGTTAGTGTGGGTGGGACGGTACGAACTTCAGATTCGGAGTAGAGGCTCTGATACTTTCGCTATAAAACCCATACAAACATACTTAAAAATGTATCCTTGTATACGTGCACATCTATACCTATAACTGACAGACAACGCACAGCCTAAACGAACCTAGAGACTCGAAATTTGGCAAGCATATACCATAAGAATAAATAATAACGGAATCTCTTTTGACCGAGTCCAAAACGCCGCCATTTATATAGCTACTTCACCCCTCTGTCATCCGAGCGTGTTGCTAGGGTTGCTTGCTGTTAAATATTAGGTACTTACGTCTAAAAATAATATAACTAAGATATAAGTTTTCTTTGCTTCAAAATCACTATTTTATTCCAGTTTTACAAAATATGAGATTTATAAATCATTACGTACCTACATAATTATAGACACTTTTAAATAAGAAGTTATTATGAGTGCCATACCAAATGAAGCCATTTAAGGTGATTTAAGTAAGTATTACTTACCTACAAATATAAAATAAAGTACGTACAGGCTCACGTAAAACTATTACAACCAAATTATAAACAACCAAACGCGCTTGCGGCGACGCCGGCCGTGACAGCCTGACCGAGTAGTCTGTTTAACGAATACTCTAATATCGTGACCTTGAGCCCGTCCGGAGCGGGAGTTTCCGTTCTACTATGTTATTATTTATTCTTATGCATATACCTTGAATATCCTAAAGGTGCACTAAGAAGGGATGTTTCGAAATTCCCACGGGATAGGGAAGTAACCCATTTTGAAACATTTCACGGGGCAAAGCCGCGGGGCATGAGCCAGTTTAGCATAAACAAGCTTTTGGTCAAAGCTCGGCCCATTTCTCCGCTAAGTATGTCAAGCAAGGTTGTTACCCACTTGCGCCGGCTGAGGTTGGTGACATAATTGCCGTCGGCCCACGGTTCCGGTCATCCGACACGTAATGCACGTTGCGTCAGTTATAGCCTTTACCACTGCCGCCGACACGTCTGCGCAAGCCACACCTGGTTGCGAGACTGCCGAAGTCCACGGCGCTGATGACAGGGTGTTTTGACATTTTATCTATATCTATGAAACAGTACCGTGACTGACTGACTGACTGACAACGCACAGCCTAAACCACTGAACGTAGAGACTTGAAATTGGGAAAACATATTTACCTTGAGTATCCTAGAGGTGCATAAGAAGGATTTTTTCGAAATTCCTACGGAATAGGGTACTAGCCCATTTTGAAATATTTCACGGGTGCAAAGCCGCGGGGCATAAGCTAGTCTTGTACGTATAAGTGTAAGCGAGAGGCTGTTGACACTAGGCTTGAAAGAGTTTTTTTAGTTATTACAATACAATACAAGAACTCTTTGTTGAACAACACTTAAAAAAAATAAAACAGAAAGTATATACAAAGCCAACGTAAGGTAGGTACGAGTAGCAATGGGCGGCCTTATGTCTACAGCGCTATCTGTATCAGGCAACCTTAACCATAGAATTTTTATACTGTAAGCATTAAGAACTCAGTAAAATACTGCGTAAAAAATTCTTTGCAATCACTCCACGATTTTTTTAATTTGAAGAGCCTTTTTTAGATTTTATCGAGCTCAATCCAATAAACACGTATTTGTGAGCACTTACATATTTTCGATTCAAATAACATTCAAAAACTAACAAAAAATCATCAATTTACAGCGACCACAACTTTTGGACCCAACATTATATGAAATTTAGATTGGACATGCACCTAATGAGATTTTTTTTTTCGGCGCCTATGGAAAACCGCTGCAATCGAGTCTGAGCAACAACTATTGATCTTGCGAGCAAACTATATTGCAACCACAAGCCATTTACCAGGCTTATTTACTCAATACCTACCACATTATTCAACAGTCAAGAGAGTAATGTTTTATCTCACTTAAAAATAACAATAGGTCTATACTCTCGAGAGCTAAAAAAAGGTCAAATTCTGTACAACTCTTAAGATTTAATAATAATAATAATAGGGTCAGATACAGAAGGCAGTACTCCTGGACACGGCTCGGATAATCAGTGCCCTAAGCACGACTTGTCGAATCCTGCGTCACGTAAAATCGAATAGTAAACTATAACGAGTTTGTATGACGTTTGGAACAGCGCCCGCCCGTGAGCGTATTTGGAACTAAAATTTAGTATGAGATTTCTCGATCTCGATACGATAACCGTAACGTAACGCAGGATTCGACAAGTCGTGCTTAGGGCACAGGAGGTTCCTCTCTCTGTCGCCCTGACCACCGGTAGCTTAGGTCTCGCCTCGCTGCCGGCGACACCCTAGGTTAGGTTTTTATAATGTTTTATATTTCGTATTAATATCGTTTTATTACTTTTTATATAAATATTGTAAAAACCTAACTTGAGACAAAAATAAATACACAGATAATAATAATAAGGTCAGGGACAGCGTCCGCTCGATGTATCCCTCACTCTTCATTAAATTGTCATAAGAGCCTCTACGCGTTGGCTTCGGCTCCGCGCACGCCTTCCAAAGGTCCGGGACACTGTTGTCGCGTAAATGGCTGCGACATAATAAAAAAAAATGCTAACTGCCACGACCCTGTTTGTAAACTGCCACCTTTAGCAACCCTCCTTTCTGGTAGCAGTCGGGTAGAGAATAAAACAGGGATAAATATTATGCGTTTCCGTGATTACTGGTGATCTTTGGCAGATTTTTACCTTTACTCGTACCTAGCAACAATGACAAGTTTCTATAATAAACATTAGGTACTATGTACAGAAAAAAAGATAATACATAAGTATGTAACATAACGAAATTGCAGTGAAAATATTCTGCTTGCAATTTCTGAACTGCAGTTCAATTTGTAACTGCCAGCTGCCACTTTATTTTATTTGCGACATAAATGCGATTTTAATGACTGCTAAAGGTGGAACTTCTCTAGGTTAATGACAACGGTTTGAAGCCACACTCACAATCGTAGCTCTAGTGTAATCGTCGGCCAAAAAAAACGTCTCGATCGCGTTCGCGTTTACGTCTGAATTACTATGGGCAAATTGGCAGCGCCACTAGTGGCACGTATCGACAACAAACAATTCTCACACTATTTTGACACTTCAACGCGTTCGAGACTACTTTTCGGCGTTGATTAGGTACACTAGACGCTCAGAGCCTCTAGTGTAATTTTCGACACAAGAAAACGTCTCGATCGCGTCTGAGTGTCTAGTGTAATCAACGGCCAAAAATACGTCTCGATCGCGTTTGCGTTACGTCTGTCAAATAGTATGAGAATTGTGTGTCGTCGTTACGTGGCGCTTCCAATTTGCCCATAGTAATTCAGACGTAAACGCGAACTCGATCGAGACTGTATAATCAACGGCCAGAAATAGGTCTCGAACGCATTTGCGTTAAAGTGTCAAATAGTATGAGAATTGTGTGTTGTCGATACGTGCCGCTAGTGGCGTTGCTAATGTGTCCATAGTAATTCAGATGTCAACGCGAACGCGATCGAGACGTTTTGTTTGATCGTTGATTACACTAGCTAGACGCTCTGTGCCCTTGGTGTAATCAAAAAGCATAAAATACGTCTCGATCGCGTTTGCGTCAGTGTCAACGCGATCGAGACTTATTTCTTGGCCTGGTCGGCGATTACACTAGGCGCTCTGTTCTACAGATGAGTGGGTCACCAAGTAACGCGGTCATGCGCCCGCGCCGGGGAAAACTGGTTCCCCGAGCTAATGCCACGGCGCTGTTGGCGTAAAAAATGTAAATAAACATTATTTAATGCATTATGTGATGATTGTCGTAACGCTTCGGGTGGGAGATTTCCTGGTGAAGAAATAAGGAGTAGAGTCCCTGGTATTCCTAACACAAAATGTTGGAGACATAATTATCCAATTATCCACTCTTCCCTTTTTACAAATTGTTAGAAGTATTTTCTTCATATTTTCTATAAGATTGGTAAATAAAAAACCTCCACGTGCGTGACGGTAGGCATGGAGCTATAGCACAACCACTCTTAAAAATTTCAAAATTGAATGTGGGTATGTCTGTATATGTCACCTACCAATATAAAATAACCCCACACTGCGTACATTTTGCTTAGGAGCAGGGCTCTGCTAACACTGGACAATTTAAAACACTGAGGAAAAGCGGGAATAAAGCTTCTGGCCTCGATTCACGCGATATGCGAACTATTTACATACCAAAAATTAGTACGGAACCCTCGGTGTGCGAGCCCGATTCGCACTTGGCTGGTTTTTTTACTATGTAAGTATTTTTATAACTTGGGCAAACGGTCTTTTAAATTCACTATATTCTCGACTTCCCTAATTTTTTCCATATATCCAAAGTCAACAGTTTCGCCGGCAGGAGGGGGGAGGGACACTAGACTCAAACCAAAATTTGCACTTCAAAGCTAAGTAAGTCAATATTTCGCAAACGGATCCTTGTTTTTGCAACGACACCCCACACCGTGGATAGAAAAGCAAAAAGATCGCCTCCCACCTTAAGTGAAAGGGATAAGTACAGTCAAGATCACCAATAGGTACGTACCTATACACCACGGAGTCCCAAAAATATGTATACAGACGTTATTACTGCAACGGTATGGTATACATATTTTTGCAACTTTGCGCGGATCCATGTTAACATGTTACAGTAAAAAAAAAACTACCACTTTGATGGCATGATTAATAAATAGGTACTTATAGCATGCCAAATTACAGCTTATTAGTGCCAATAGTCTCTAGGCTATGCCGCAGACAGACAGACATGACGATCGTCATGGTGAATCTACTATAACTGATGGTGAAATAATCTCAGATACCTGACTCATTGTAGTTGAAATAATTACTCCGCAACACCGATATTAGGTTCAAACCCGGGTCAATTAACATGGACCTACTCGTTAAACGCCTTGCTGTTAGATGCGTCCGGTATGACATTACATTTTTATGGTAATTTGTACATGAATTAAACAATTCATTGTATGTTAAGAATGGATTGTACAAGTTAATTGTGCTCCGAAGTAAAGCATCACAAATTGAACGGGAGGTCAAAACTGAAGCTAATGTTGACTATACTTACATTGTCCTACCAGAGGCCCTATTGCGTAACTATTTAACACTCGTCATCGGATTGAAATGTTACTTTTTGTACGACTGTGACAGCTAGCTGTTTCCGATACCAATTGTCAGCCCATACAAAATGAACACGATGCTGATTGCGAGCGTGTTAGACAATAAGCAAGCCAGTTCAATGGCATGTACACAAAATGCTCTTTTGGTCACTTCTAATGAGCCCAACTCGGCGGGCTTACTAGATGCCATCACTACGTTCCTCTCACCAGCTCCCTTCTCCATCCTCAGACCAGCTTGAAGTCAATCAATCAAGCAATTTTAATACAATCTGACCACTGCTCTGTACTCTGAACACTACTCTATCTGAACATCTAACACAACACAGCAAGTTAAAAATAAAGGTAGGTACGTTAAATTTAATCTCAATCTCACCGCACCTCACTTCGATTCTCGATTAAGTCGTGTACGCTTATAATAATATGTAGACCTTATAAGGAGGAGGTACGTATATGTCGCAAACTTTACAATGAATAATACTGGCTACTAAGTAGTTAAGGTTGCGTCGAGGGTTGTATTCATAACGACCTGACACTGCATAGAGGTTCAGGCGTAAACTATTTCTGCCAGAAATGCGGAAGAGTAGGTATGCCATTCTCAGACTGGTATACATAGCCATCAAAGCAGTAGGTGTGTCTGTATCTCCATAGCTTCATAGCAAATTCAGAATAAAATTATACTGCAATTTTATTCTGAATTTGACTATGTACACTCAAGAGCAAAAAAGTTTTTATTGCTCTTGAGTAGGTATATATTGTCCGTCTAGATTGTGTTGTAATTGTATTGTTACTTTGAGAGCCAAATTATTACCCATCGACTTACCAGCACCATGGAGTTCGGGTTAGCGCTTGAAAACGTCCAAAACAAAAGACCACTAATTTGCAAAAAAAGACCATGCTAATCTCAAAAGCGCTATGGCGTATGGCTGCCATCGAAAAATGCCGTGTTGTACTGGGACACATTTGTCGTGAATTTTGTACTAAACCCAAAGTCCTTGGCGTTAGTAAGTCAATGAGATTACCTATGGCATCTTTTGTACAAAATTTCGAAACGAGAACTTATTAACTATACTTACTTAAATTATATCGACTTAGTTCGAATTTAAGTTACATGAGACCCGTGTTTTTGTTTTCCGCAGTAAAAAAAATAGCGAAAAAGATTAAGTAATCTTACCCGTTATTCACACACTTAGTGTCATGAACATGTTGAAATTGATAATGCAAATGTAACGAGCAAATAATTGTGTGACTGTTCATATTTGCTCTCTGGCAAAGAAAAACCAATGATTCATGCATTTGCAGTCGAACTAGGTAGGTACTTGTGCATTTAGTTGTGATGTAGTCACAACTTTTCTATGAAACTTGATACTTAACAGTGTCTCTCTGGCTAAAGTCCACAAAGTAGCAAGCTAATTGGCAAGCTTAACAGTTAAGCTTAGAGCAGGAAAGGAATGGAGATGTTAACGGGCGATTTCCCCTCTGCCCAAATCCTCTTATAGTCTTACAAGTATTCTTGACGAGGCCTGTTGCTGATGTATTTCAATGTAAATGCCCGTTACTTGACATTGTACCTAATATTAATGATGTAGTTTTATATGGTTTAGTATTCTTCTAAATATTTTACTAATTCCAATTTCTCCTTTTTCTCCAGGTATAACAAGAATGAGTCAGTGAGTCCGCACCCAAAATGGCGGGTCGGGAGTTAGCTGTGAAGGTGTCTCACGCCTGCAAATACTATGGGACCGAGGGGAAACCTGACTACAAATGTGTACTTAGCAACTTCAGCATGACCGTGGAGAGAGGAATCATGTGAGTAACATTTTGTCCAGCCTCAAACTGCTAGAAACCCCCTGTCGTCGATTTATTGCAAAACAAATGAGCGCATTACAGTATAATAAGAACGTTCAAAAACCACGCTTTGGTGATTGCTGAAAGTGGACTAAGGCTAGATTGAATAGGCTGTTAGTGAAGTGCAGTTCCATCAGATGGGATAGGGACAGGGGTCTGTAGCTGATCAGTTCTTTATAAACAAGGCATACTTAGACACAGAAGTCTCACTAAAGAACGGTCCAATTTTTTTAGGGTTCCGTACCTCAAAAGGAAAAAACGGAACCCTTATAGGATCACTTTGTTGTCCGTCTGTCTGTCTGTCTGTCTGTCAAGACCCTTTTTCTCTGAAACGTGTTGAGGTATAATGCTGAAATTAATATCAAACACTCAAGCCTGCGGTCCTTTGAAGTTGTGAAAAAAATCAACCTTCTACGTCAACGCAATCAAAAGATACAGTAATTAAAATGGCATAAATTTCCATACAAATTGCCGATTTCGAAAAACCTACAGGGTACTTCCAGATGTCCTAGTAACTTGAAATTTGGTATGAAGTTAGCTCTTATAACACAACCACGCCGAAAAGTCTCAAAATCTTAAATTTTTATGTCTGTCTGTAGATTTGCAATCCAATATAAGTTGACCCCACACTGCATACATTTTGCTTAAGAGCAAGGCTCTGCTAACACTGGACTTCTAAAACACTGGTTTTTATTGGGTATTCAAAAGACCTAGTGCTGCGTGAAAACTATCACTAAGCACGCCCAGGAACTACCTAACTAATTAAAAAGCTTATTTTCGAGCACATGTTGAAAAACGGTTGACTGGCAGTTTGTAATTATGCCGTGATGAAAAAGCTTGCCTTTTACAATGTCCAATCATATTTATTGGCAATCCAATAGCCAAAGGGCAAACTAAAAGGTCAATAGTCAATATCATCCCAAAACGCTCGAATTCGTTCCGCGCTTATGCGTAAACGCACAGAAAGCGGTAGCGGTGCGGCGCGGAGACGGTAAGTATGCGCGTAGTCTTCGTTCAAAAAATTCGGTCTCGAACGCATTTGTCAAGTGTCAAATAGAATTGTTTGTTGCCGATACGTGCCACTAGTGGCGCTGCCTATTTGTCCATAGTAATTCAGACGTAAACGCGAACGCGATCGAGACGTTTTGGTCGTTGATTACACTAGACACTCTTTTTAACCGACTTCAAAAAAGGAGGAGGTTCTACGTTCCACTGTTTGTATTTTTTTTTAATGTATGTACATCGATTACTCCGTCAATTGTAGACCGATTTTCAAAATTCTTTTTTTATTCGAAAGGGTATACTCCTGAGATGGTCCCATTGTCACCAAGTCATGATCTGATAATGGGATCCCAGGGAAATTGAGGGCAACCCTCAAATTTTATAGGCACGTATTATGTGTTTCATGTATTTTCTAAAGCTATTCAAGTATTTGCGTCCGGTAGTCATCATCTCATGTTGATGAGCTGATGATGATTTTTTTAAGGCGGTTTTACTTTTTTGTTAAAAGATTTTTTTGTTTTTCATTATCATCTTCGACTTTTTATTAACCGACTTCAAAAAAAGGAGGAGGTTTTCAATTCGTCGGAATATTTGTTTTATTAAAAAAATATTTTTAGAAATAAAATCTTTAATTTTCGTACAAATTCGAATATAATTAACAACCGATACCGCCCCCGCGCCGCCGCCGCCTCGCTACCGCTGCGTTAGCATCTTTAGGACAGTCTTGAACATGACCGCTGACGTTGCATAATAGCGTGGGCTAAGGCGTTGCCGTAACAAGCCTGCTTACTAGAATCACCTGTTTACTAGGATTCTAGCTTTTAAAGAGTATATAGTGTAGTTGTGCGGATGGTAAGACCTTGTGCAAGATTCGTCTAGGTCGCTATCGGCATGGACTCAACAATCTGAGCTCTTAACTCGGTAGTCCGAAATTCGAAGTTCGTATCCGACCACCGTCCCTCTCGCTTTCGTGTTAACCTGTGTTGGCGTAAGCGGGACGGTCAGATACGAACTTCGAATTTCAGACTTCGCAGTAGCCCCTCTGTACAGCCGCTAAGGAAGACCTAGGTGTGCAGTAGAGATGTTAATAATATGACATTTGGGATCTAGATATGGATACGGATGTTATATTATATAGGAGTATCTGTTAGTTTCCGAAAGTTTCGGTAAATGATTCAGTATTGTTAAAAACAATGTCTTAACGTGTCACATTCAATTTAAACTTCGCTTCCATCCGAAATTATTTGAAACTATCGAATTCTGTTACTGTTTATTTTTCGGATATCCGTTAGTTTCGAATTTACGGAGCTACCAGTGATGTTATTTTTTTAGATGTACATTTGCGAGAAGATTAAATCTTATGTCATTTCGATACGAAACAGCAGAATAAAATTAAATGAAAGAACACTAGGATATTGTCTTATAGGATATATGTAACAATCTGAACTAATTATCCTGCTCTGTTTTATTCCCCAAAAACAAAAATAAGTAAATAAGAAAAATTTAAATTAAAGGGCCTTTACACTTCGAACTATACAAATAAGACTGCACAAACTATATAAATAAGCGTGCAATTCTTCATAATTTGGATGTTTTCTCCGCAGATATGGTCTCCTCGGACCTTCAGGATGCGGCAAGACCACACTGCTCTCGTCCATCGTGGGCAGGCGGCAGCTCAACAGTGGGGAGGTCTGGGTCCTGGGCGGGCGCCCTGGGGAGAAAGGGAGCGGGGTGCCGGGACCCAGAGTGGGGTACATGCCACAGGTGAGAGGAAGATAGGATTGTTTTTCCGTATTAAGATCGGGCGCTTTTACATTATACAAAGCCGCTACTCCGAAGTCCGGAATTCGAAGTTCGTATCCGACCAACGGTTCCGGATGATTCAAGACAGGGAGAAATTTTCAGAGCTAACAGCCAACCTCCAATAATGGAGTGGCACTTTAAGGAGAAGAAAACAATGATATAAAGCCGCTACTTCGAAGTTCGTATCCGACCGTCTCTCTCTTTTTCGTGTTAACCTACGTTGGCGTGAGCGGGACGGTCGGATACCACCTTCGAATTTCAGACTTCGGAGTAGCCCCTCAGGGTTCAGGGCTATGTAATGTCTATGGGTCAGTATGGCAAACATTTTTTTAAACCCATCCTGTGTTTATTTCGCCATTCATGACAAAATCATTCCATAAAAAGAGTAATTATAAAAAAATATTAGAATAATTATTTCCGTCATCTCATCTCTATGGAATTTCCACTCGAGAATCTTAACTAACTACCGGCCATCAGTTGTAAAAGTTTTAAATGTATTCAATAAAACAACGAATGCGTGTTAATGACAACTTCGTATTACCTACGATCTCGCTGACAGGTCTACATAATTTATGAGTGGGTACCTGTTTACTTATTTACGTCTCGTCTAGAACGATATTTAATTGATCTCAATAACATAATCACTAATACCTAAGATGTACATGAATGCCGTGAGAACTGACCTGAACATCTATTGTTTCCCATCTTGAATTTATCTTTCAGATGCTTCCTTATTGCAAGAAATAACTCTAACGTGGTATTTTAATGATTAGTGCAAGGTCCACTCGAATGGTTTCCTCCACCATCTTACTAGCTCATCTTCCAGATGAGGGCTCTGGTAGAGCCGAGAAAACTCGCATAAGAGACATTGTCTTCGTAGCCCTATGAGTTGATAACTTTGTACATGCAAACATTTATGCAAACCTGCCATCATAAAGAGGAAAGGCACAAGTGCACTGCCGCCTGAAAAGAAAAAACTTAGTAAATGCATAGGGTAACGCCTTTTCTCCTAGTGACGGTAGAAATTACAGAAATATTACTACAATGTACGAATGTTTGTTCTCGAGTATTCGATCATCATATCAGACGAAAGACGTCCACTGCTGGACATAGGCCTCCCCCAAGGCTCTCCACTCAGACCAGTCTTGTGCTTTCCGCATCCACCGCGGTCCCGCGATCTTTACCAGGTCGTCGCTCCATCTTGTTGGAGGCCTACCGACAGCTCGTCTCCGTCACGACGCCATTCGAGAACCTTCTGACCTCATCGGCCATTTCGGGACTAGGTGGTGTCAATTGTCCCATTATATTTATTAGTTTCATACAGACCCATCATTGAACCCCTCTTTTCTAGGACATCGCCCTCGTCGGGGAGTTCACAGTCCGCGATGCAGTGTACTACTTCGGTCGCATCTACGGAATGGAAATGAAGAAACTTGCCGAGCGCTTCGAGTTCCTCAGCAACCTCCTAGACCTTCCTGAAGCCGACAGACTAATAAAGTCCATGTCAGGAGGGCAGCAGAGAAGAGTCTCGCTGGCGGCCGCCTTGGTGCACGAGCCGGAGTTGCTGATATTGGATGAACCTACGGTTGGACTGGACCCTGTGCTGAGAGAAAGGTAGGCAAATCCATACCATAGTCTATCCATCTCTAATCTATAACAGTGCTGCTGTATCTTTACTACTTCTTCGCGAGCACTGAACCGCGAAGCGTGTGGCAGTAGGTTTCCGCTCGGCTCGTACGCTAGCCACGTAATTTAAGCATCTTTTCGGTGATTTTTGCAAGTAACAATTGCTTCTAAACTAACTTGATTTAAAACTGCCTTGTGAGGAAAACAATGCTTCTTAAATGTTTATTAATTCTGACGTTGTCAATAAAACTAGAATATTAAAAAATACCATTCAAAACTTAAAGGTAACTGGTCGCCAGTGTTTGCGACAAGGGTGCTATTTTTATTGTCTTATCTCATATTATCGTAATCTTATTCCATAGATACCCCTACACTATCTAAGATAAGGATAAGAACTTATCTGAAAAATCGGCCCTTATTTTAATATTTGTAAGTACCTATGTACCTATATCGGTGAATGTGAACCCCGTGCTCTTGCCACCAAACCAGTTTCAATTATGCCTGCAAGCAGATAACGGTCGTAAGAGTAGTCAAATTTTTACACCTAAACTCAACTTTTGTTTGATAGTGAGCCTTCTGTACGCTAGTACTATTAGTTATTCTGTGATTAGGAATAGGCCACCCCGTTGCGTTTACGCAACAAAATGTATCATGAAAACGTGACGCATAGGTCACGTCCTAGTGGCACGTCAGTGCGCACCTATACGTTGCGTCAAGCTTCGATGTGGTCGATGCTTTAAGTTGTCCAATGTCCACCTACAATACTACTTATTGACGATAAAATTGGGGTAGAAACTCTATCTATATGAAATGTATACTCGAACTCCGTAAGTTTATTGCTCCTTGCTTATTGATTTCTGAATTGGACTTCTAAGCCGGACTTCTAAAATTTTCGAGCAAATGTGTTAAAAAATATTATACTCAACCCCAATTTCTGGACGGTGTCGACGGAGCTCCGCTTCGCGGAGCTCCTATTCCGCGTACTTGAGGCGCTTCGCGCCTTGACGTAAGTCTAACCTAACCTAAACCTATTTATTGTAAGCCTATTCATTCTCTCCGTCAGTAAGTCTGTCTTTATTCAAATAAAATAAAACCAGTGAAAAAGTAATATATCAAACGTTGGTAGGTGATACGCTAGTTGACTATTTGATATCGTTATAAAATAACCTATTTAAGAAATTATACGATACGAAATGAACATTTGTGAAGTTATTATTCGATAAAATAAATTATTTGCGAAATCAGTACTTGTGTAAAGGTAATTTTAGGAATGATGCATTTGTCAATCGTTGGCTGTGAAACGAAAATTTGCTAAATGACTGGCGACAAAGTAATATGACACCGAAATTTTGTGGGGAATTAAAATATATAAGATAACCACTATAGTTTCCTATAAAATAACAGAGAAATCGACGAAATTACGTATTTGTTCCCACCCCCCGCGGCCTCCTGAAAAGAGGCGTGACATTTCGGGAGGGGGGTCACGTGCGGGTCATGCCAGTTGAGGGGGTAGGAATCTCAAAAACTTTTAAAAAATAACGGTCAATTTTACTCATGATTCTGAGTAGAAAATCATGTTTTTTACCAAATTCTTCGAAATGATGGAGGGATGAACTGGACTCCTTCCTGAAGGAACAGCGAACAGTTGAAGTCCTTAGGGAGGCTTTTGCTTAGCAGATTAGACTACAAATAATAATATTGAATCAACCAATCAATACCAATTGAATCTCACGGCAGTTTCATGTTAAAAAGCCACAGTTTATACAGTTAAACACAGTTTATTTCCATACAGGACCCCAGAAATAAGTTAAAACGGATCTATGTCTGTATATGATATTTCAATTAAAAGGTTTGCTAACACATCTCAAGCAACACTGTCAGGAACATGGTTCTTTACTTTGTCAATTGACACAGCTTCTCTTGATACGTTGACGTCGTTTAGTGTTTTACCAACATCTGTTTGGTTAACACTTAATTTGTCCAATTTTAAGAAGGTCGTCAACTTAAAAAATGTTTGACGTACGCTTGTAACGAAGGAGCAAATAAAGTTGTACCTATATCACCATACGAAACTTCTTTGCCCACTGCGTGTCACTATGTCACCGTTGTTTTTGGCTGTTGGCACGTGGTATCAATTTAAGTTTTTTAACTAAGTAGTTTTACTTTCTGTAGAGTACTTTCTAATGCAGCGTCACTCGCAGCCTCAAGCGCCAGTGTCACTTTCCGATACTAAATGACAACCGATTCGACACTTCAGCGTTGAAAATTTGTTGTCAGCGTTTCTGTAGTGGGAGAGCCATACTGTAGCTATTTGCTGCCGTACGTATGGGCCGGCTCGTCTGGGGAAGTACCATCCTGTCCCAGAAAATCTGCGTGAAGCATCAGCACCCCTGTTGCGTTTCGTCCGGTCAGTGAGAGTGCCGGAGGCCCGATCCCCTCCCCCCTTTCCTCCATCCCTTTTTCTTCAAGGCCTTGCTCTAAAACTTGCTCGTTTGCCTCCCTCTTTCAATAAAAAAAAATGCCATGAATAATCTTGGAGAATAACACTACCCCTAAGGCCTTATTGTCTAACGCACTCGTCTTTGCTTTATTGGCATTCACCATCTTTTTCTACCAAACGGTACGAGACCGAGCGAGAAAGCGACGGTGAATGTCAAAGCGGAGCCGAGCGCGTCAGAAAGTAAGGCCTCAGGCCCCTATTTCACCGACTTTACAATTCAACAATACAATGACACTACAATACAATGACAATGCAAAGAAAAAATCTGTTATAATCGTCCCACGATAACTCTGTATAAGATATTAGTTGGCAACCCAGAAAAATCACGCTGTGGTAAACTTTTTTCATGTCACTCAGACATTTCTGAAATTAAAAACAATAATGATAGTAGCAATCATAAGTTGCTGTTTTTTTTAAATATGGCTCTGTCCATTGGAGGATAATTTTGCCAAAATCTAGGATACGAAATATGAGAGGTACTTTTTTTAATGGTGAATGGTTAATGAATCTCATCAAAAGTTCAAAACGTGTTGTTTGACTATAAATCAGTGTTGCCTTAAACAAACTTTAGATTTCTACTGTTGTCAGTTCGTTGCAGAGTTATCGTGGGACGACTATAAGCAGCTGGACTTGAACCAGCAACCTCGGTAATCCGTACCACGCTCCACCAATTAAGCCATACTTAACATTGGTGCACCTAACGAATTTTTCAATGCATTGTGTTATTTTTTTAATTTGAAGATCTCTCCTCAAAATCCCCTTAAAAAAAACTTTACAATTATCAGTTTTCAATGACAATTTGGTGTCAACTGCTGACTTGAAGAGCTTTTGTTTCAGCGCGCTTCATATTGTTAAAGAAATGTAGTTCGACTTGTCACATAAAAGTGACAATTGTAAATATGGTGAAACAGGGGCCTGGTCAGTATCAAAGATACGAGATTGTGTCACAATGAAGAACAAATTACGAAGATGACCTATTGACACAATAGAAGTACTTACCTATGTAAAGTTATTCGTATAATTGCGATCACTATTATTCAGTGATAGCTTAGTGGTTTGACATATGGCCTCTCAAGCAGAAAGTCGTGGGTTCAAGCCCCGGCTTGCACCTCTGTTTTTCGGAATTAATGTGCGTAATTTCATTTTCGGTGAAGGATAACATCGCGAAGAAACCTGCACACTCCTGCGAAGCATTTCAATGTTGTGTGAATGTGAAGTCCCCAATCCGCACGGGCCCGCTTATGAACTCAAGCCCTCTCGTTTTAAGAGTAGGCCTGTGTCCAGCCATGGGACTTAAAAAAAGGCTGGTGATGTGATGAGTGATGATGTAAAATCATGGAATGGAACTGGACTCATATAAGTATAATATTTACGACGCAAAAGCTATTGACATGATTTCTTCAACCGGGGTCCAAAGTTCCCCAAAAGGGCAATAAGAGTACTTATATTTTAGACCTATTGTTTAAAACAAACATATGCGTCGAATCGAGAACCTCCTTTCGTTTTTATTATTTTTATTTATTTATTATTGTCATGTCAGTCAACTTTGACATTGGCCTTTGTATTATTTTATTATTTGACGTTTGTCATACAATTTATTTATGTAATAAAAGCAATTTACAATGACATTAAATCTAACCTAAAACTAAATAAACTAATACTTAAAACTAAATTTAATCTAAATAAGGCCCCCGTGGCATGGTGCCCAAAAGGCTGGCAGCGTTGCCTCGCTGAATAGCGATGCTGATTCTTTGAGATAGAAAACTGCCAGCCCTTTGGTCACAATTATTATTAGGTACCTATAGTATTTTTTTTACTTGAGTAAATTAGCATCCAATGTTAGGATAGGTACCTGTGATTACCCAAGGCGTTTCCGATTCCGACTTCGAAACGCTTCAAAGTTTGCTCAGATATTTAAATACTTAAATACTACAAATACGGGTTTACCACCAATTTTAGCCAGAGAACCTTATCTCAATGCGGCTTAGCTGATGCAGTGATGTATTGGGGAATGTTCGTTTACTGTGGAATGGTCCTACAAATCGAATTGGTTGGTTCGTAAGATACGTGACCAGAGTGAAGATTTGCTTGGCCGTGTTTTAAGTACACAATTAATTTACAAGCTGACGAGGAAGTAGGAGAAAGGTCGCCGGACATCCGTTGAATATAATATGTCGTAGGATGTTTTTCTGAGGACTTTAAAATGAAAATATATATTTTTTGGAAACTGGTATTCCGTGACGTCATTTTGTAAAGGTCTACGGCGGCGGCGGCGGCTAGGTAATGTAAGCTTCTATACAAGTATTTATTTTTTAAAGTAATTATATTTATTTAAACAGTTAACTTACAATTACATTATATGACAGAATCTAAGCTAAATATATTTGTATAAGTACTTATTTACAATGTCAAGTAACGGGCATTTACATGGAAATACATCAGCAACAGGCCTCGTCAACTAGCTTAACCTAAATTACAGAACATCATCAGCAACATGCTGCGTCAAAAAACCCTAACCTAAAACCCCCCGCCCCGCATCGTACCCGGCTCAAAGGTCCCCATAATACCAGCAGCATTACCCCGCTGAATGGCAATGGAGACCTGTTGCACCAAATACGACCCAGAGCGAGGGTTTTTTTGCATTAAAAAGAAGGTAACAATCTTGACATGTCTTTTTATTGAAATGTGCTTTTTATAAATAAGTAACCATTGCTTATAAAACCATAACAACATAAATAAATAAGTCTCATTGTTATTTACTTGTTACTTGCTGTTAATTATTTTTAACCCCCGACAAAAAAGAGAGGTGTTATAAGTTTGACATGTGCATCTGTGTATCTGTGTATCTGTCTGTGGCATCGTAGCTCGCAAGCGGAATTACCGATTTCGATGCGGGTTTTCTTTCTTCGAAAGCTAGTTTAATCGAGATGGTTCTTAGCTAAGTTTCATTAAAATCGGTTCATCCGTTTTTGAAATATTGAACTTTGAAATGACAATGTCGGGGATTTTTCAACTTTTCTAAGTTGGTTATTAAAAAGCGTTTTTCAATATAAAGACATGTTATGATCGTTAGGTACCTTCTTCTTAATGCAAAAAAACGAAGTATAGGAAATTAAATTACCGTAAGGTCGGGTTACTACCTAGACTTGGAAGGTAACTCTGGCCCAAGCAGATTGCTCTGCCCAGGTTTATTTATTGCAATTAAACTGTTTCATACCAAGGTGTAGCCCGAAGAATTGCGAAACGTCCACGGACCGGGAGACGAGCTGTCGGTAGGCCTCCAACAAGATGGAACGACGACCTAGTAAGGATTGCGAGACCGCGGTGGATGCGGAAAGCACAAGACCGGTCTGAGTGGAGAGCCTTGGGGGAGGCCTATGTCCAGCAGTGGACGTCTTTCGGCTGACATGTTGATGATGATGATGATGATACCAAGGTGTAGCATATTTCAGCTACTTGATATTATTTTGACAACGCTATGTGTCGTCTACGTGCGGGTCAAAGTTACCCTATATTGGGGTAAAGTAACCCGAGTTTACAGTACTCTGTAGCTATAGTCGTTACCTCGCCAGTGATGGGACATCTGGCTTTAGCATGCATGACACATATTTACGCCCATGAAAATTAAATTTACGCCTTCAAAATATGTATTCAAGTAATACCTTCGTCCATGGTCCAACCGTAATTGCTCATCAATGCCAAAAGACTCGTCAAGAACAGAACAAACAGTGTCATACGATTATTGACTTGTCATTGTCTCTTCGGTTACATCGTAATGGAATAATACATTTGAGTATAATATTAATAACACTTGCTGTTTTAATAGAGGAGGCATCTGCGCGAAGAATGCTGATCGTCGCGTCTAATAATTTATTATTACGGCCCCATGTTCCGTTTATTTTTTTTATTTTATTTTTTATAATCGACTGGATAAAAGCGCGTTCAAATCTGTTCATCCGTTTAAGAGCTACGATGCCACGGACAGATATACAGATACACAGTTCAAACTTACAACACCCCCTCTGTTTGCGTGGGCCTTTGTATCACGGAAAAAGAAAATCTGATATCGTAATAATCTGATATAGTAATTTTAATCTTTAAACCCCGACGTAAAAAAAAACCTTAGAAAAAAAAACGTAAAATAGTCCTCTTGAATAATGATAAATAAATAAAATTAAATAAAATGCGTTTATTTCGGACAACAGAAACTAAACGCATTTTATTTTATTTAATTTATTTATCATTATTTTAGAGGACTATTTTACGTTTTTTTTTTCTAAGGTTTTTTTTTGAAGGCGGTTTTACTTTTTTGTTAAAAGATTTTTATTTCACAATTTTACGTTGATTTAACATTTTCAGAATTATCCTCCAACTCCTAACCGTTAAGGAGTTGTACCTTCCATCATCAGCTCATCAATATAAGATGATGACTACCGGACGCAAATACTTGAATAGCCTTAGAAAATATATGAAACACATGATACGTGCCTATAAAATTTGAGGGTTGCCCTCGATTTCCCTGAGATCCCATCATCAGATCATGACTTGGTGACAGTGGGACCATCTCAGGAGTATACCCTTTTGAATAATGATTTAACATTTTCAGAATTATCCTCCAACTCCTAACCGCTAAGGAGTTCTACCTTCCATCATCAGCTCATCATCATGAGATGATGACTACCAGACGCAAATACTTGAATAACCTTAGAAAATATATGAAACACGTAGTACGTGCCTGTAAAATTTGAGGGTTGCCCTCGATTTCCCTGGGATCCCGTCATCAGATCATGACTTGGTGATAATGGAACCACCTCAGGAGTATACCCTTTCAAATAAAAATAAAAATTTGAAAATCGGTCTACGATTGACGGAGTAATCGATGAACATACATAAAAAAAATACATACAGTGGAACGTAGAACCTCCTCCTTTTTTTGAAGTCGGTTAAAAAGAGTTAACGGATAGATCAATTGAACTTGTTTTTTTTTATGATGATTCTTAGTTAAATTTTATTAATATCGATTCAGTTCTTCTTGAGACACGAGTCTTTGTTATCTCCAAGTATTTCCAATACACGACAAAATCTGTACAAGTATTCATCATACACAAACAGGCCACTCGAACAGTTGGCCAATTGTTCATTGATGCATCCGAAATGTTGCCGCATATCGGCAATCTCCGTTGAGAAACTTGTGGCAATAGCCGGCAACAAAGAGCCATTTGCTGTATCACCGGGCGTTGGGTTTCCCCGAACAGCATAGTGCTGAGATGCCGCAAGTTCTATTAAGGTAATGCCCTGTGCCCCGACACTGTCCCAATAGTGTACACCTTCAATCTTAATACGTAGCAATAAAGGTGAGAAGCAGGGTGTCCATTATTAGCCTTGACGTGTCGATCATTGAAACGTTTACCTTAGGGGCAAGCAAACTAGGATTTGGGAGGTCTCTGTTCGCAGTCTCTTTCGAACGAAACCTTAGAATAAAATTAGAAACGGGTTCATTTTAGAAAATAAAGCAAGACAAATTGTCGCGGAAAGTGGTCATTCTAATAAATACAGCAATTCAATTGTGTGTGAAGTCCAAGCCCTCTTATTCTGAGGGAAGGCCTGTGTCCAGCAGTGGGACGTAAAAAATGGCTGGTGATGATATTCATGAGCTATGCGTTTCTAAATAAATTATTACCGGTTACTTAAGTATTTTTTGTGATAGGCATTTACAATGTCGTTAAAGGAATGGTTCCATAAATTTCCATACCGTGTTATGGTCAATTATTGCCTGTTAACTAGGAGAAGCGTCATGGTATTGCGATGCTAATAATTAATTACAGTTGCGAAACATGCCGTTTGTAACAATAGCGGGGTTGACCGAGACTTTGAGACGTAGTACAGTTATCAGCAAGAAAAATAGAGCTCTATAAATCGAAAGTGTTATCGAAAAAGCGGCTCTAGCTAACGCGAACGCGATCGAGACGTATTTTAATCGAAAGTGTTATCGAAAAAGCGGCTCTAGCTAACGCGAACGCGATCGATACGTATTTTAATCGAAAGTGTTATCGAAAAAGCGGCTCTAGCTAACGCGAACGCGATCGAGACGTATTTTAATCGAAAGTGTTATCGAAAAAGCGGCTCTAACTAACGCGAACGCGATCGAGACGTATTTTAATCGAAAGTGTTATCGAAAAAGCGGCTCTAGCTAACGCGAACGCGATCGAGACGTATTTTTAACAGACTTTACTCGATGGAGTATACTCCCGAGGTGGTCCCATTGTCACTAAGTCAGCAGGATGTGCTGATGGGATCCCAGAGAAATCAAGGGCAACCCTCAAATTATTTAACCGTTGGTAACGTACTTAGGAGCTATTTTATTGACCGAGCGAACGAAGGGACGAATCGTCTTAGTTTTAGGTCACAGATTGGACAAAATTTCTTTCGTACACAATGCTTGTCTGTCCGGCTGTTCTCTACAGATCGCATTTCTCAACCGATTCTCATGAAATTTTGTACGCAGGTTCGATACTTACGTAGATTTTTTGTCGCTTCATTTTCCGGATTTTTATAGAAAGAAAAACGTAAAATGTTCAAAAATTACCTGATCTTCGTGAAATTTTGTGATAGTTCTGGTTCCATAACTAAGTACCTCATCATCATCTTATTTAAGAGTCCTACTCTTGTCGATGCAGTTGTCTCCAGTCCGTTCTTTCCAATGCAAGTTCTTTCACCTCCTGATACGACAGAAGGTCTATCTTCTTTTTTATTTGATCTAAATACTCTATCCTCGGCCTTCCCCTTCCTCTCTTTCCTTCTATAATTTTCAGTATCAGATCAGTTTCAGAAGTACCCAAGTGTACATAATTATTATTAAAAAAAACGGAAAATGCTTAAAATTGAGGACACAGAGCAACTGTCTAACAGCCTCAGTGTGGTGGTTCCTAATGCCCCCTCGCAGTCGTGAACGCCAAATGTCACTTTTCGGTATTTAACACTTGGATGCCGAGACAGGTATGCTTAAACTTAGAGAATAACATCACTGTTTATTTATTTAACACTTTTTCTCATCCGACTGTACAATACAAGCAACCTCGCCATGCCGGTCCACGCACGCGATGCGCGCGCAATTACTAAACACTAATTAGTCACTTAATAGTGTTTAAAATGGCTACGTTTCATTTCGTATAGCAATAGATAAGTTCAACTTACAAAAGTTACAGAACCCCGGACATTTTCATTTCAAATTCAAAGTTGGATATCTCAAAAACGGTCCAACCGATTTTAATTAAAGTTAGCTAAGAACTCTCTACTAAAAACAAACGGCATCCGAAACAGTAAAGTAAAAATGTTTGTTTATAGTAGCGCCGCTCGCGAGTTAACACGATAACATACTCGTATATCTCAGGATCAAGCACCATAAAACCAAGAGGACTGCCAGTGTCTATACGATGTCGCGTTCCTTTGAAATAATAAGCCTGCTGTAGCTAGTTTTACTACGGAGGGGTCTCTGTACCAGACATTTAGACCTCTGGCTAACACCATAGCGCCATCTAAATTCGTTTTTTCTTTCAGTTCATAGATGGCGCTATTGTGTTAGCCAGAGGTTTAAGTGTCATACAAAACAAATGGTACAGAGACCTCTCTATAGTGAAACTAGCTACAGCAGGTTCATTATTTCAAAGGAACGCGACATCGTATAGACACTGGCAGTCCTCTTGGTTTTATGGTCCTTGCTCAGGACCATTGCCTTTAAAGAAAGTCTCTGCAGGAAACCGTATCAAAATAAAATAATTGTTTATTGAATCAGGCGTTATTTTAAGGAGGTTCATATTTATGATCTAAAAACAATTACTTTGCTCACCCGCGACCTAAAGTGAAAAATAGTTATATCACAGCTACACGAATCAACACATGCCACACAGACCCAACTATCACCACCACCACTAAACTAAGCACTGACGCGTTTCGGCACCCACCAAGAGGACATTGTCAATAAAATTGGTCAAACCTGTGAGGAGATACATGGGAACATTGACGGAACCGGTTCCAAACTTGAGTTGGGTCCGTAATGTACGTGTACACACATTTAAGAGCTGGGCTCTGGCCACTGAAGTCGAACGTAACATGGAAACAAGTTTTGGTGGTACATATCAAGGGTTTGTGTTTTTCTCATGACATGCTATAAGAGTGAGTTATCTGTAATAAAGTAAGTATAATTGTGAACTACGACTCTGACCTTCACTTATTACCTAAATGTACACGGTCTCTTGACTTTCTTGCAAAAAATGGACCTTGAATATATTACACATAACGCTTATGTAACGGAAAAAGCTAAGTTACATAGCTCTAATTAATTTTACTGTTACGTTTTTAATACAAAAGTTAAAGCTATATACAATTTCTATTCAAACGGTAACATCGGTTCCGTTTGGTGCTTTTACTACAATAATATTATAATTATTGTACATGGAGCTATCACCAGGATGAAAATATAAGTAAATAGGTAGGTACAGTCGAGTTCTCCAATATCTGTACAGCCAACGGTTCATAAACATCTAAACACGGACCTTATGTAACTGGCAATAAGGTCTGTGAATAGATATTTTTGAACTGTTGCCTGTATAGATAGATATTGGAGAACTCGACTGTACTGTACTATATAGATACTGTCAGCAGCAAAAGTTGCTAAGCAATGTCATAGATGAGAATTTAGTCACCAAGTGACATTCAAAAACTGACCCCCTGTACCTGTGGTATTAAGATAAGATAATTTATTTCGAAATTAAGTATTAATTAAGTATTGATATTGAACTCTCAATACATATAGTATCTGTACCTATTGTACCTATATTGACCAGGTCTACGTGTTTCCAGGATATGGGACTTTCTGGTCGAGCTGACTCGCGGAGGCACTTCGGTCATCATCACGACCCACTACATCGACGAAACCCGACAGGCACACAAGGTGAGAAAATGATTTAATGAATTTTCATCATCATCATCAGCCTATAGGTCCACTGTGGTTGGCAAAAGTGCCTTTGCGCTAAGATTTCGAATGATAAAGAAAGTATTTCCGGAACTGGTGAGGTGAAAAATATTCATTCATAAAGGTACTATTATTATAATTTTTGAAGTTTGATTGTAAGATCCAGGGGTCCAGGGCCTCTTCCTCGGCGCGCCAGGACATGACGAAACTATAAGGGTTCCGTTTTTGCAATTTTGGCTACGGAACCCTAAAAATTTAATAATACATCTGTGTTGTCTAGGACCCATAGTACAGGCTTTGCCTAGTTTGGGACTAGGTCAATTGGTGTCAATTTGTCCCATGATATTTTATTCAGTTATTTTATTTATTTATTTGTCCCACTGACAGCGACGCGATGATATCCGCGTCCTTGTGTATGGAAAGTCATTGTGTTATCTCGTACTAAAGCCAGCGACCCTGATAGTTTAGAGCACTTTTATATCACTCTACCCAAACAATTACTTAAAAACCAGCGCAACGTGACTTTCTAAACAGTGTTGACCAAGAATTAAAGCAAATGGACGACGCAGGATTGAGTAATAAGAACAATCCTAGCTCGTTTCAAGGTGGCTGTTGCGTGTTGCATCGCCTTAGATCACGCTAATGTTGATGTATAGATAATGGTAACAAGGAGGGTCGCTTTGTGTCGAAGCTAACTAATAGTACATTACTGCAGAGGCCGAGAAGAAAGGGGTTGCTGGACGAAGGGGTTAAACGGACGAGTAACACGAGGCCGGCTATAGTACCTATGAGTCTGGTAACCCCTGTTCCAGCCGAAGCTTGTTAATATTTTTTTAATGCAGTTGCTCAAAAAGTGGTATTTTTTGTAGCTACGTATCATGCGGAAAGTTGGATTTTTCCTACTAGTGCCTTTTACTTTTCCAAGGCGGAGTAGCGCCGCCTTCACCTTCTGCCTCCTCCACGACAGAGAAGCTCCTGCCGGCTCACCGCCTCTAGTTTCATTGTAATTTTCTCGCAAATGTATTAAAAAACGTCGTTTGTTACACGTGCAGAAATGTCATTTTCACTCGTGCATAATGACATACTTTCCGCACTTATACCAAAAAGTACTATTTTCAAACATTGTAAGGGAATGAAAAAAAAACTTTATCAGTGTCTGCTAGTCGACTAGCCTCCTTCAATGATCGGGAGCTGTATCCTAAGCCCTGGCTCTGTCCAGACTGGATAACGGCGACCTCCTGCAGCCCAGGCCCCGCTCCGCCGTCGTCGGCGTGTAGATGATAGCGGCCAGTAATGGATTTTTTAATACAGTTGCTCAAAAAGTGGTATTTTTGTATGTACGTATCATGCGGAAAGTTGTATTTCTCGTACTAGTGCTTTTTACTTTTCCAAGGCGCCGGCGGCACCGGGCCGCCTACACCTTCCCCCTCCTCCTCCCCGACATGGCGCCTCCGCCGGCTCACCGCCTTTGGTTTTATTGTAACTTTCTCGCATATGTATTAAAAAACATCGCTTGGTACACGTGCGGTAGTGTCATTTTCACTCGTCCTGAGTCTCAACCCTCGCCTCACGGCTCGGGCGTAGACACCCCAGGACTCGTGCATAATGACAAACTTTCCGCACTTATATCAAAAAGTACTATTCATACATATTTGGCTGACGTTAGGCCGGAGAACAGTGATATCTATAAATGTACTAGGTACTTGGCGTCTTCTTTTTTTAAAAGTAATGCGAATATCAAGGTCGATGAAACCAAGAAGACTGCCAATGGCTATACAATGTCGCGTTCCTGTAAAATAATGAGCCTGCTGTAGTTAGTTACACTATAGAGAGGTCTCTGTACCATTAATTTTGTATATCACTTGGACCTCTGGCTAACACAATAGCGCAATTTATGATCTGAAAGAAAAAACTAATTTAGATGGCGCTATTGTGTTAGCCAGAGGTCTAAATGTCATACCAAATGAATGGTACAGAGACCCCTCGTAGTAAAACTAGCTACCGCAGGCTTATTATTTCAAAGGAAAGCGACATCGTATAGACACTGGCAGTCCTCTTGGTTTAATGGTCCTTGGCGAATATTAACTTCTATGTTTGAGAAAAAACAATCAGTTTGCTCACCCGCGACCAAAAAGCCTGACTCAATGAATTACTTCATGGTTAATATAACATTGAAGAAGCTCTCTGTTGCCATTCAGCGTGGTAATGATGCGAGCGTGATGGTTTCTTTGGGGTATACTTCGTATACATATTGTTTATGCCGGCCAATTTGTAACAGGGATGTAGGTATTCAGGAGTGTACTGAAAATCAGCGGTGTTAGTGAGAGACCCCCACGGGAGCTCGGATGCTCGGACCAGCAAACGCTGACTGCACTGCATCCCTATTGCCACTCAAATTGTATGTTAATTGTAAATTATAAGTGTTGTATTATAAATTAAGGATAACAATTAAAGTCTGTTTTTGTAATTTTTTTCTGTTGTATCAAAATTATCTTTTATCCTTAAAGTGTCATTCAATAGAACTTGCTAACTACCTATGTAAATAAACCGTCAGTCATATTGAAATTGTCTCTGAATGGCGAATTTACTATGGCTGTTTGTTTACATAAGTTAGCAAGTTCCATAGAATGACACTTTAGGTACCTATTTATCTTTGGCATGATTTATTTTGATGATTTTATAAATTTTGCGCATTATGGAGTCTTATAAGTAGGGCTGGGTATTTATTGTATTGTTTTAGTCAAGTTTAATTTTTGTGGTTAATTTATAATGTAATTTTCTTTAATTATTTACTGATAGTGAAATAAAACGAATCACTCGCGTGTATAAGTCGAGTTAAGCACGACATGTTTCGTAGTCCTTCCTTTGAAAGCTCACGACCCACGCAACGACGTCACAAAAACGCACTCGTGTTTTAAGGACCCTCATCATGTAACAGTTGCAAAATCTACTATTATTCGTCCACAGATCGGCCTCCTACGAGATGGTCAGCTGTTGGCCGAAGAATCACCTAACGACTTAATGCGCAAGATGGATTGTGACACATTAGAGGAAGCATTTCTGCAGCTTGCGATGCGACACCACCAGTCACCCAGGAGATCCAGTGAGTAGGGTTCACTTTTTATTAGGGTTCCGTACCTCAAAAGGGGAAAAACGGAACCCCTATAGGATTCATTGTTCGTATGTAAGATTTCTTTTCCATTTCTCTTCCGTGTTACCTATATCTCAGCGCTTTGTTAACTAAATCCGTGTGGACGGGCCCTGTGGTACTCGGTTTTGTTGCCAGTTTTGTGGCACTAATAACCGGTGTGATCGCTCCGCCATTCCGTGTTCAAAATGTTAAAAAGGCATATCCGGGCCCCAATTTCACCAACTTTACAAATGTCAGTTTTCAATGACAATTCGACGTCAATTGCTGACTTGAAGAGGGTTTTTTTAGCGCACTTCATATTGGTAAAGAAAAATGTAGTTCGAATTGTCATTGTAAGCTGACAATTGTAAAGTTGGTGAAATAGAGGCTTGATGTTTATCAAGGACTATTTGTATTTTCCAGCGCTGACGGCATCACCGGATGTGATCCCGGACGGCGCCGTCAGTCCGGCAGACAGCCGGTTCAGCTCCCGGGAGGACTTTAGCGTGGTCACCAGTAGCACAGATGTGAGTATACATATTTTTACCCATCCGTCACTTAGCAGGGTAATTGCGTAACTATTTTGACACTCCGTCATCGGCTTGAAATGACAGTTTTTGTACGACTGACAGCTAGCTGTTTTCCATACCAATTGTCAGCCCATACAAAATGAACATGATGCTAGTTAGACCTCAAGCATGCGGTGTACCGTATGTACTAATCTACTTGCAAACTAAAAGGTTTTCACTGTAGTGTTGGTGTGTTTTCAGGTTTTAACCAAAAAAGAGAAGGTAAAAGATGTCAGAGGCCTATCAAAAGCGCGGTATCGAGCTGTGCTCATCAAGAATCTGCAACAATTCTCCAGACATCCAGGGTAAAGTAGCCAAACAACTTTCAAAACATTCCCACAACATACTTAGACACGTAGACGATTATATTACTAGTAATGCTGTAGTCACTACAGCACTACAGCAGTCATTCTGAGAAGAAGCCTGTGCCCAGTAGTGGGATGTAAAAAAGGCTGGTGATGATGATGACTACAGCACTTGGTGAAAGCATCGAGTCTAATTCCAGATCAATTCGATAGGGCGATAACATTTATCTTTGTACACTTTGTATCGACTCCTACCGCCATTTAAGTAAGTTTCGAATACAAAAACTACAAGTACCCTTTCCTGTCTACCCAACTTTTTTTTCATCCCTTCCGGAATAGGCAAAGGAAACGAAATCCATGCAGCCAATGATGTCTGTTGTTCTTTACATGAAGCCGTTGTCTTTTTTAAATCTATCATCCATATTTAGCTACACGTTGTACCACTGTTGTCTTAACATTTTTTGTAAGTTATTTCGATTTCTGAACCCATCTTAAAGTACGTGTATATGTGTGAATATAAAATTATGTATGCAGCAATGCAGCTACATTAATTAGGCCATAAAACACTAGAGTGTGATCTCGTTATGAAACCTGCCAAGACTTGTTTCATACCACCACACTCGTGTTTTAAGGACCCACATGATGTAACCGTTGCCTAAACGAGCATTCCTCCAGGGGCCTGGTGTTTTCCATGCTGTTCCCCATCATCCAAGTGGTGGCGTTCTTCTCCGCCGTCGGCCACGACCCGCGGGACCTCAGCTTGGCCGTGGTCAACGACGAAACTGCATTCTCACCACGTAAGTACCAGACTGCATTCCCCAATTTCACCAACTTTACAATTGTCAGTTTTCAATGACAATTCGGTGTCAACTGCTGTCTTGAAAAGCTTTTGTTTTAGCGCGCTTCACATTGTCAAAGAAATGTAGTTCGAATTGTCATATAAAACTGACAATTGTAAAGATGGTGAAATAGGGGTCAGGTATTTATTTTTCTTTAAAACAGCACGTGTAGGTATACCAGTTTTAAATGATTCGCCGTTAATTGCATTAAATTAAACATAATGAAAACGGGATATTGACCGCGATTTCCTTATAGGTTTGATGATCTCCCGATATTTCGACGCAGTTACATGCATCACGATCGAGTAATATGTGAAGAAACCCCCCCCCCCCCCCCCCCGCCCCGCCTTATTTCCTGTTATAACTACCCCATATACCCTTCCAAATACTCTCGACTTCAGTCTAGATTATTGTTAGGCCCTACAGGCCTACAAGGTTGCTGTATCCCTATTATTAAGAGCTCGGGATCTTAGGGCCGCCCATTGCTACCTTGCATTTTCTCTGTACCTTTTTTTCTGTTTTGTTTATTATGTGGTGTTCAATAAAGAGTTCTTGTATTGTATTGTACATACAATACAATACAAGAACTCTTGTAACGTCTGCTGGAGTACAACGGAGCAATTTAAGTAGAAGTGCCAGTTATTATAACGCGTATACGATCAGGTCTAACACAAAATCTTGTATGTCGTCCCATGAGAAAGCAGAAAAAAAAAGAGCATAGATAAAAGGAACCAATTGTAGAGCTGTATTAACTATGGGACCATATACTGTCCAACAGAAGTAACATACAAGTATTAGTTTATCAAACTTGCCTATTAATATTCATGAACTAAAACAATTACTTTGCTCACCCGCGACCACTAATGACAAATAGTTATATCTGTGCGGCAAATGTATGTTTCCATGCAACTCCGCCTTCACTGCTACACGAATCAATACATGCCACACAGACCCAACTATCACCACCACCACTAAACTAAACGCTGACGCGTTTCGGCACCCTCCACGAGGCCATTAACGAAGCACAACGACAACCGCTCAACATGCCACCACTTCCACTACTGACATATGTAAAATAAAAATGAAAAAAAAATGGACCTCCGCAAAGTATTGTATATTCAATTGATGTTTCCAGTGGGTTACGACATATGCTCCAACAGCAGTCTTCAGCCGGTTACACTCTACGAAAACGAAACTTGCACCTCTTACATGTTGAGCTGCTGGCTCCTCGACGAGATGGAGAAGCAAAAGATTAAACAGGTACTTATGGCTTTCGAAACCTTGCTACCACAGTTATCTCTCATCTTACCGTGCGATGAATAATCGATGTACATACTGTATTGATACAGGCGTAACTTTGCGGAAGTCCATGTTACAAGTAACGGATTAAATTAATTTGCTCCTCCGCGAAGTAGCAAACTTAGCGGAGGAGCAAATTAATTGAATCCGTTACTTGTCGATGTAGAACCTCCTCCTTTTTTGAAGGCGGTTAAAAATCCGAGCCCTGATCATTAGACCCAACCGTCACCTAACTAGAACTGCCTCAACGCTTGACGTCCACTCTCGTCGATCTAAAGCTACATAATCGTATTAACTTTTTACGATCACTCCCAGGCCTTGTGTGGTCCACTTGCCATGGATTTACGGATTAAGGTTGTCGCACACGTAACCGCTCGGCACCGCATCGGCGCTGCCTCGCCGCCGTCACCCAAACAAGAGCAAGGCGAGGCGATGCTGTTCCGATGTTGGTATGTGTGTGTTACAGTATGGAGTCTCTTACAAAGAATACTGAACGGCTCGGGTTGAGGCGGTGCAGATCCGGTGCGAAGCGGTTACGTACGCGACAGCCTTTATAGCAAATTCTAAAACGGCTTTCGTGAGTAAGGCGGTAGCGGGTAAAGTGAATGTTCCATCGGACCAGCTAAGAGTTGTTCCTTCAATTACAGAAAAGGTATCGCACCCTAGAAGAAGCTCACGACCAGGTTCGCAACGGGAAGCTGTACGGGGCCATATACATTCCGAGGAACTTCAGCGACGCGCTAGAAGAACGGTTTCGTGAGGGCAATGTTGACGACTATATCGTGGATGACAGCACCATTAGCGTATGGCTGGATATGTCAGGTAACAAAGACCAGTTCATCATCATCATCTCACGTAACTGATTGGCTTAGTATTACTAGGGTTCCGTACCTCAAAAGGAAAAAACCGGAACCCTTATAGGATCACTTTGTCGTCCGTCTGTCTGTTTGTCAAGACCCTTTTTCTCTGGAACGCGTGAAGGTAGCATGCTGAAATTAATAGCGCATACTCAGGTCTGCGGTCCCTTGAAGCTGTGTAAAAATCAAGCTTCTAAGTCAACGCAGTCAAAAGATACAGTCATTAAAAAGGCTATTTCCATACAAATTGACGAAATTCGAAAACCTAAAGGGTACTTCCAGTTGTCCTAGAAACTTTAAATTTGGTATGAAGGTAGCTCTTATAGTACAACCACTCATAAAAGTCTCAAAATCTTAAATTTTTATGTCTGTCTGTAGATTTCGCAGACCAATATAAGTTGACCCCACGCTGCGTACATTTTGCTTAGGAGCAGGGCTCTGCTAACACTGGACTTCTTAAAACACTGGGGAAAAGCATTAAAATCTTCCTACGGAACCCTCGTGCTCGAGTCCGACTCGCACTTGGGCGGTTTTTTTTTCATTGGGGCGGCAAAATATAAAACGCCTGACATGGCAGGCACGAGCGGAACGCAAGGTAGATATAGAGATGCGATCAAGGACTGTTCATCCACTCCCTACGGTGTTTACCTACATTTGTCAGTAATTCAGGTAACGGGGTAGTTCACTGATGTCAAAATAAAATCATTTTACATTTTCACTTATTATCAAGCTTCCGAAAATACTCATAATAAACCGATGTCTCACTTATTACTGCAATTAAAACTATTTTTAATTTGACAAAAACTAATAAAAGGAGGCAGTTTGATCACTGAAAATGATGACGTCATAGTTCTGTAATTCAATACAAACTTCACACTAACGGATCCGATCAAATCGTTGACATTGCAAAAAAAGTTACTGATTTGACCAAGAGACAACATCCCTATTATGGTGAGCCAGAAAGTCAAATTGTGTACATGCGTGAGTATAATTGCGGTTTACGCCCAAATAGCCTGGGAAATGAGTGCTCACAGGGGGGGTGTGGAGAGAATGGCCGAAAGCAGAAAGTTTGACTTCGGGACTTTATTTGGACTAGTTAGAGGATTAACATACTAAAAGTCCCCACTCCTCGGAGGTGAGCCCCATGTCTCATTGTTTCCGAGATGTCAGCAATAAACCAAAAAACGTGACCTTCTTGTCCCCCCCCCCCTCCCCTCCTCCTCCTCCTAGGGCTTATCTCAGAGGGGTGGACTTTTATTATGTTTGTCTCTTAACCAGTCCAAACAAAGTCCCAAAGTCAAACTTTCTGCTTTCGACCATTCCATCCACAATCATCGTTGCCCACACTAAAAGAGGAACTAAATGTGTGTGGGTGAGTGTGTGTAAAATAATCAACGACTTTCCTAATTTCAGATCACCAGATCTCGTATTTCCTGAAGCGGAGGCTGATGACGACATACAAGTTGTTTTCGCAGAGGATTATGAAAGCCTGCGGTCGGCCGGAGCGGCTGGCGGAGGTTCGTACACGGACGGACACTGTTATTATTATTACTCATGCATATTTACATAGTACACGCTAGGAGTGGTAAAGCCTGGTTCTTCGGTACCTATCGTATCGTATTGTTAGGTAAAAGCTTTTATAGATTCAACTTGCAACATTTTTTTATAATGTTTGATTAGATCAAATCTTGCAAGATTTTCTTCCACATCCAGTGGTTGGATTAACTTGAAATTTGGTATAGATAATATATGTGGATTGGATAACAGTGCAAGGAGCTACTTGCTGTACTGTGCAGTTAACAAAAAGTACAGTAAAAAAAAATTACAAATAAACAAACAATTGGCCAACTCAATGACACTGAATTATGGTCTTTAATTAATTTTAATAATTATATTTTCATTTAATTAAAACGGATCACTCGCTCACTCAACGTTCAGCTTACGATGAGCTTGTTTAGTAATCTGTTATTCTTGTCTATAGTTTTACAAGGTTTAGGAAGCACCAGGTTTTTATCCCATAATATTTTTTACCCTACTTAGCAAACTGCTGTACCTACCTACATTGTAAAGATCCCATCGTTCATCATCATCACTTATTATATTATATCTGTTTCCCAAGACATTGACAGTTTTACTTAATTTTTTGTGGTCATTTTCAAATTCTACCCTGTATATAAACAACTCACACTTAACTATATGTATTTTCATATGTATTTATGTAAAGTTTCAGCACGCTCGCTGTATCACAGTCATGTTAACTGCACTGAGGTAACGAATTCAATAATAACTACACGAAACAACACCTTGAAAATACCGCTGTGTTTTAGCCTATTAAATATTTACATCTGAACCATTTTCTACCACACAAAGCTTAAAGCTTAATAATATTATGTAATCCCCTAGTGTAAAGGATTTGTCCCTCTCGCTCGTTATTGAAGAAAAAATAATGGACCGGTGTTTTGTTTTTGTTCTCATTGTTTCACTCATATAAAATAACCCATAAATGAACCAATCGACGTGGTGATCCTTGGGGAAGGCATGCCCAACCACGGACCAACCACTCTCTGGACACCAAATGTCAGGGCAAACGTTTCCGAAACACATATAATTATGCTCATTTGCACCTATAAATCTCTCTAGCCTGGAATCGCGGCTCACTTTCGACCGATGACAAGCGAGATGACAAGCTATGAACCAATCACGACGCAGTTCCCCCGGCCCGCTCACCGCGGCTTTTTTCGTAATGACTTTCCAAGTAAATTATAGGAGATGCGATGTTTAGAGGGTGGTTTATCCGTGTGCCCAACAGTCGTCTTCCGGCTGATATGACGATGATGATGATGATGAAAGTAAATCCGTATGTTGTCCAGGTTCCAGTGAATTTCCATGAGCCAATTTACGGCAGCGACAGCGCTCAGTTCTCTTCGTTCATGGCTCCAGGAGTCTTGGTCACGTGAGTAGAGTACACAATAGTTCTTTACTTAATTGTTTTAATTATAACTTATCTGGCAGTAATCTGGCCTCTATTTCACCAAATATGAAGCGCGCTAAAACAAAAGCTCTTCAAGTCACCGATGAAATAGGGGCCAGAGCTTAGTGAAATAAAACGAATCACTAACATATATAAGTCGAGTTAGGCCGCCATGTTTCGACGAATAAGTCCGAATATACGTGAGTGATCCGTTTTATTTCACTATGATGAGTCTCACGGTAGTTTCATGTTGTTAACTGAGCTTTTCGGTGAAGGAAAATATCGTGAGGGAAGCAGCACACTCCTGTGAAGCAATTCAATGTGTGTGAAGTTCCCAATCCGCACTGGGCCCGCTTGAGAAATGAAGCCCAAGCCGTCTCATACTTAGAGAAGGCCTGTTGCCCAGCAGTCGGACGTAAATAGACTTGTGATGTGATAACTTAACTAAACAGTACTTTTTGATACAAGTACGGCACGGCTCCGGAATAGACACCTCGAGACTCTTGCAAAATGACGCTTCTTGCCAAACGACGTTTTTTAATACATTTTTGCGGAAAAATGACAATGAAACCAAAGACGGTGAGCCAGGTGCGTGCCCCATCTCCACCCGCCCGACGTCTGCGACGAGGCCAGCCCCCCAGCGCGCCAAGCACCGCTGGCGCCTTGGAAAAGTAAAAAGCATTAGTGCGAAAAATCCAATTTTCCGCACGATACGTAGCCACAAAAAGTAATACTTTTTGAGCAACTGTCTAAAATCGGCGGGCATCGAAGATTTGCGTAGCTTAATTTGCGAAGGGCCTTGGACTTTAGCACAATGCTCCAGGATTAGTAATCAAGGCACGGATAGCGATCAGTACGAACCTTGCATATTTGTAAAATGCACAATTACAGAATATTGCCAATAGAATCTGGTGCTTTGGAACATTTATTTTGAACATCTGCGGGCTTATAATCTGACGAGTTCGCTTAGGTATCGCTTTGGCATCCGCCATTTTTTTTCCGTCAAACGGATTCTGTCAGATCGTGCGAGAAAGAGATGACTAATGCCAAAGCCTTAGCGAGCTCGTTGTTCAATAAGGCCTCTGTCAACTAGGGAACTGCTTCACTCCTCTGTGCCGTGTTCCAGGATCCTCTACTTCTTGGCTGCCGTGGTGACGTCGACGCTGATGATCAGCGACCGGCTGGAGGGCGTGTGGGAGCGCAGCGCGGTGGCGGGCGTCAAGCCGAAGGAGATGCTACAGGTCCACATCGTGATACAGTCCACGGTCATCCTGGTGCAGGTAGCTTCTTTGGTCGAATCTTCGATCTTTAAGGTGTTTCTAAACTGGCAACGTTTTTCTGCAATATGTGGCCGGCAACTATTGCTGTCTGACTCGTATTATGAAAGCTAGGCAAAGACTCCTGTAGTTGCCTGCCACATATTGCAGAAAAATATGGCTCGTTTAGAAGCCACTTGCAGCAAAAATTTAAACCAGTTTTACAGTAATTTTGACAGTTTTGATACGTTATGGCACAACTAAACTACTTGGACTTAACACTAAAACTGGATGTAATTTTTGGCTGCAAAAGTACATTAGAGCAGGAATGGAAAGGAGATGTTAACGCTCGATTTCCCCTCTGCCAAAAATTTGACATTGTCTGTCTGTTGATTGTGTGTGTTTATTTGGCATTTGTGTGAGTTTTGTTTACTTAGTATGAGTTTGTAGGAACGTTACAAAATTTGGAATGAGCGTAGACGTGTGCAGAGCGCTTATAGTAATCGCCGACGAGGCCAAGAAATTCATGTCGATCGCGTTCGCGTTTAACAATTCCCATAATATTTGACACTTTAACGCAAACGCGATCGCGGCGTATTTCATGCTTTTTGATTACACTAAGGGCACTGTACGTCGTCCCCCTCAAAAAGTGGCAGAAAAATTGTAGTCAAAAATTTAAGCCAAAGGTGCATCTGGTTGCTTTGTAACCTCTAATAAAACCGGCCCAAGTGTGTGTCGGACCATATACAGTATTACTCATAGGATGCAAAGCCAGCAGAGGGAGTATTGTGCATAGCATGCCAGTCCAGATTTACTTAATGGGCATTACAGACTTATTTTTTAAATGGCTGTTACTCCAAATATTGTGACCTTAGCGTACCTGCCATCTGATGCTCCTCACCCTCCATGCAATCCTTGAAAACGTCGAACTCTTCTTCCAGACAATCGAAATGATGATCCTCGCGTACGCCTTCTACGGACTCACCAATAACGGGTCCCTCCTCGCGTGCGGAGCCCTACTGTTCCTGCAGGGTCTCAGCGGGATGTTCTACGGGTTCTTGCTGTCTGTCTGCTGCTCAAGCTATACCATGGCGTTCTTCATTTCCACTGGCAGCTTTTATCCGATGATCTTGCTGTGCGGTAAGTCATATTTTGTTAACCCCGACGCAAAAACAGGGGTGTTATTTATTTTATGTGTTTTGTGTAATCATAGAGTTGCCTTTCTTTGAGTCACATAAGTATAGGTGTCGGTACTTGTTTTAAGAAATCAATGTTTTAGAGTAGGTATTAGGTACATTTGAACATTTCTGTAATGTAGTGTAGGGCTAGCACGACTGGTCGCGACTTTGTCCATTGCATTCTGAGTCGTGGTTTCAAACCCCGGCTCGCACCTCTGAGTTTTTCGGAATTTATCTGCGAAATTTCATTTGTAAATTCATCATGAGCTTTTCGGTAACGGAAAACATCGTGAGGAAACCTGCACACTCCTGCGAAGCAATTCAATGGTGTTTGTGAAGTTCCCAATCCGTTCTGGGCCTGCGTGGGAACTATAGCGCAAGCCCTCTCATTGTGCGAGGAGGCCTGTGCCCAGCAGTGGGACATGAATAGGCTGATGATGATGCCAGTCTTCATTGGTGGCATTCGCCAGACGATAGACTACGCGTCCGAAAAATCTAGTGTTTTATCTTAGGTTGACTGATCAGGCTCAGGTGGCGGCGACTCGCTGTTGTGTCGCAATAGACTCAAGCCACTTTGCCATTTTTTAACCCTCGTGCAAAAAGAGGGGTGTTATAAGTTTGACCTGTAAAATATTATCTGTGGGTCTGTGGCATTGTACCTAACTCCCAAACGGATGGACCGATTTCGATGCGGTTTTTTTAATCGAAGGCTAGTTCACTCAACATAAAATGGTTCTTAGCTAAGTTTAATTAAAACAAGTTCACCCGTTTTTGAAAAATTGTCGGGGGTTTTTCAACTTTTCTAAGTTTGCTATATCTACTATACTTACGACTTTTCTCCCCACAGGCATCCTCTGGCCCCTCGAAGGCATGTCCGACGGTCTCTCCTACGTGGCCATGATGCTACCGTTCACCTTACCAGGCCAAGCACTTAGAGACATCATGGAAAAAGGGTACTCCATAGGCAACACCTCCGTCTACTCAGGATACCTAATCACCTTAGGGTGGATTTTCGTCACATTAGGCCTATGTTTCCTTAGGTTGAGGTTTAAGAAATCGTAGTTAAGAACACCAAATATTTGTCTTAGTTTATGAGCACAGCTCTCTGAGCGGTCGTCTGTGGCTCGATTAAAATTGCCGCATTTTAAGAGCCTCAGTGAAATTGTTTGGATTTTGGGCGGGTGATTTGTCGAGCAGCGAAGCTTTAATATTGGCTGGTCTGTAATTTTATCTGCTGGTAGAAAATGAATGTTGTCTTGAATTCGACACCTGAGGAAAAAAGGGATCGAACATTTTCGATTACTATTAATTTCAGAATCCCGAGTACGAATATTCGGATCCTGCATAACTAAACGTTATCGTATCGCCATCGAGAAAGTTCATATAAAATTTTTGTGCCAAATACGCTCACGGGCGGGCGCTGTTCCAAACGTCATACAAATTTTCTCGATAACATTTCCCGGATTGGAATATTCGCGTTTGGGCCTCAGTCACAAGAGTTGGTTTGTAGAGGACCTTCTAGACTTGCAATGCTGTTGGAATATTTTTTTTCTCAGGCGGCGATTTGTAAGGGGTTAAGTACTTAGAACAGTTGAGCTATTTTGAAATTCTCGTTTGTCGCCAGCTATACGCATTTTATTCGCAAGTCAGTCCGGTCTCTATCCACTGGATTAGTAAGAATGGGGTGCCATTGAACATCGCAAGTCGCAGCAGGTGTAATTACGGGCACAAGAGGCATTTCATCTTAGCTCTCTAGGTTGGCAACACATCTGCAAACCCCCCGGGATTGTGGGTGTCTATGGGCAGTGGTGATCACTTATCATCAGGTGACCCACTTGCTCGTTTGCCTTCCTTGTCGTATAAAAAGTCACTTAACCCTTTTCCAGGCACAATAAGCAACCACATAAGGGTAGTTACAATTTCAACCCTAACACAAATACTTAAGATTCAAATCAAATTTATTGCGAAATATTATTAAGTACTATTGTGAATATACATTTAGTTTTTGCTAAGCCGCCTAGATTGGTGCAGCCTGGTAGAGGGTTAACAATCCTTCGTGCTTGTTCGTGCTCATGCCCTAGCCTCGACACATGCAAATTAAATACGAGCGAGCGAATTTCTGTCCCACTTTTACGCTTGCGTGTAAGTGGGATAGAATTTCCCTCGCGTCGTGCAGCTATTGGTTATTTTGAGATGGTTGGAAAGTTGCAAAATAGGAAATTGCAAGACATCATTCAAACTGAGTTTGATAGTACGCAGGTCCAAAGTATTTTTTGTGTCATTTTAGCGCCCTTGCCCGCGAATGTCAATCGCGTACAGCCGAAGCCAAACTTAACCTATGAATGTCGACTACGCAATATTGCGTAGCGTATATGGTTGAGCTACGTGATATTGCGTAGTAGGCATTTAATAGGTTAGCTAAGCATTAAGGACAGATCTGAGAAAAAAATATTTTAGAAAGGAATTCATATAGTAAAAAGTAAACTTGATATCCTTTTCAATATTTATTTCTTCTCAGTTTGGTCTTGAATGTTAATTTAATTGATTTCACTGTAACTAAAATTTTAAGGTAAAGAGCTGTATTTGCTCATTCGGGTATCTTGTATATAATATGGAATAAGATTTTAATAAGATTTTTATATGAATTAAGGAGTTATGGCAAAAAAAATACCTCTAGCAGTATATTACTGCTAGGGTTCGCATATTAGTATGTATACCAATTACAAAAGATTTTTACTTTAGTGAGGAACAAAACGCAAAGATGAGCTCTATGGGCAGTTATCTAAAATTTTCTTGTTAATTTCCTCTCCCCTTCAAAAAAAATACCTACAGGGTTCATTTTAAACTACTAATACTATCGCAGACCTCTTTATTTACATTATACTATAAAATAATAGGTACTTACTTTCATAAAATTCCTGTAATGTTCATAAAGAAATTTCTAGTTGCCACTGCTGACAGCCATATTTCAGGATCTCACTGGACAGTGGCGCCAGCTGGTGGCCACAAAAACGATAGCCCTCATAGGCAGATTTTGATTTTTATCAGAAAACTATCTAACAAAGTGTGTCGAGTTATTGCGTTTTTGACCATCGTAGGGCTCTAGCCTCTACGGAACCAAAGCGGGATAAATTGGTGCTCTTGTTCCTCATTAATCAAAATCATTGTAGCCACTATACTCAGTTTGTTATAGATTCCAAATTTTACGGTCAAATTCCGCACACGTTTTTAGTAAGGTAAAACTAAGACACTTTAAAATTGTGTTAACTTGTATTCCGAAATCTTGTTGTTTTCAGCATTTCCCGCATTCCATTTGCCGAATTCCCCAATTGCCGAAAAACGTGTGCCTTAGTTCGACCGCTAATTAAAAAAAATAAACTGAGTATAGTACTTAAAAGCTTCAATAGATCATTAAAAACGCAATAATAGTTGCTAAGAATGTAAAATGTATTAAAGTGTAGATTGGATTAAGCATAGGTAGGTAAGTAGATGTAAACTGACATGTTGCCGTAATTATAGGGTTTCGTGATACACATAATGTGATTTGTGTGGGTATTTATGAATAAAATATACAACATGCTTCTTTTTTTTTTTACTTTCCATTTGCACCCCGGGGGCACAAACAGGGGGGGGAGGGGGGTGCTTGAATGTACCGAATGTTTAATTAATATATTACTAATTAGATAATCCAGGGAGTTACTTTTCAATAGGATTGTTAGCTGATGTCAAAATGAAATCGTTTTAATTTAACAAAAAATAATAAAAGGAAACAGTTTTATTACTGAAAATTATAACGTCATAGTTCTGTAATTCAATACAAACTTCATAGTAACATTACAGAAATAGTTGCTGATTTGACTAAGAGGCATCATCCCTATTATGTCAAACAGACAGACCAACAGTCAGACAGCAATTTATGCTTTTTACCTTAAAAAACTGAACTGAACCATAAAAAATAATTTTGTCCGATTGAGTCAAGTTCAACAGACCTACCCAAAAGTAGCAGGTATTATTTAATTTTTTGAGTAACAAATAAAACACAAAAGTCAGATATAAAAATTTATATTATAGGAAATATTTTGGATTCAACAACAACACTTCCGGTGGACGCGCCCGCGCCTCTCGCACATGGCACATACAGACAAACTAACAGTTTCAGGATATCTATTAGAAATTTACGTTTTTCAATAAAAGGATCAATACTCCCCTCACTTTTCCAATCAATCTCGTCTATCTAATCTACCTGAATAGTATAAAATTATAAAACCAAATCGGGCAGAATTGTTTTTGGAATTACATATCTCGGTAAAATAATATCTTTTGTCTTTATTACACTCAATCAGCTAGACAAAGACAAAATTACGTCACGCTCATTTTTTTAATTTCCAATAGACATGCTGTTCAGTTGATTTCGCAGTAAGCTTTACATTTTACATAGTAACATGTTGCTATATTTGAGCAAATATTGTGTATAAAACAAAGGTACATACCGCCTTTTGAGTTCATACAATTATTAACAGCTGAAGGTTTATTTTAGATTGAAGCGCGTTTTAGACATGGCTGAATTTGTGGTGCCGAATTTAGACAATTGGCGTGGCGTCCATGCGAACGAACATACTGCCTTTACACTTACTTTTTTTAGAGTATTTCTCATTTAGCACGCTAAATTCAACCATGGCCAAAGATGGCTTCTAGCTCTGTACCGACCAAACGCTTTCCGATGAATCTTGGACGTGTCAATAGCTCCAATGATTTACAGGGTCGGAACGGCCAATGTTAGGGAATCGTGAACAAATGTGTCAAACATTTGTAGGCCAACATTTGTCGAGACAGAGTTGAGTGGCGCGGGCGCCGCCGTAACCAATATTCGTTGTGACACCGCACGCGAGGTCCACCGCACTCTTCTAACCACTAAACACCGCTTATTGCGATTTTATCACATTTACCAAGCAAACCTCTGTTGATCCCTCGGTGCAGGAAAAAAAACTGATTTTTTTTTATCTGTCTGCGCTTTCACAGTTTTCACCTAACTAAAAACTAGACTTATATTAGCGCACGCATCCTCTCACTCGCTCACTCGCTCAACTATACACGATGTCTTTGCTTGTACACTACAACTCACAGTATATTACATTGATATCTTGGGATTTAGTCAATTCCTTCTGCCGTCACAAGCAATGTTGAAAATTAGCTGCAATTAGCTTTTTTTTTTTGATAATTATCACACATTGTTTTTTTTTATTACTTACATATCTATCGGCGCTTGGCTATGCAGCGAACAGCGTCGTAAGACTAAATCTAGCTTTATTACGTTAGGAATTGACTGAGCCCCTCACATTAGAGAAAAAAAAACTAAAACTTAACACATCCTATACAATCGATCAACATAAAAAATGTTATGGAGATTTTTATAACGACCTCAAGCTATGGAAGTGCCTGAAAACGGTGAGACGGAAACAAACAAACCTTTGCAAGGAAACTGTAAGTACCGGGGGTGTTATCCTCTACGGCTGCTTCAGCCCAGTATTAAATGGGTTGTCATTAAGTACCGAAAAGTGACACCAGCACTCCTGGCTGCGAGCGAGACGGCATTAGAGAATAACACTACAGGCTTTCTGCGTTGGCACAGACCAAGGCTGTTCGTAAGAAAACGTTGTTCAAAAAATCAATTCATTACAAATATTTTATAACATAATTTTACCATGAAGCTTTACACAATTTAAGTACAAATATATATAACTCTGTACATTAACATACGTGTTGTGACAAAATATACTATATTTATATTATTCAGGCCTCCATTCGTTCGCTATATTTACATTATAAAAAATGTTTATTAAGCTTTCCCATCTGCAAGGGAAATTCCGTTTGCAATAATGTATGAATACCGCTAGGCTGTGGGCATCAAAACTGTGGACATCAGTTTTTACTGCAGTCCTATGCACTAACCAAAAAAAATGTGGCATAATAAAAAGCAATATTTCATCAAGTATCGGCAGTATTCAGCCCACTAGCCTCCGCCATCGCTCCCAACGTATTATGCCTAAGCGACTTCATAAGTAAAACGATCACAAATATTTTAAAAAAGTACAATAATAAATAAAAACGATTAACAAAGATATACGCACACTAAGGCAGGAGCCTATGCGGGGAAAGGTCGGCGGCCGAAGGTGAATTACAGTATTACGTATGTGTAGGTAGCTAAGACGTTTAGCACGGCAAATTTATGTCAAATCGAATCTATTGGCAACAGCACTATTCCCAATTTTTTTTCCGTCAAGGAAGTTGTCGTAAAATGTGCAAAGTTGGTTGGTTGGTTGGTTAGGGCAAATAGGCGCGACTTTTTATTTATCAGAAAGAACTGGTACATTTTTTTTTATCTAACCGAGTATGGTACGAGTAAGTCTAGCTTCTTGAAACGAAAAGAGCACGACAAAGCTAGTCGCGCTCATTTGTGCTAGCCGTGCCGTTGCCAAATTGCTATCTCGTAACCACCTTTATTACAGAAGTTAATGCGGAGGTGCATTAAATGTAATGGTAAATTTGACATAAACTGTTCCAACGGATTCAACTCTTCAGCCACATCAGCTGGCCTTTCCAAGTTTGCCCTGCTAACTTATATCAAGATATCATTGAAATTTGTTCAATTTTACGCACTATTTTAAGCTTAACAATTCAATATGGTACAATTTCTGTTTCCATCTAGCGTGTGATTAAACAATGTGTAGCAAACCCGTATTTTGACCTTTTATCAGATCTTTTAGAAAAACTGAAATACTATATGTTACTAAGTGGATAATATTAACTGTGATAGGTACTTTTGTAATGGAAGCATTTACATACAAAACTTCATACGTCACTTCACAACTTCATGGGGACTTGAAACAAGTGTCATTGGACAAAGTCAATCTCTGCCAAAAAAACTGAAATTTCGACGAACGGAACAAATCGTTTTTATACAACTATAGTTTACACTATATCTATGTTAAGGCATATTTCCTTGCACTGCCAAATCGGATCAAAACTGCAGTACTTATATCTTGAAATGTATATAAACACTTTCGGAGATCAATTTTGGATTATCGTTTTTGTTAGGAGAATAATAGTTTAGGAGCAATGTTTATTACTGACACTTTTCAGGCGTCAGGTAATTATTATAGTGACTATGATTTATGGCAAATCATCACTAAGGTGCGATGTTATATCTGAGACCAGAGATCCTGCTTAGAAACTTGCTATGTATAAGGTCCTACCACTTTTTAAGGGCTGTAATATTTGAAGATTATTAAGAAGACACTATCAAGTTTCTGTAAGCGTTTTTCCTGTATTTTTTTAAATACAGTGTTAGCCAAGATGGGTTTGTACCGACACTTAAATTACAAAGTCACAAGGTGAACGAACAATTAGTGTAGGCACAATATAGTGATTATTCTCCCAAATACACCAGGCGTGACTGCAGACTTCAACCCGACTCGGCGAGGGAGCCGGGAGGGAGTCGGGGGGGGGGGAGGGAGGTAAGGGAGCGGTTTCTATACATTCCAAGTACAAGCTTCGTTATTTGATAATCCTAACTAATCTCATTTTTAAGGTCAACCGCCTTACGTGGTATTTTCATTAAACAATAAATACTTAATTATCGCTTAGAACCTTAAGTTATGACAAGCGTATAAATTATATCAGAGTGTAACTAACGGACTTAGATTCTAGCTAGCTAGTTCTGATTCTGGTATGTTGTATAGGGAACAAAATTTTCAATGATTGGTATAAAACATGTAAGCTGATCCGAAAAGGACACGGCTATATGTTTGAGTGTGACAACCATATACTAATCGTTTAGGATTATGTAGTAAAAAACATTTTGTACGACAAATCCGGACAAGTATTTTACTCCTACTTTCAATTAAATTTGCATGTAAGCTATACAACATATCAGTTTTGTTTAACAATACTACAGTGATTGCTGTCAATATTTAACTTCATAGAAGCAAATGCATTAAGCAGTGACTAGCTAAGTTCAGAAATTGATATAGAAAAAAAAACTAACCAGACTTACAAATTCACATTTTAAAAAGAAAAAGTTGCGGACGGCATAGCCCGCCAAGCCTTAAACTGCGTTCAAATCTCAAAGAGAAACTTTGCTCTTTGAAGCGATTGTTTTCAATAGGTGCCAAAAAGAAAATCTTTTGCCATGTTTTCGAGTTGTTCATGATCAAGTTTTATTGTAAAAATTCATATTAAATGCTAGTAAATTGACAGCGACCACTGCTTACAACGTCCTATGATAAGTGCCGCGTATTAACGGAGTACACCTTTTTGCTGCACCGGCATCAGACAGTGTGTCGGTTTAACTTTAGTGTCCATTTAGATAACCTTTGCCACAACTGAGGCCCTAGAAAAGACGTCTGCTATCGTAAACGCTGCGATAACATCCCTTAAACGCGTCAGTCTTAGACGATGTTGAACGCGCGTTTACAGTACCCGGATTCTGTTCACACTGTTGTTAACGCGCGTCGCGTTTTCCGCAGTGTTGTACAGTCAGCAAAAGCAGGTAAGCAACCGAAGCTGTCACAATGATCTGCACTAGCTCTTATGTCCGTAACAATCATTGACCGCTTCGGTTGCTTAGCTACTTCTGCTACTGGTTGTACGCATGAATACGCGCTTCCGAGACGTCAGAGCCGTGTTTCATAAAGCTACAAGTTACAATTTACAAGCGGAAGCCTCATTCTATCACCTTTTGCTAGAAATAAACTTCCGCTTGTGAATTGTAGCTTGTAGCTTTATGAAACACGGCCCAGGGCAAGTTTTTTATAACGGATTCGGCAATGCACGCTCAACGTCTAAGAAGCGCTCGCCATGACAACACTACACAAAAACCCAACGTGCGTTCAACGCATGTCATGTCAACAGGGTCTTACGCGAAAGAGAGGGATAGTGTCGCTCGCGTCGTTAGCTTCAACATTAGCACTAGGCACTGCTTTTAATTGAGAACCTCCAATTGTTTCTTCACAATCTGAGAAAACTTTGACAATAACTTCTTCTTTGTACCTTGATATGATAAAAAATTGGACGCTACTCTGCTTTAGACACTACAGATGCTTCGGCATCGAATTCAATGATATCTAAATTCTATACTAGACGATTATACAAGGCCAGTATTATACGTGTATTGTAAAACGCGATTGGGAATACCACCAGTATATCTTAGTTACATGACCGATCACATACCTACGTAACTTTTTTGGAGTCCTAGATATTGCTTGGTAACGTTACTATATCACCTTGTTTCTTGGATAAGATTGGAAGAGATTTCATTTACATGGTCACACAAGCATGCTACATTTTCTAACAAATATGGCGTATTGTCTGAATTACAGGAATGTCTTAATGGACATGCAATCATGTTCCATTTATTGCCTCTGAACTGTACATCGAATGTGATTTGATCTCTTCAATATTCACGAGGCCACATGACCAGACATAGCCAAGCGGACTAAACCCCATATCAAATTCAACACATAGAACTGATATCGCAATATTGTAATGCCACTTCACAACACTAGATGCAAGATAAATTGGCGAGTCTACAATTCTCATAAATAACACAACAAAAGGTCCAAGATCACGTTTTTACATTGATCTAAGCAGTTATTGTACAGAAGTCCCGACGTGATGTAAATCTCATCATCTCCACTGCTATTGTAACTATAAGAGTGTCGCCCTATGATCATCCCTGTGAAACTTGGAATAGCTTAATGATGTCAATAAAGTAAAAAAAAAAACACTACAAACTTTATTCGCAACTCCGTTCGGAGCTACCATTGCAGGTGTCACAAGGGGTAATAAATAGAGCAACACCAGTATAAAAGTTCTCCCGACACACCGACGTCAAAAACTCTAGATATTTCAGGTTTCTCTTAGCAGTTCTCAGTGCCGAATCCTCAGTTCCTTTGGCACACAGATGTCAAACTAACTTGTCAGATGTTTCTCAGCAGCTGTCGCGGTCCAGGTGGCCCCGGGGCAGCAGCAGGGCTCGGCCGGCGGGCCGGGGGGCGGCCGGGGCCGCTAGAACTTGTCCTGGAAGATGAACAGGTTGTTGGTGGCCGCCACGGCGATGATGCTCTCATGCGGGTGCCACGCCGTGTGGAGGATCTTCTTGTTGAAGTCCAGACAGTCTACGCTGATTTCGTCCTGCGGGAGTAATAGTTACAATGCTAGGGGCTCTGTGAGCTGTAGACTTCGTGACCACATTTTTGAACAAAATTTTTTTTTTTAATTTCAAAATAACGAATCGACAAAAAAAAACTATATAATTATAGAACCAGACCACAAATTTTCACGAGATTCAATTGAGAAGTGCGACCTGTGGAAGACAACAGCCGGACAGATGGCGAGTGGAGACAGATATACGAAAGAATTTTTGCCTAACCTGAAATTCGAGTCAAAAATCCGCTAGTATCGCTAGTGTCCAGTGAGGTCTAGCTGTCATTCTTCACCAATGAGACACAATCTACTGGGCTATATCCAGTAGTAGACATATTCCGGCTGATATGATGATGATGCTGCTGATGAGCGCGGCGTACCTTCTTCCTCTTGGCGGTGGTGGCAACGCGGCGCGGGCGCAGCGGCTGGCGCGGGCGCGAGGCGGCGTCGCGCGACGCCTCCAGCGTCAGCTCGCCGCGCCGCGCGCCGCCCGTGCCGCGCTCGAACACCCTGTAACACACGCATTGTTACAACATTTACTTTACAGGCTGCTGCCCTCTATCCTAATCCTAACTCATATTATAAATGCGAAAGTAACTGTTTGTTTGTTACCACTTCACGAAAAAACCGCTGCGCCAATCTAGATGAAATTAGGTAAGAGGATAGTTTGAATATTGAGGAATAACATAGGTTACTTTTAATTAGGGAAAATTGTATAGTTCCCGCGGGATAGCGATAACAGAAATCTACACGGACGAAATCGCGGGCAACAGCTAGTGGTGTATAAAATTGTATAAAAATATGTTGCTTAAAAGCTACTAATACGCTATCTAGTGTAGTTTCTAAGTAAGTAAGTAAGTAAGTAAGCGATTTATTTGTGATACACAGGTAAATTACATGGGATCTACAATAAATTAAAATATGAGTGCTCTGTGATCTACCTTAAAGGTGTACAAATGTTCAACTTATAACTAATAACAATACCTATTACCTAACACAACAGTCCAAAGAATTTATAGCAACAAATCATGATTCATTATTATTATTATTATTTATTATTCCCGTATATTTATTACAATCTTAGGCTAGGTTTTCACAATATTCATATAAAAAGTAATAAAACAATATTAATACAAAATATAAAAACATTATAAAAACCTAACCTAGGGTGCCACCGGCAGCGAGGCGGGGCCTAAGCTACCGGTGGTCAGCGCGACAGAGAGAGGAACCTCCTGACTATCCGAGCCGTGTCCAGGAGTGCCGCCTTCTGTATCTGACCCTTGACCCAACCATCTAGCGAGAGCCTTTTAAGGTGATGGTCAAGGCTCTTCGCTATTAGACCGTTCGCCGAAACGACTATCGGGACAGTGATCGTCGAATCAACAGGCCACATGGCGGTAACCTCGTGAGCCAAGTCAAGGTACTTGCTGACTTTGTCCTTCTCGGCTTTCACGAGGTTCACGTCATGAGGGATCGTGATGTCGACGAGCACTGCCTGGCGCTTCGATCGATCTATCAGCACGATATCAGGTTTATTGGCGACAATAGTCCTGTCCGTGATGATAGATCGATCCCAGTAGAGCGTGACACGACCATTTTCAAGAACTGGTGCAGGTGTGTACTTATAGTACGGCACTTCGAAGTCCACAAGACCGAATAAAAGAGCAAGTTGCTGGTGAATAATCCTGGCTACAAGGTTATGTCTGTGCAAGTACTCGCCGTTAGCAAGACTAGAACAACCAGAGATAATATGCCTGAGTGACTCCCCGGGACGGCGGCATGCCCGACAGATGTCGACCGTACCGTCCTTCAGGATATACCTGCGGTAGTTATTAGTCATGATAACTTCGTCCGCAATTGCACAGGCAAAACCTTCGGTTTCCCCGAAGAGGTCCCCGAAGCGTAGCCAGTTCACCGACGCGAGGAGGTCTACATCGGGCCCCATGAGGGCCTTATAGAACCGCCCGTGTAGCTCCTTACTCTCCCATTCAGTCTTGCGGTCCTCGGTGCTCCATACCTTAGGTCTGCGCCAGTTCTCTTTTGCCAAGGCGAGAGGAGTGAAGGATTTGTCCACCGCCACTACATCGCGATGCATCCCACACTCGTTGTTCAGGAAAAATTCCCTAAGACTGCACACCTCACGGTTGTGGAGGTCCTGGGCATTTAAAAAACCACGACCTCCACATTTCCGTGGAATGTACAGTCTCATAACAGACGAGCGCGGGTGTAGCATGCGATGCGCAGTGAGCAATGAACGAACCCTTCGATCCAGGGCATTCAGCTCAGTCTGATTCCATCTTAGTATGCCAAAGGAGTATATGAGCAGGGGCATCACCCAGGCGTTGAAGGCGCGCACCTTGTTGCCACCCGACAAAAGACTATTGAGTACTTTTGCCAGGCGGCCAAAGAATCGCTCCCTCACCGTCTGTTTGATATCCCTACCTTCAATACCCAAGGACTGTGACATACCAAGATATTTATAGGTTTCAGTTTCGGAGATAGATTTGAGGGACATTGTCTCAGAAAGTTGTAAATTCGGTGAATTTACAACTTTTCCCCGCTGTACATGTATGACTGCACACTTGTCTACACCAAATTCCATTTTGATGGCATTACTGAAGACTTCTGTTGTTTTCAGTAACTCCATCAAGTTCTGGTTGTTTGGTGCAAATACTTTAGGTCATCCATATAAAGCAGATGAGAGATGACCTCACCCCCTCTCCGGAGCCGGCAACCTAGTCCTGAATCCGTCAGCAGAGTACTGAGCGGATTCAGTGCTAGGCAGAACCATAATGGACTTAGACTGTCACCCTGGAAGATCCCTCGTTCAATCCTTATGGAGTCCTGCGGACCAGAGGGGCCATCGCTACCTCCCGGTTGACGAAGGACTGTGGTCCACTGCCCCATGCACGTGCTTAAGAAGGATCTTAAAGTTGCATCAACTTTATACAGCTCTAAGATCCTCCTCAGCCATGAATGAGGCACCGAATCATAGGCCTTCTTGTAGTCAATCCAGGCAGCAGAGAGGGTCCCTCTATTCTGCCGGATTCGTTGGCAAATGGTCATGTCTATGAGGAGGAGCTCTTTAGTACCACGGGACCCAACCCTGCATCCATTTTGAGCGGGGGCCAAGATGTTGTTTGCAACGATGTGCGCGTTAATTTTTGCTCTCAAAATGGATGTAAGGAGTTTGTACAGTGTGGGCAAACACGTGATGGGTCTGTAGTTTTTCGCTTCCGTGGTACTACCGGACTTATAGAGCAGGAAAGTGATACCAGTTGTTAAAAGAAGTGGCAGGGAACCGAGCTCGAGGGCTTGCTGGAACTGCGTTGCCAAACGTTTGTGTGAACATCGAAACCACTTCAGCCAGAAGTTGTGCAATCCATCCGGACCAGGACTTTTCCAGTTCTGGGCCGTCCGGATAGCACAACTAACGTCCTCGGGGCTGATAGTAACAGCACCCATAGGTTCGATAGACTCGCACTCACGTTCAACAACGCTCATCCATTCGCCCTCGTTGTGTTCGACGGGAGCCGACCAGATACTACGCCAGAAGTTAATCATAGCAGTAGCATACGGCAGTTGTCCGTCAGATACACATTGGTCGGTTCCCTCCCACTTCCGATATACCTTCCTTTGGTCACTCTGGAAAAGGCGATTCTGCTGGAATCGGTACACACGCTCTCTGTAGCGACGGATACGGCTTGCCCACGCATAGACTTTCTGCTTCAGAAAGTCAATGCGCTCGGTGACACAGGTCATATAATCACAGGGCCTGATACCAGTCCCCGCGAAGGCCTGGTTCACAAAGCGCATGACTCGGGGGCGGCTATTGCCCCCCCTGAAGCAGATCAGCTTTGCAATGAGGGTCCGAAACGAACTGATACGCCGCTCAATCCGCACTTGCCATGTAGGGACACCACCAGCGGTCCTAGGTGCACGATCAGCGTCCGGAAACTTGATACGAGCAACACGGCACGCTGCGATGGCCCCACAGTACATGATTGAGTGTGTATCAGTTAAATCTTCGCTAGCCCGTATGTACGGGTCTAGCAAAGCGTCAAGGGCTCCCATTAGCGCTAGATTACGTCTATTCGTGGGCAAGCGCGGTAATCGTGGCCTAGAATCGCGTGTGAAGCGATACTGCGTTATCGCCTCCTCCAAAGCCCTCCTCAGTTGCTCATTGGTCTGGGTACTAACTGTATGATCCGTACAGTCATCCTCGTCGGCACGGGGACCGACCCGCGCCACCCCATTATTATTATTATTATTATTATCTCTATTCAAAAAAAAAAAAGTTTTTAGTTGTGGGTGTCTATGGGCAGTGGCGATCACTTACCATCAGATGACCCACTTACCCGTTTGCCTTCGTCGTATAAAAAAAAGTGCATGTGTGTGCGTGAGTGCGTGCATGTGCGTGCGTGAGTGCGTGTGTGCGTGTTGTACCTGAAGAACCCGTTGTAGGAGCCAGTCATGAGCCGCTGGTCGTCCCCGCTCCAGCAGCACTCGAACTTGTCGAAGATACAGTCATTCTCGTACAGCGAGCACAGCTTCGACCGCAAGTACTCGTGCACCTGCAACCAAATTACGATATTTAATACCACAATATAAGAAAATTAAAGGCCCTAACTCACACAAGCCACCCGGCGCTCGGCCAGTATCGGCTTGACGCTCGGTGACCACTCTTTGTAGATAGTTGGTCAACGGACGGACATCATCAAGTCAAATAAGTACTGGCATTCATCATAGGGTAATATACTTCTAATTATTATGTATTTGTCATCTTGTAAAACCATGGTTGCGATTAATGAATAAATTAAATGAAACGCGACACTTCGTAACCAGTGGACAACGCGTGGTCCACTAATTTCCCAGATATTGTCAGCGATTCATACTGACATGCATGACAATCGTCAATTTACTGTCGCTACTTCTGCCATTAATTAAAAACGGCTTTAAATAGAAATATAGGTACAAAAAAAATGTTTACTCACTGGATATGTTTCTACTGGCTTCGTTTCCATTCTTAGATCCCATACTTTTAAACCTAAATAATCTCTTGACATCATATACCTGAAACAAAGACGGCAGTACAATTCCTTGTCCATAAAAAGTCGGCTATGGGAGCGTTCTGATGACCTACTCCGTTCACGAACTACACAAGACAAAAGCAGACTTGAATCAACCTGGGTTAAACACTAACACAGGTTAACGTAACGCCAGATCACGGACCAACCACCCTCTGGACACCGCATCTACCATAATTTACTTGGAAAGTCATTACGAAAAAAGCCGCGGTGAGCGGGCCGGGGGAACACGTCGTGATTGGTTCATAGCTTGTCATCTCGGTTGTCATCTGGGGGGCTAGCACGCGCGCCATGTTGTCGCTTGTCGCTCCTTCACTGATTCCATCACTATGAAAGGGACGCACTGCGCGACAAGCGACAAAATGGCGCGCCGTGCTACATGTGCAGGTCGAAAGTGAGCCGCGATTGGTGGCATAATGCGTTTCGGAAACGTTCACCCTGACATTTGGTGCCCAGGGTGTGGTTAGTCCATGCGTCAGGTTATACAAATATGTCAAGTTGACCCTAAGCAACACTGACCTCCCGGAGTTGCTGAGCTTGACGTCGCTGATGGAGGAGATGATCTCCGAGAAGAAGGACCGCGCGTGCGGGTCCTCAGGCTCCTCGAACAGCTTGGCGTGCCGGTCGCACAGCGCCGCCGCGCGCATGTCGCACAGGCGGATCGTACCTGCGCAACAACACGAATGCATACAAAAATAAAAATCAAAAATCAAATTCAAATTATTATTCAGCAAACAGGCAGTTGAATACTCTTTTACACGTAATTTTTTGAGTCTACCAGCGCTTTCTGAAACACCGTGATTGCCAAGAAGAATGCGCCGCAAGAAACTTGGCACAAAGTATTTTTTTCTAAAAGCAAGTTACATTAGCTCTTCCGATATGTAAACACACGTTTACACAAAGAAACCTCACTGTATCATTAGAAAATAAAGAGAAAAAAAATTACAGTATTTTAGAAACAAGTGTAAAAAATAATTATTAGAACAGCAAAATCAGAACACTTTACTTTGCTGGCACGTTTTAATTGACCAGGAGATGCATAGGGTCTCCTTATTCCTTATCCTTAGGCTCTCATTATTGAATAACCATACATACAAAAGTATTCCGTTTTTAATATATTCCCAAACTTATTATAATTTTATTAATGAAAATGTTTACTTACCCTTACTACTGGAATATACAAAAAGATTGCATTCAGTCGGGTGAAATTCTGCCGCTGTTATGACCTGAAATGAAAACATTTTTTTTTATAATCACACACACTTGAAAATTATGTCACTAAATAGCAGATGTGTATTGCCTAGCTAAAATAGGATGTCTCTTGTATAAACAACAGCAAGGATAATAAAACCACGAGGACATCCAATGACTGTACTATGCAGTGACGCGTTCCTTTTAAAAAAAAACTGTTGTAGCTAGTTTCACTATAAAGGTCTCTGTGCCATTCGTTTCGTATGGCATTTAGATCTCTGCTCAACATAATAGCGCCATCTGTATTAGTTTTTTTTGTTCATAGATGGTGTTATTGTGTTAAGCAGCTGTATTGGAGGTAAGTACTCCAAAAAAAAAATTTTTTTTAAGCACATTTTTGGCCTGGTTAGTTACATCTTTGCAAATGAGTTTTCTAGTACCAATAGTCTTTGAGCTAAGCCGCGGACAGACGGATGGTCATACAGACGGTGACGACGAAACTATAAGGGTTCCGTTTTTACCATTTTGGCTCGGAACCCTAATAAGCAATTACCGTAAACGGCGATTTTGACAATTCATAGGTTTTCTGTCAAATTACTACGATTACGGTTTTAGTACCTTCGTGTAACTCACGCTAAATGAGCCAAGCTAAGACGGTGCATGTACCTCCGTGAGCTCCTCCATATTGGCCGGCTTGATGTCAACAATGTTGAAGCTCTGGTCGGTGATCTCGAGATGCCACAGGTTGATGCGGAGGTCGTCTGCGGACAGGTACGTCTCCTGGTCCGAGTTCAGCGAGATGGAGTTTATGTGGTACGTGTGGGCGTTGGCGAATATCCGTCTGGGGACAAACAAAATACTATGAATCATCAGCCGAAAGACGTCCACTGCTGGACACAGGCCTCCCCCAAGGTTCTCCACTCAGACCGGTCTTGTGCTTTTCGCATAAACCGCGGTCCCGCGATCTTAACCAGGTCGTCGCTCCGTCTTGTTGGAGGCCTACCGGCAGCTTGTCTCCCGGTCCGTGGACGCCATTCGACTTCTATTACTACCATTTGAATACTATGAATATCGAGTGATAAGTGACATTTGACCATCCTCGAAAATAAATAGAATCTTCTTTTAACCTGCCGCTTTCAACAAGCTTTTTAGGAGGCGTCCATTAATTACGTGAAGTGATTTGGCTCTACCCCCCTAAACCCCTTTGGATATGCGTATATTCGGTTTAGTGCTTGATTTCGTTAAACATGTTTTCCGTAATTTAACAAAGTTTTCTCGCAATTTGTACACTGTTGCTTGCGGAAAAAAAATCACGTGATATTTGCAAAGGACACCTAAGATGATACTCACGTATTTTATGGACCGCCTTTTTCCTAAAATGTAATAATATGTATGTATGGGTAAATAATGTACGCTGCCTTTTTAGTGGCGTCATCATTTTCATAAGACATCATAAAAGAGTAACCTCAATTACAAAGTAAGGAGCATCACCATAATAACAAACTAAATATAACAAAAATAATTAATGACGCAACAAAGCATTGCATAATCAAAAAACAAACAAACTCCGTTTCAATAAACCTCTCATCGTTGGCGCTGCAGATAAATGGCTGATACTATTTAATAAAAATAATTTCGTTATCAGCACTCGGATTATTTATTAAATAAGTAATAATAAGAGATAACGCGCGTAAGCCGCGCGAGGTAAAAGGTTAGGAACACCCCTCTTAAACAGATAGGCAGTAAATTGGGCGCTGGGATATTAATATTAGTTCAATTTAGATTAGTTTTTAACCGACTTCAAAAAAGGAGGAGGTTCTAAGTTCCACTGTATGTATTTTTTTTTTTACGTATGTTCATCGATTACTCCGTCAATTGTAGACCGATTTTCAAAATTCTTTTTTTATTCAAAAGGGTATACTCCTGAGGTGGTCCCATTGTCACCAAGTCATGATCTGATGATGGGATCCTAGGGAAATCGAGGGCAACCCTCAAATTTTACAGGCACGTACTATGTGTTTCATATGTTTTCTAAGGTTATTCAAGTATTTGCGTCTGGTAGTCATCATCTCATGGTGATGAGCTGATGATGGAAGGTACAACTCCTTAGCGGTTAGAAGTTGGAGGATAATTCTGAAAATGTTAAATCATTATTCGAAAGGGTATACTCCTGAGGTGGTCCCACTGTCACCAAATCATGATCTGATGATGGGATCTCGGGGAAATCGAGGGCAACCCTCAAATTTTATAGGCACGTATCATGTGTTTCATATGTTTTTTATTCAATATAAAGTAATGAGGTTTACACATGGACTTTAAACATTAAGACAAAATGCGGCCTTCACTCATTAGCTTTCATAGACTGACATGTCAAACTTCCAGGGAATATACCATCTGGATAATGAGTATATTATTTACTTACGTGTGTAATGTGATTCCTTGTGCTTTGTTTTTCTTTTGCGTGTTATTTGTACAGTTCAAAAATATGCACGACGTCATTTTGAGCGGTTGAAACTGTTGTACTTAATTGGACAAGTCAACGAGATGTCACCCGCGCGGCGGCCGTTGGCGACTAAGTCACCGAGTAACCTAATCACCTATGTTGCTTGTCCGCGCGCTGTGAAGGGGTGGCGTATCCGTCACTATTTGGTACATCAATGGGTTTATATGTAAATTTCCACCAATCATAGGCCAGTAGCTTGTCTCTCATTGGTGGAGCATGACAGACAGACTTGACTCTACAGTCTACACCAACGATCCCAGCGGATTTTTGACTCGCGATAGCCCTCATTGTAACCGTGTATTGGTTAATTGGCTTCGTAAAGTTTTTTTGAAGAAGTGCAAATTACATTTTTTTTTCGACAGTCGTCGTCTTAGTAATCGAGGAACTGCAGCTCTTTTATTTTTATTGCTTATCATTAATTAGATTTTTTTTTTTTAATGATTGAGATGACATTTGTGAGATTTAATGGCTGATTAGCTTAGTGCCTAACACTAGCCTGGAATTAAAAAGAAAATAACGTCAAATGTCACTTCTGACACTGTCAAAAAATAATAATGTTCGCGGTATTATTCTTTGACAAGACGAACGGACAACGGAGTCTTAGTAAGAGGGTCCCGTTTGTGACCCTTTGGGTACGGAACCTTTAAAAAGGTGTAATACGGTACGGACCTGGAGGAAGCCTCGACGCAGGGCTCCGCGGGGCGCCAGGTGGGCACGCGCAGCGCCGTGATGCGCGCCGGGTCGCGCACGCGCCCGCTCTCCTCGCGCGTGTTGTACCCCGTCACGCGCTTGTCGCGCTCCGACACCTGCCGGGGAAATAGTACTTTTTGATACAAGTGCGGAAAGTATATCATTTTGCACGAGTCCCGAGGTGACTAGGCTCGAGGCGAGGGTCGAGACTCGGGACGAGTGAAAATGACACTTGCGCACGTGTACCAAACGACGTTTTTCAATACATTTGCAAAAAAATTACAATGAGGCGGTGGGTTGGCAGCAGCTGCCACACCACCACCCGAGGCGGAAGAAAGCGGCGGAGTGCCGCCGGCGCCTTGGAAAAGTAAAAAGCACTAGTACGAAAAATACAACTTTGCGCATGATACGTAGCTACAAAAAGTACCACTTTTTGAGCAACTGTATTAAAAACCATTTAATTACAGTAGCTTATAAGTTTTTGCTGAAATATGTAGCTGGCAACTATAGGAGTCTTTGACTAGCTTTCATAATGAGAGTCAGACAGCAATAGTTGCGGCCGCATATTGCAGAGAAACGTTAAGCACCTTATTGCCATTCCATCACATCACTAAGGCACTTGTCCCAACGCCGGCGAGTAACGAGAAGCGAACGATTCTTGATATGAACATTTTGTCGCTCAGCAACAAAAGCGACAGAATAACCACGCTAAAACATTCGCTTCTCGCCGGCGGTGGGACAACTGCCTAATGGGCGGATGACAAGATAATGTCAATCACAAAATAATGTCGAATGACTAAAGATAATGATGATTATGAATAAATGATAAAATCATTGGGAAAAAAAACGTTAAAAGAATTTTGTTGTGGTTTCATTTTATTGTAGTCGGTTGCCTGGTAGAGATCGCTAACGCGATTCAATCACAACCTCTGTCCACAAAAACAGAATTTAGTGACGCGTTTGCTCCATAAATTAATCAATTTTCATCAATGGAAGATGATTTTAAACAGCATCCATAATAGTGAGGCACTTACGCGCGTGGCTTGTAAGGCCGGGCCCATACGATACATTACTTTATAAGTATTCTAAAAAGAAGCCGAAGGCATAACAAACCTGTCACGAATTTGACTGTCTTTTTATCATAGACAAACATTAGGAGGCGACGCTTCGTATCGACTAGTTTTTGTTCCAAATTTAAAATTCATAACGTTATCGAATTCCATGTCGTACTGACAGTACGTTACTTCTATAACCTACTACGACAGATAAGAAAATTTTCATAATAAAAATGATTGTCGTAATGCTAGTCATTTTACCTACGCTTTATGAACGCATTATGATTATGATGTATCGATAGGTCAATCAACATTTCGTTGCCACTGGTTGCCATGGAGATTTTGGAGATACTCCCTGGGTAACACAACAAAAAATATGTTTTTCTAAGACCCCACTACCCAGTAAGTCAGAATTTGCATGCTTAGGAGATGAAGCATGAAGGACTTGGTATATAACTGTCAAAACTCCTAACATTTGATAGAGTGGTGTCTCAGAAAATCTTATTTTAGACGACTGACCCATGGGACATCTCTATGGCAACGAGTGGCCCAGATAGAGATTAGAAATATCACCTTCCATAGTTTGATAGTCTTGTCGTTAGTGGAGAGCAGGAAATGCGCCTGATTCTTGCGCTTGAGCCACCGTATCTTGTTGATCTTCTCCTCGATCTCCAGCGACTTGAGATAGTCGAACTCTGGTTCGTGCGACTGGAATGTCGAGTACACGTTGTATTCCCCCTTCTTGGGTACGCACTGTTTCGACGCGGGGTCTCTCTGGAAGGAAAACAACTTGTAAATATATTTTTTATGCATTCGTTTTGTTTTGCGCGACAGGATGGAGGATGGAGGATGGAGGATGGTGAATGTTAAAGTGACAGCTAATCTTCACTTGTTGCAACGGCAGCGGCAGTCTATGTAGTGTTGCCAGATAGATGGTCGGGTATAGTGTTGCCAGATAGATGGTCGTGAATAGTCTGGATTGTCCCGACAAATTAGAAAATCTCAGGAATGTACTTCAGACATTTAGATTTCAGATCTGGCAACCCGAAGTATAAGAGATATGAGAAAACATTACGCATTTCAATGACAACTGCGCTAATCCTTTGCAGGGTGGTAAAATTCGCGCAAAACCACGTACCTAGATGGCCGCTTGCTCTCCATTTGAATACAGATTGCGCTCTTTCTTCAAATAATAATAAAAAAACGCCACATTATGACGTGTTAAAGAAGTCGCCTTGTGATTAGACGCCGTCCTCCTATTTGCACGCCAACAATCGTTATCTACGTACATAATCTGATTTGCATTAAACTACCTACGCACCTCGTCAACGTAATGAACGCCGAGACAGAGTAATTAAGTCGTCATGAAACAACCATACAAACAATTATCGTGCATCAAACAAAAACAAAACGCATCAGCATCGAACTGAACGGATAAGAATCTAAATAATTAATAATTAAAAACAATGAAGCGATTGTGGGACGCGTCATGGATTCCGATGTCGTTTAATAGGTCACGCGGTATCTGGGACCTGAGACCGTATCGTTAGCCAGGTAGATAGCTCTCTCTAGAAATTAGATGAAACTAGCTTATGCCCCGCAGCTTTGCCCCCGTGAAATATTTCAAAATGGGCCAATGTTCCCACCAGTTTTATACACATTTCCATGCATCTCTTTGTGCATTTGTAACCGTGGCGGAACATCGGACGCATTTATTTAAAAGAAGACGACATTAAAGCCCAATGGCGCTTCTTGGACTGCTGCATAAAACGTTTGTTTTTTTTTACAAGTCTAGCGAGATTCCGATATATTCTGATAGATTTGTCTTGATGCGTCCTCTGCACACCATATGTAACTGTCTGTACCTACGTGACGCCTATAGTTTGAGTTACAGAGTTATTCGCATGACAATGTAACTAACGTGAAATCACGGAGATTTTTCGCAACGACCTATCCAACCTTTATAATCGAGAAGCTTTTTACTTATACAAGGAAAACGAAATGAAAGGAACGACATTGTACAACTCGACAAAGGAGCAGGTGTGCCTTGCAGCAGGTAAAAAGGCCTGGCTCATCGGTTAGGTAGATCTGCCAATAACATCGCGAGCGAAACTGGTTCAGACTGAGCTTACAAGAGCACCAGAGGAATAATAAATGAAGAATAAAATAGTGTATATTATTAAAAAAAACCAGACAAGACCAAGTTGAACTCGCGCACCGAGGGTTCCGAGCCATCATCTTATATGTGCTACGTTCAGTCTGTTTAACGTAAGACAGAAAATAATTAATGATAATGTAATTTTTGATGACTTGATAAAAACTGTGCTATTTAGACAAATTGTTTAAGTTTGCTTTCTTTACATCCCTCCTCAGTCGGACCCCCGATGTTGAGGATCGTGACCCCGACAGCCTTCCTCCACTCGCTCCGGTCTTCTGCGCGGTGGATCTTTACATAAACGTCTATTAAGTGATGATGATGCAATGACTTGCCAACACCATGGACTTCGGATTAGCGCTTGAAAACGTCCGAACCAAAAGACCACTAATTTGCAAAATGATCACTAATCGAGCGTCAGTCAGTCTTAGTTTGGTCGAACGACAGCGCTATGACGCATGGCTGTCATCGAAAAATGCCTTGTGTTGTCCTGGGACTTATTTTTCGTACTAGACCCAAAGTCCATGGTGTTAAAACAAAACTAAAAGTTTATAGGTACTATCCTCATGAAGCTATCAAAAAAAAATTGGATTTGTTTATGTCTCGTGTGACGAACCGTTAATCTTTGGACGTGACGAGGTGACAAACTAATTCGTGTTGTCAGAGATAAAAAATCAGAATCATACATAGATAAGATAGTTATTCACAACTTACTACTAGTTTGTTCGAGTAGAATAGTAAATAGATCGAACTAGTCAATAGCAAAACGAAGTTTGTGTACTATTTTACTTAAGGGGATTGTGCAATAATTAGGCACGCTTAGCGCGACATAGTTGCTCTTTATACATTAGCACATCGTTTAAATCTTTTGAAATAAATTATACCTGTTTTTTCGTTTTAACAAGATGTTTGGCAACTTTGGCATTAATATATAAACTTCCCTATAATTCAAATAAGACAGTAGAGGAGACTGCATTATAAGCACGACAGGGGGGCTAGCACGCGTGCCATTTTGTCGCTTGTCGCAGAGTGCGTCCTTCACTGATTCCGTCACTATGAAAGGGACGCACTGCGCGACAAGCGACAAAATGGCGCGTCGTGCTACATGTGCAGGTTCATCTGAGCACAGCATAAATCAGTACCTAGCCTACGATTTTCGGTCTGGTAACACCACTCTCTTAAGCAGAGTTTAGACCTGCAAGATAAATCATGCAAGTTGCAATACAATGCGAGGAGGTAAACCATAAAGCAGACATGGCTTATCTATGCACTACAATTTTTCTGCCACTTTTTGTGGGGGACGAGGAACACGTACAGCACACATCTGCGCTCATGTCAAAATTTGTTACGTTCCTACAAACTCACACTAAAACAAAACTGTCACACAAATGCCAAAAACACGCACACAATCAACAGACCCTGATAATTTTGGTCAGACTTAATGTTAGTTTTGGCCGAGGGGAAATCGCGCGTTAACATTTCCATTCCTTTCCTGCTCTAAGCCGTAAACAGCGGCGTCTTTACCCTATAGCCAAGAGGGTCCGAATCTTTAAATACACCACTGGCCGTAAAGCAAACTAGTCCCGAATCAGCGATCGAACACCGCAATGTATTACAACTTGAACGGTTTTTCTTGCAAATCTAATCTCGGTTTTATACCTACTGTTTTTGCGTTGGGGGCAAGGACGATAAAACCAAGAGGACTGTCAATGGCTATACAATGTCGCGTTCCTGTAAAATAATGAGCCTGCTGTAGCTGGTTTCACTATAGAGAGGTCTCTGTAGCATTAATTTTGTATGACAATTAGACCTCTGGCTAACACAATAGTGCCATCTATGAACTGAAAGAAAAAACGAATCTAGATGGCGCTATGGTGTTAGCCAGAGGTCTAAATGTCATACCAAATGAATGGTACAGAGACCCCTCCATAGTAAAACTAGCTACAGCAGGCATGTTTTATTTTAAAGGAACGCGACGTCGTATATACACTGGCAGTCCTCTTGGTTTTATGGTCCTTGGTTGGGGGTAAAAATAATCTTACCTGAAATATAACAACCCTGCCGCCCTTGTCTCCCGTGGCCAGCAGCTCCCCATCATGGTTGAACTCCACGCAGGAGATCAGGTCAGCCTCGGTCACATCGTCCTCCAATGTACCCTTCACCTGGCTGAAACACCATGTCGTCTCCCCACCATTGCCTGCAACACACTCCGAACTGTCAAATCCATGCGTAAAGACAAATTAGGCTACATCATCACCATCCCATTTTTGTCTTAGAGTGATGACAGATGAAATTACCCTTTGACATAGGAAAATTTCGATTAAGGGATGAGGAATATCAGAGCATGACTATAACCACCAGCAGATGTTACTGCGCTCCAACTGCTGGCCGGAGGGTGTGGTGTTCCGACGCTTTAGGGAAGCGAAACTGACATTTAAACGGTTGTAATTTTCTTTTTATAGCTATGTACTTTTTTGTATTAAAATTTTACAGCGCATTGGCTTTGCTGTAATGCTGTAAAATTGTTTTGATAATAAATAAATAATTTAATAAAATTAATTTCACACCATATTTTGACATCATGACTATCCTAGACTTAGTTTTTAATTATTATTGTGTGCCCTTACAGGGCGTCATGGGCTGACTTAATACCATTGTAACATCTCTATTAAATAAATAAATAAATCATTTAATTCAGATAATTCAATCCATAATTTTGTTAGTAACATTACAATGTATTGTAATGTACATGACATGACAACGAATAAATGAAATTGAAATGCTCAAATCCTGGCATTCGTGATTTTACCCAGTACCTGGAATGGCACATCATTGTTGGTTAAATAATTGCATTGAAGAAGCCTACAATTGAATGATTATTGGTGGTCAATTCACTTGCTCCTCATTAAGATTGATTGACGAGCAAATGGACTTTGTAAAACCATCAACAAAGGGAAATGAAGTCAGACATTAAGAAAAATAAATCATGTTTGTACCAAGTACACTAAAGATGTCAACAGTGGTTATAAATGATCAGTTAGCAGCTAACTGTTAGCCCGTTGGCGATCATACTTAGTACCTACATGGTACCCACCTGTGCATTTAATTAAGATTAAAAGCTAATTTTATAAACCTGTTGGAGTAATTTGAAATGAGACACACATCCTTTGGATTACATTCATCATTTACTCAGCACATAGGTATGATCAAAGGAATAAATTCCTGACCCACCATGGAACCTTTTCACAGTAAACTTCATAGTGTCATCGCATAGCTTGGCAAGGAAAATCATTGTTTGACGTTTACTATGAAAATGTTCTAGGGTGTGTCAAGAATTAATTTCCTCAACTGTACCTAGGTACCTACAAGATGTCAAGTTGCTATTTCTTTGAGTTCCTGCAGATTTGTCCTAGTTAGGAGGATGTCTAGAGGAGTCCCTGCGGGTTTTTCGTCGTCTCCAGGTGAGACCCCAATTCAATTGATTTAATCCAAATATCCTAAAATTATACACGCAACAATTTAGGTGATGGCAACCATTTATTCATTTTCAAATACCTATATTGATGTCACTCGTAATTCCCAGTATTTGAAAGTTTCTATTGGCTTGAGTCAGGAATTAAATATCTGATTGGAGCCCATTGAGTGACTGTGACTGTTTTTTTTTAATTAATTTAATGGGTCCCAGTCACCACTGAGACCATGGTCCTATGTTGTTTCTTGCAACTGGTACTACAAATTATTTTTTAATTTGTCCCCATGTTGAATGTTGATTTAATAGGTAGGTACATTGTTTCAATAATCCACCTATTTTTTCTGCTAATTTAATTAAATTTTTATCCAAGTGCCACACTCGAGAATCAACTGATGGAATTATTTGTTAGTCAAATTGTAAAAAATAATCGTAATAATCATAAATTGAGTTTAAAATACCATAATTGATTCGGAGTATGACCCTAATCAATAATAAAGAGAATCAAAAATAATTTAAAGGTGCAGGCAAAAGCTTAGTAATTTTTATAAAAAATAGGTAAAAGATTCAATAATTGTTAAAATAAAACATTAGATAAAAAAATACATATTAATACCCAATAACAATTTAGTAATTTAAAAAGAAATGGAGATGTTCAGACAAAATAAATTAACAGAACTACCTGAATGGTGTCAGAAAGGAGGGTTATTCCAGTCCAGCTATTAGTCACAAATATGTACCTAATTACTTATTTTTTCTGAACATCTCGAGTATTTGAGAAAGTTATTTAATTAATTAAACTGTAAATGCAATGAACTCTAAGAATATCACAGCATACAAATTAACAAAATCACAAGAAATAGCCCATAATAATAGAACTGTTAATACAAAACTAGTAACTTTTAAGTTATTTGTAGACGACCTGAAGCACTGCACCTGAAAATAAAGAGATAAAATTAAGATTAGGGTAGAAAAATATTATGTTTACAAATGTAGGTACTTACCTGTTTGAACTGCCTTGTTTGTATGTGTGTTTTTTAATAAAGCCGTGTACGGGCGCATGAATATGTGTGCAACGCCTGTCCAATGAGCCAATGACAGGGCAGTACGCTTTCGAACGCCGAACGACTCGCACATATGCTCCTGCACCTACGCACTTTAAACTCATTTGCCTTACTTACTGTTTTACAATCATTCGTCTATATCCGGTGCCTGCTACATCAGCTACATCTGGTCCTTCGATCTCGGATCATCGAGGAATGAACATTAAAACAACAAGGCTCCCAAATATGTTCAACACACCACCGCGCACAATGGTTAAGACGCGCAGCGCTCTTGAAAAAGAAAAGTTGATACAAGGGAAACAAGCGGACGAAGTGCTCTCAGCCAAGACAGGTCCCCTGGAAAGGAGCTCCAAAAAAGAGGACGAGTTTAAGGATTTAGCCGACGTAAAGCACAAATTGGGAGGTAGTTTGAAATCTGAACCCTATAGACAAGCATCGGTTTCTTCAAAGAAAATATCTACTAAATCTTCACTTGCGGCGCGAAAGAAACAGTTAGAATTAGAGGCTGCTGAAGCTAAAGCGAATATTGAAAAAGAGTTAATCGACAAAAGGTTAGCAGCCCAAATTGCCGACCTCGACAATGAAGCAACGCGAGGGCCCCGTTGTAGTGAAGATAGATCCTTGACACCGTCAGAAAAAGTAGAACGATGGTTCGGGGGAAGCCACCAAAGTCAGCGCGAATCACGCGCCGGCAGTCCCATACCGCCGGCTACCGACCCCATGCTGTCTCAGGATTTCCGCCGCCTGGCGAAAGCTATGGAAAATTTAGCCACCGCCACACAAAGCGCTAATACTCAGATGTTATCTAGATTAGCTACACCTAAAGATTTACCGGTATTTTCTGGTGAATCACTCGAGTGGCTACAATTTAAAAAAGCGTATCAAGAATCCACAAAATTATGTAATTACAGTGAAAGTGAAAATATTGCCAGACTAAACAAGTGTCTCCGCGGCGAAGCAAGAGAGGCAGTTTCGTCGTTACTTATCACCGATTCTGCACCGAGTACTATTCTAGAAGCTCTAGAGCTACGATTTGGAAGACCTGAACTGATAATCAACAAATTAGCTGCACAATTTAAAAAACTGCAGCCTTTACCGCAGAATTATCATACAGAGCTAGTGAATTTCGCCGTTAAAATAAAAAATTACGTGGCAGCCGCCGAGTCAATAAATCAAAATGATTATTTGCGAAGCCCTGAGTTGTTTAACACCGTCATATCAAAATGCCCCACGGCACTTATTAACAAATGGGCAGATTATATTTATCAAAATCAAGATGAGAACAAAGCTAAACTGCAACTGTTATCTAACTTCCTGCATACTGAAGCCATGAAGATCGCGTCAGCTGGTATCAGCCATATTCATACTCAAATAGATACGAAGTTAAACAGAAATTTTGATGGACGCAAAATCCAAACTCATGCTGTGTTGAATAATGACAGTGACCGCAGCGCTAAGTGTCAATTTTGCCGGACCGCCATTCACTCACTATCAAGCTGCATAAAGTTCAAACGCGCTCTGCGTAAGGACAGGTGGCGTTTCGTGAAGATTAATAAATTGTGCCAGAAGTGCTTGTTGCTAGGGCACGGTAAAGAGACCTGCCCGGCCGCATCGTGCGACGCCGAGGACTGCGGGCTACCCCACCACCGATTACTTCACTGGCCCGCTTCAACCTCTCCGCGCAACAATAACAACAATCGAAACAATAACCCAACTACTGATCAACATATCACAAGTGCTGATAGTGAGAGCAACAACAATAATATAAACAATAATAGCTCGACATCATCAGAGACAGTAACAAACACTGTAGTGTCTCCGGGTACTAGTGTTATGCTGAAAATAGTTCGCGTAAACTTGCACGGACCGACCGGCATTATTGCTACGCACGCTTTGCTAGACGACGGAGCCACCGTCTCATTAGTGTCAGCTGATCTTGCGAACTGTGTAAATCTTCAAGGTCAGACTGAGACATTACGCATCCGAGGTGCGTGGAACTCTCATATTGTGTGTCAAAGTGAAATGGTGAACATTAAACTCTCGAACATGAATGGTGATATTTATAACCTGCGTGCGCGAAAAATAAGTGAGTTGGACCTACCGACACAAAACTTATCAAAAGTTAAAGTTGATAAATATGAACATTTACGAAATTTAAAAGACTGCTTAATCTGTACCGATGTGAAACCTAAACTACTAATTGGGCAGGATAACTTTCACCTGCTTATGACTCTAAAGACTGTTTACCGTGGCATAAACGAGCCATGTGCTACGCTTACTCCGCTGGGTTGGTGCCTGCACGGCATCGTACCCGCACCTGCATTCGCTAAGCGACCCTTAACTGCTGAACATGCATTGACAACAGCGTTATACGAGCATTACGAGCGCGCCTCACCGGCCGCCGCCTGCGCCGCCGACGCCCCACTCTTCGCCACCCCCGCGGGCCCCTGCCCTGCACGGTGGGAGACGCACACATTGGCCGACGCAGACAACCCCGCTATGCATCAATATTCAAGCAACGCACACTACGACAGCGAAGATAAACAATTGCACGAACTAGTTAAGCAATCATTTTCCGTCGAATCGATTGGAGTCAACTCTAAGCCACGAGTTAATAAAGATGAAACTCGCGCAGTCGACATTGTAGATAAATCTGCAAATTTAAAAAATGGATTATGGGTAGTCGGCCTTCCATGGAAGAACAATACGCAAATGCCCGACTCTTATCCCAATGCTTATAAAAGATTTCTCGCCGTCGAACGAAAAATGACACTAGACAAAAATTATGCCGCAAGATACACTGAAAGAATAAAACATTTGTTGGAAAACGAGTACGCCCGAATGTTATCAGATGAAGAATGCTCGTTACCTACGCTTCGCAGATGGTATCTACCACACTTCGGAGTAGATAATCCGAACAAGGCAAAATTGAGACTTGTCTTTGATGCTCGTTCTTCGGTCGCCGGTCACTCCTTAAATGACCATCTCCTACAAGGTCCTGACCTTCTACAATCACTCCTGGGCATCATGTTTCGCTTCCGAGAGAAGCCCGTTGCCATAATGGGAGACATTAAAGACATGTTCCTACGCATAAAAATCAGAGAAGAAGACCAGCACGCCTTACGTTTTTTATGGCGCAAAGACAAGCATTCTGAACTTAAGACATATGCTATGACGTCCCTATTATTCGGAACAAACTGCTCACCCTTCATTGCGCAGCACATAAAAAACAAAAATGCCTTGCGATTTCAAAAGACGATGCCTGAAGCCACTGAAGCCATATTAAAATCCCATTATATGGACGACTACATTGAGAGCGTAGATGACGAAAACACGGCCTTAAAATTAATAAAAGAGGTCTCAGAAATTCATGAACAGGGTGGATTTAAAATAAGAAACTGGATTTGTAATAAACAAGAAGTCTTAGAATGCACGCCAAAGGAAACCTTAAGCGCAATAGCAATAAGGATCAAAACCGGTTGCGATGACTTACCTGAGAGAACGCTCGGACTGCTTTGGTTCCCATCAAGCGACTCGTTCAGCTTCGACTTATCATTCAAACGCATTCCAGCTGAGATTATAAACCTTCAAAGAAAACCTACGAAAAGAGAACTCCTGCGCATCTTCATGTCAATATTTGACATTTTTGGCTTTCTTGCCCCTTTTACTGTGAAGGCGAAAATAATTTTGCAAAATATATGGAAAACCGAAAGTAAATGGGATGACGAAATACCTGAAAAGGAATACACTATCTTTCGAAACTGGATAACAGAACTCCAATCACTGCAATATTTGAAAATACCAAGATATCATTTTCACATGGGATTGCAGTGCGACGGAGATAGCAACGTAAACAAAACTCGTAGCAACGAGGCACGCCAGAGCGAGACGACTACTGAGTTGCATGTGTTTTGCGATGCAGCGCCGACCGCATTCGCCGCTGTCGCCTATTGGCGCGTAGTAAATAAAAACAATGTTTGCGTGTCATTCATCGCCTGCAAGTGCCGTGCCGCTCCGGTAAACAAGTATATAACTATACCCAAACTAGAATTGCAATCAGCTGTTACCGCGTGCCGGCTGGCTGATACAATAGCGCGCGAAAGCCGGTTAACTATTGATAAGAGATATTTCTGGACGGACTCGCTTATAGTATTACATCAAATTAAAAACGACACACGTAATTACAAAGTGTTTGTCGCTAACCGACTGGGCGAAATTGATGAATTATCTCAGTCGCACGAATGGAACTACATACCCACGAAAGTAAATATAGCCGACAAAGCTACGAAAATACATACTTACGAACTGAGCCCTGACTGCGAGTGGTTCCGGGGTCCTCGATTCCTGAACACGCCTCTTGAAGAGTGGCCGAAGTTCGTACCTGAAAAAAGTGAAATAAATAACGAAATGTTACAAGTTAACATAACAATATGCACTGACAGTAGCTGTGACTTACCTGTTCCTGACCCGTCGAGATTTTCGTCTTGCATCCGTTTATTGAGATGCATGGCAAACGTATTGCTATTTATAGAAAAGTGTAAAAGAGCGCGCAATGCTCAACTCACCACGGAGATAATGCGGCGCGCTGAGACTGCGCTGCTGCGTTATTCACAAGCGAAGACGTTTCCTGAAGAAATTTACCTACTGAAAAATGGTAAACCTATTGAGTCGAATAGCCGCCTGCGTAAATTAACGCCCACACTTGACAAATGCTTGCTATTACGCGCCAATGGAAGGATAGACGCGGCCTCGGATGTCAGCGTAGACCTGAAAAGACCTATAATTTTGGACGGCCGTGACTGTATCGCCAGATTAATAACAAAACACTACCACGAGAAAGCGGGACATGGCTGCAACGAGACTGTTGTAAATGAAATTCGCCAGAAATACTGGTTGCAGAATTTAAGGCCCACGGTGCGTACAGTCGCGTCGAGATGCTTGCTCTGTCGAATCAAAAAGGCTAAGCCTACGAATCCACGTCTGGGAGACCTACCCGAGGCTAGACTTGCCCACCACCAAAGACCATTCACGCACTGTGGAGTCGATTTATTCGGCCCCTTACATATTACAAATGGCCGCCGCCACGAAAAGAGATATGGCGTATTATTCACGTGCCTAACGTTAAGGGCGGTACACATTGAACTGGTGCCTTCGCTGTCAGCTGATTCATTCATAATGGCCTTAAGGCGTATGGCAGCACGGCGAGGTTGGCCCTACCGGATGTACTCTGATAACGCTACCAACCTGAGGGGTGCTGAAGGCGAGCTGAAAAAATCCTTTGCTGAAATTAACGAATCAGACTCTACGAAGAACGAGCTAACTAACCGAGGGCTCGAATGGCATTTCATTTGTCCTGCTAGCCCTCATCATGGAGGGGCGTGGGAGCGACTCGTACGCAGCCTGAAAACGGCCCTGAAAGTAGTCCTGAAAGAAAGAGCACCACGAGAAGAAATTTTGATCACGTTGCTTGCAGAAGCTGAAAATTCAGTAAACAGTCGTCCGTTGAGCCACGTTTCAGTAGATCACAATTATCCTGAAAGCTTAACGCCTAACCACTTCCTCCTTGGCTCTTCAAACAATTTACCGATCCCTGGAGAATTTAATGATATCGACATGTACAGGAAAAAGTCGTGGAGAATCGCGCAAAGACTGACTGACATGTTCTGGCAGCGCTGGATGCGCGAAGTGCTGCCGGCCCTCGTGCCGCGACAGAAATGGTGCAACGAGGTCCCGAACCTAAAACAAGGAGACGTCGTGGTTATCGTAGATCCTGCATCGTCTAGAAATACGTGGCCTATGGGACGAATTGAGAGCGTACACCCTGGCGCCGATGGACGCGTACGCGTCGTGGATGTAAAGACAAAAACCGGGACCCTTACGAGACCTGTGACCCGTTTAGCCCTGCTCCCCACAGCTGATGATGATTGTCCTTAGTAGGACAATGGGGGGGAGGATGTAGACGACCTGAAGCACTGCACCTGAAAATAAAGAGATAAAATTAAGATTAGGGTAGAAAAATATTATGTTTACAAATGTAGGTACTTACCTGTTTGAACTGCCTTGTTTGTATGTGTGTTTTTTAATAAAGCCGTGTACGGGCGCATGAATATGTGTGCAACGCCTGTCCAATGAGCCAATGACAGGGCAGTACGCTTTCGAACGCCGAACGACTCGCACATATGCTCCTGCACCTACGCACTTTAAACTCATTTGCCTTACTTACTGTTTTACAATCATTCGTCTATATCCGGTGCCTGCTACATCAGCTACATTATTCATCAAAAGTGTGGTAGTGATAGGCATAAAAAAATTACAAGTTGTCTGTTGTTATGGGCCAACTTTTTGTTAGTTAAACTTTTAATCGGTAGGTACAGTCAAGGAATTTAATTCCCTACCCATTTTGTTGAAATGTCGTCAGACATTCGCAATGCATTGAGGTCGAAAATGTCAACGTAAACGCGACATGTCAAAGCAACGTCGTGTTCTATCTAGCTCTTATGGTGACAGTTTGCTATACGATTATAAACCTTAGGTGGGTTGGAAATTAAATTCCTTGACTGTACAATATCCAGCAATTATAATATTAGTAAGAAAAATTGCAAAAAGATTAGAAGTACCTATTCAAAAAAAGTACCTAAGTACGTACTTCCAAATTATTTGAAAGTAATGGCTGGATAATATACAAAAATTATATTATGTTAAATCTGTTGCTGTGTAAAAGATTAAAAATAGAAAAAAACTATATAAAAGAATGTTCTCACAACAGTCATAAGTCATAAGAGATAAGTGTAGGGGACAGACAATCACAATTTGATTGGCTTAGGTATTTCGGTTTGAGCATTACTTTAAATTTACCATTAATAATTTTGCAAATCCAGACAAAATTTAAAGTGTTTACTCAATGGAAATAAGACAAAATAAATGAGTTACTATAATGATTGTCATAAATAATTGTATTAATTTTACGTACAATCGCAGACAGTGTTCCAATGGAGTCGGCACGAATTGTTCCGCCAATTAGCAAAGTTATTGTGTACTCGGATACGATGATTAGAGTACCATGGCACTTCTTTCTTTTTAAGCATCCTACACATGAAACTTAACAAACAACAAAAAAAAACTTTTTAAAAGCACATCCTAAACTGAAGAGACATGAACTCCCAAACAAGTTTAAGTGGCGAATGGCTACAGTAGCAGTAGCAGACACCAAACCTGTTTGATATACTGTAACAGTATACTACAGGTTGTGAATGAGAAACATAATACTTCCTTCCTATTGTAGGGTAAACAATGACAAGGTTTCCAGGGAGATGGGCAGGGATAAAAGGGAAATTGTACATAGGAACTTAGGGACTACATATGTGGATAATGGGCAAGTCCCCCATTAAAGTTATAAATAGCAGAGTAGACTTAAATGACTAGCAGATCTCGGGTATGTTTAGCCACATAAGGTATCTGTAATTTAGATATGTTAAGTAGGTACATAATATTGAATAAATTATAAAATTAATGGCCTCTTGGGTATGTTAATCAAAAAAAGGTTTTTGAACTTAGCATAGGTTTTTTTTTTATAAACCACAGTGAGTATATACCTAAATGACTATGATATGCTTTCTGATTCTAGGTCACAAGGAAATAAAACTTGTCATAGAATGATTTGGCACCCTACCAAGTGCGGTAGCGGCAACACATTATGAATGTAAAGACATGTCCAAGTCCTTGGTTAATAATGTGGTAAATAGTAAACATGTATGAGACAGCAGAATATACTGATATACATCTCAGTAACACATTTAGTTGGACATGGTTTTTGTGTTACATTATAGGCCTGCATATGACAACATCATGCAGGATGATAAGCAAAGATGTGGTTAGATGGAGCAGACTTGCTCAGTTAATGCCCATACAGCCTAGACATAGCATAAAATCAGGGAGCTACTAATATTCAGGGAACACAGATGCAGGCAGAGAATTCCTTCTTTAACCTCCTGTAATGATGTTTTTGTGATTGTGACTTGTGGCATAGATTGGCTCGAAAACAATTCTAGTTTCATGAGAATATGAATCCAGATAAAATACCTAGGTATTGTAAAGAGAACAGGAGAGAGAAGATATGACATATTTTTCAGTGCTCTTGCTTATATTTGGCCTTGTAATTTATCACTAAACAGAATTAATCTGTTAACTATGTTAATATCACTTCAAAGGTCACTTGAGAGATATAAATAAAGGGACTTAACAAATAAACACCTTGTTGTATTAGAATCATACATAGAAATATTTACCTTACTATGATGAAACAAAAAAACAATGTTTTTGGGGCTTGCATATTTTTGTTCGCATGTACTTTAATTATAACATGCTTAGGAGTTCCCTTGTAAGTAATTTTTTATACCTAGGTTTCTTTATTTTTATTGCAAAGAATACCCATTCAAAATTGGCCTATTGTCAATTATTATATTTTAATCATGTTACAGTTATTTATCAATTTCTCAATACTTATTCAAAGGGTAGATGCAAATTAACAGCCATTATAGAATCTTGGTTAACCCTGGAATTCTACCAAAACAAACAGTGCCTTCTATTAACATATAGGTACATGTTTACTATCATTGACCTATGTCAAACGATTGCTAACACATGTACTCAGATCAGACCAGTTAATCAAGGCAATCATCATTGTTGTTACCTAACACTAACATCTGGTCATTAAACAAAAAAATACACCAGAGATCACCTCACCCTGAAGTTTTACACTTTCTAGTGTGTTTTCCTACATTTGAACGAGTAAAAACTGGCGTATAGAAAACCTTACATGTTAATCAAATGCAGAGAAGCGACGTCAAACTCCCAGTGCCTGTCTGACCTTCATGATCAACAATTATTCCTATCATCTGTTACAATGCAAACAACTTTTTGTTACAGCTTTATACAGATAAATACCGTGTTTTTCAGGCGAAATGCACCGTAAACACCGTTGCGAGAACCTTCCCCATGCTCAAACTCCAGTGGAACAACGAAATACAAGGCGTAAAGGTTAAAAAACGATCAGCTTTGTATGTTAAGGAAAATAACCAAACACTTCCACTATGCTATCGACACTGTTATAAAAACACTAAATACGAAAATCACACCAATTACAAGAACATTGCATTTACCGTCGGAGTTCGAACGATAAAACATCTTCGACTTATTGCGATTCCCGAATCCGATTTCGCCCTTGACTAGCGGGCGCTAAAAGTCACCACTTACCGGCCATGACAAAGCCCAGCACAAAAACTTTACGAAGTTCGATAGTTTTAGTACACAATCACTTCAGTGTTTTGCTAAAACATCACATAGATTTGCAGATGAAAACAGATTAAAATCATTTCAGCATTACATCGGTAAAAAGCAATGGCGCTCAGAAATACAACAAATTGCTACTGCAGAGTTTGGTGCTACCACACTAAAACTAACGATTTCTACTATTTCTACCAAAGAAGTATTAGTGTAGTTTTGTAAATGATATTGGACATGAGAGTTTTTAATTATGAAATGTGTTTAATTCGTGAGTGGTTTAAAACAAACAAACGTGATCCTAAAAAGGTAATATAATGGTTAAATGAAATTCATGAAATTGACAGAGTCATAATAAGAGTAAATAAGAGGGTCCGGTATTTTTTAATTATCACTCGCTTTATAAATTATTTCATCTAATAATTTTTAGGTAGGTACGAGATAAATATTATTTTCATCTGTTTGGTAGATTCTTTTTTTATGCTAGTAGCACTGCAAATTCAAATGTCAAAACGGTATTTTGTGCTGAAAGTAGTTCGTTGAATGCGCGCTTTTCATTGTAGACAGTATGCTGCCATCTAGTGACACGCTTGCGAACTAGAACAAGAAAGTAACCTTCTGATTATGTAAATTAAAAATTTACACGCTAGACTAAAAATCAATTATGCACTAAATTGCTGTTAAAATGAAGACACGTGTTTTTAAATATTTCTTTTCGAAATTTATTTTCCTGTCCCGTGTGCCCCGTGCTGCTTTTGTGTGGGGTTGGGATTGGAAGAACGTCACAATGGCATTAGCAGATGTTCGTTTATTTAAACTATATAACAGCGGTTGGATAACCTTGCTTTTGGAGGTTTATTATTTTACGTATCGAATTAAACATGGCTGATGATGCTGAAGAAAAGGAAATGTGGGATTCGGTAAGCTTTATAAGAATAATACCTAATGTTGAAACATAATTTAAGGCATTCGATTCGCACACTAGGTAGATAAGTACCTATATGTCGCCTTTAGAATCATTGCCTTAGATTTTGGTTTGGTGTGTGTATCCCTGTATCAGCTGTGGCAGCGTGGCTCATAAACGGTTGAACCGATTATGACGCGGCTTTTTTAAATCGAAAGTTAAGTCCTGGATACGATAGTCACCTCTATAGCTAAGTTGAGTACCTACGTCAAAATTGGTTCTGCCCAAGTTCAGCCGCTTTTGAGGAATTGAACTCTTTCAAGTTTTCTGTGTTGGTTAGGTCAGTTTATGATTTATGATAAAAGGGCTATTTACGATTATACGTTTAAAAACTCGTGGATAGCGGTACGGGCTGCCCGGAGAGGTGATCTCGTGACTTAAGGCAAGGCCAACCCAACCGAATTGTGTAAGAAAAGAAAACCTTATTACGTTTTAACGTCATATCCGGAAAACCAGCACGCGAAGAAAACTGTTCAACGCTGCATACTTAACTGATTCCAATGAAGAAGGCGCCACTGTGCTATAGGTTTATACTTCAGTTTCTATGAACTGATGTTAGTTCCGACTTTGGCCACCGGTATTTACAACTTTGGCTAATGAATAGGTATATTTGATTTCTTATTAATTAGGTTATGCTTTCGTTCTGCGGTGTTTATTAAACATATAAGAAGTTGTTGTGAGTGACGTAGTAAGCATTTACGTAACGGATAACATCACCATTTTTTTTTTACTATAAACTGACCAGTGATTGACCCCTATCTCACTTGATGGAAGGTGCAGATGAGGCCTAAGGTGTAATTCACTGGTTCAGGAACAGTCTATTCACTCTAGCTTTGAAGAGCCCTAGATTGTATCCGTCCGGAAGTGCAGACGGTGGGAGCGAATTCCATTCCTCAGCAGTTCGCATTAGGAAGGATGTACGCAATAACCCCATAGGTATATGTCGCTATTACTCCAGGTGACCTTATGTCGTTCATGGGTTCTAAAGGGTCTTTAATAGGTATGTTTTTAATTTCTATACATTGGAAATGTTTATTACTTATTTTTTTTATTGTTTGCTAACACTGTTAACTGCCATATGGAAGTGCCATAATATTATAAGTACTTAACTATTATTGTTATAATAATTGTAAGATTATGTCGCTGTGCCCTTACAGAGTAAATGTTGAAGCTTACCAATATGTTGTAAGACCATAAGTACACAACATTTTATATGCAATAAAGAGTTTGAGTTTGAGGGTTAAGGGGCACCTAACTGTTAGGGGGCCTCTGAGGGTCGAGCACGACTTTACGATTGCTGCGGCCTGCGTAACGTAAAGTCGAATAGTAAACGTTGTCGAGTTTGTATGACGTTTGGAACAGCGCCCGCCCGTGAGCGTATTTGGAACTAAAATTTAGTATGAGGTTTCTCGATCTCGATACGATAACCGTAACGTTACGCAGCTTTCGTAAAGTCGTGCTCGACCCTCTGAAGTTAAGGGACTCGCGTCTTACCGTTCTTATGCCCGTGATCGAAAATGATGCTGAGCTTCTGTAGGCTGTTCTGTCGGGCCTCGGCGAAGAGGCGTCTCTTGTTTTTTGGAGAGGACTGCGTGGCGAGCGGCGACACTACCATAGTCGTAGTTGCCATGCCTGCACCATGACACGATGATGCTGGAGCTGGAACAAGATAGCAATTTAAAAATAAATAGTTCTATGACTTCTTAAGGAGCACATCGTCTGCTGCGGTAAGCTAAGGTGTCAAAAAGATACGCTAGTCTGTAGTCTAGCACAACTCACAGTGCGACTTCTATCTCGCGCGAGAACAACTGCCCGTCCTTTTCTGTCACTCAGAATGCAACGGGACGGGTAATATAATTTCGCGCGACAAACAAAGTCGCGGCTAGTCGTGCTAGCCCTAGAATAGTCTAGCCTCTTGCGTCCCACGGCAAATTTTAACAATGTGAAATTTGAAACCTGATGTTGTATTTAATGAAAAGTTCAAATTCACTTTTGACATTATGTCCTTTAGAAAGGACTTAGGATCTCACGAGGCTAGAGTTGCTATGAATTTCCTTTATTAGCCGGGACTGTCGGGACACCACAAATACCGGGCGCTCTATACTCGTGACGTATGACATCCCTACGCTAGTCACGTCGTCTCAATTTCGTGTGACTCGTGGTCCTTGGATATTAATTATTTGTGAATAAGCATAACTGTCTACGGCCTTCAATAAGACCATAAATGACGACGCTTAAAAAGCCATGTCAATTTCCTCATTTTATCACACATTGAACCAAGGACGTGATATCTACCTACTTAAAAAAATCCGTTTAAAATCATGTCACAATGTATCCGCAAAAATGCTGGGTTGTCCAGGAAGAAACTGATCTAGGGCTTCACACATGCTGCCCCACCTCATCTGTATTAAACTAGCTTATGCCCCGCAGCTTTGCCCCCGTGAAATATTTCAAAATGGGCTAGTCTCGTGGGAATTTCGAAAAATCCCTTCTTTCTTAATGCACCTCTAGGATGCTCAAGGTATATGTTTGCCAAATTTCAAGTCTCTAGGTCCAGTGGTGTAGACTGTGCGTTATCAGTCAGGCACTCACGGCATAAGAATAAATAATAACATAGTAGAACGGAAACTCCCGCTCCGGACAGGCTCAAGGTCACGATATTAGAGTATTCGTTAAACAGACTACTCAGTCAGGCTGTCACGGCCGGCGTCGCCGCACGCGCGTTTAGTTGTTTAATAGTAGTTTAATCTGGTTGTAATAGTTTTACGTGAGCCTGTATGTATTTTATTTTATATTTGTAGGTAAGTAATACTTACTTAAATCACCTTAAATGGCTTCATTTGGTATGGCACTTATAATAACTTCTTATTTAGAAGTGTCTATAATTATGTAGGTACGTAATGATTTATTAATCTCATATTTTGTAAAATTGGAATAAAATAATCATCTCAAAGTAAAGAAAAACTTATATCTTAGTGATATTATCTTTATACGTAAGTACCCAATATTTAACAGCAAGCAACCCTAGCAACACGCCTGGATGACAGAGGGGTGTAACGACGTGAAGGGGGAAGTAGGTATATAAATGGCGGCGTTTTCGACTCGGTCAAAAGAGATTCCGTTCTACTATGTTATTATTTATTCTTATGCTCACATCACGGTACTATGTTATAGGTATAGATAGATAAATATCCTCCTCTAAAGGCGTGCTTTTACGTTACATTAGTTTATAGGTACTTTTAAACCCCGTTTTTTAGTTAGTCGCGTCGCAGCACTAAACATTGAGACCGATGACATGGTCTGAAGGAATTCACAGAAGACAAAAGGAGTTGAATTCACAACCAGAAAAATAAAGAGACGCTTTACAACAGTTTTACAGTCGTGTCCATATAATTCTCATGCAAACAGACTCCACACGATTTCTCATGAGCTAAGCCGATGTTTGCCAATCTTACCGAGCATTCCAAATATTGTTGCCAGTACGACAATAATTATGTTGACATGAATTGTTAGTGTTTTGTTTAGCATTGACACATTCATCATAACCTAATTATCGTGTTGTTTTGACCAATTTGTGAGTGGACCGGACCTGGCTTATAGCAGGACTTATAAGGTTCCTGGCTTAGAAAGTTCAATGCTTGCCTGTTTTTGTTGATTTCTGTGAAACCTCAACAGCCTCATTCTTTGACCTGTGCCCTAAGCACGACTTGTCGAATCCTGCGTCACGTAAAATCGAATAGTAAACTCTAACGAGTTTGTATGACGTTTGGAACAGCGCCCGCCCGTGAGCGTATTTGGAACTAAAATTTAGTATGAGATTTCTCGGTCTCGATACGATAACCGTAACGTAACGCAGGATTCGACAAGTCGTGCTTAGGACACTGTTGACTCACAAACAGCAAAAGGTCATGAGTTCGAACCATGGCTCGCCCATAATTACTCTTTTTCGAAAGCGCAATTTTTTTTCGGTTTATAGAATCTTTATTTCTCATTAAAAACAATTTGTCGCTTACATGAGAACTTAATAATATCTAAGGTAGTATCTGTAGATATTTTTTTATGAAAAGGTTACCATGAACTTTTCGTTATCATGACGGATACCCGAGTCAGCCACATAGCCGCCAGCGCCGAGCAGCTAGCGAGGACAGCCGAAGAAATCACAATCACAAGAGGCATTTTATTTTAGCCTTCTAGGTTGGCAACGCATCTGCAAACCTCCCGGGATTGCGCGGGTGTCTATGGGCAGCGGTGATCACTTACCATCGGGTGACCCACTAGCTCGTTTGCCATCCTTAACGTATATTAAATACCACATACCTGCGAACCATTGGAACGATGTTTGTGATAATGCGTTATATATGGATATTGGATTGTAAATTCTTCTAATTATCTAACACTGCAGGTATCTGCTCTACATGAAAACTAAAATACCTAAAACTTTCACAATACTATGTGAAAAGGGACTTGTTCAGAAGTGGGAATGGGAATATGACTTAATAAACCATCTTTTCCCTTAATTTTCCCCTAAAATCATACGTCGTATGTATATTAATGAACTGGCAAATTGCGGGCGTCACTTAATTAAACCCTCGTCTTATAGTTTCATTAATCGATAATGTTATAACTTAATTAAGTATGTAGGGCAAGTTCACTTTGATTCGAACTAGGCGACTTTTACTTTGTCTTCACGATTACATCAGCAGCGCATGGATGCTCAAAATTTGTTACACAAAATACGGCTCTACATTTTAAGCTCTGCGTAATATTCGATGGCGTTTTAGAGTAGGTACAGTCAGCCGCAAAAGTAGCTAAGCAACCGACGCGATCACAATGATCTGCACAAGCTCTTATGTCTATGACAATAGAGCCGTGCTAAGACCATTGTGAAGGCTTCCGTTGTTTAGCTACTTTTGTTGCTGACTGTACATGATTTCTTGCCGAGGTTGGCAGGTTGATAGAGGTTTTGCCCTGAATGCACATTACTTATGCGCTTGCGAGACCTGAAATATACTCAGGCCAGTTCAACTGTTAATGATTACGATGGTTTGATCCTCAGTGCCCTAAGCACGACTTGTCGAATCCTGCGTCACGGAAAATCGAATAGTATAGTTTAAGTAAATCATTTCATAAAGTAAAGTAAATCATCAAGTTTAGTAAATCATTAAACAAAATGGCAATTTAGTCCCAGGGCCCCACTAACTCACGGTCCGCCCCTGCGGGGCTAAGTGTGATCTTATAGATCGGGCATCACCGCATCAGAACACACTGTAATAAAATTAGCCCAGTGCCCTAAGCGCGACTTGTCGAATCCTGCGTCACGTAAAATCGAATAGTAAACTCTAACGAGTTTGTATGACGTTTGGAACAGCGCCCGCCCGTGAGCGTATTTGGAACTAAAATTTAGTATGAGATTTCTCGATCTCGATACGATAACCGTAACGTAACGCAGGATTCGACAAGTTGTGCTTAGGGCACTGAAAACTTGCTTTTTGTCAAGAATCTGTTCGACTGAGCAGCTGAGAAAATACGGTCATGAACATAATGATGAAGTACCGCTGTACCTACGAGTGAATGACATTCGGCTTAATTGCTTTAATAAGTTTGGCCGGTCTCAATGAGAACCGACTTCGACCGAATTGATGTGAATCGATGCAGTTTCAATTAAAAATGCGCCTGTAACAAACACGCGATACTTATTCGTTTCTCGTGGCAAGTTGTAGACAGTCAAAAGGAGAATGGGTATACACAGTATTTTGGTTCATAGGGGAGGGGGAGGGGGGTAACCCTCTTGCTCTTTGGTCAACTTCTACCCCCCTTGGAAAGCGCCACCGCCACGCCAATCTCTACGAGTATATCACATGCGATGCGGTATTTTGGTGACCCTTGTTACCTAGTATTTTCAAGTTCCAGGGGGGCCCTGCCGCCCTCGGTACACCCATGCAAACTAGTCAGTAAATGTAATGAAATCTACCACTAAACTCGAAAGCCAGTTAGAAGTTAAAACCAGAGCTTCCGTATCCGTAACGACCTCCCACCTTTCGAAGTTAATACGCGATGTAATACTTAAAACTTATCGCGAGTTTTGCTGGAGGAAACTCGCAGAAACTCGGGCGCTCCAGCAAATCCCAGAAAAGGTAGGTAGGTAGGTATAACATTTTCGGAAAGTCATCGAGTGACAATAATTTTCTTTCTATTTCAGAACTCGGATGACCCACTCATCCGAACACGGGGGCAGTGTATGATCAGTAAGTTTTTTTTTTCATGTCATCATCTTTTTTCAATATTAACCTTACGCCTATTTCATTCTTACTTTTACTCCATAGTAATAGTGCTGCATACAGAATATAGAATAGCCACTTTGTGCCTCCCCCCCCCCCCCCCCCACTCTACTGTTATCGGCCTCCTCGCCCTGCAGGTGACGATACTTTTGAGGGCTTTGAGACAAAGACGAGTTAGAGCCCTAGTGTAAATTTCACCACTCAACAAACGTCTCAAACGCTAATACTATGGGAATAGTTTGTTGTCGATACGTGACACTAGAGGCACTGCCGATTTGCCCATAGTAGATAATTGAGACGTTATCTCGAACGCGTTCAAGACGTTTTCTTGTGTCAAAAATTACTAGAGGCTCATACTCTAACGCCACTGACTGAAGCTCTCTTCGAGAGTCCACCTAACTCCACTTGTGTCTCCAGAGAACTGCGATGTCCGTAAAATAATAAAGGAGCTGCAAGAGTGCCAGAACCGCATCGCGAACAAGCCGTTTACCGCCGAGACCTGCCAGCAAGAGACCGTCGACCTCGTGATGGCGGTCGACCACTGCGTGGGACATAAGGCTTTTGATGCTTTGAAATAAAGTAGATTACTGATGTGTACTTGTCTTAACTTAGCTTGATTATCTTTGGATCCTTGTCGTCAATAACACAAGACCATCAGTTTGAAATTAGTGCTGCATTTAAGATAATTAGGAAAGTACAACATGAAAACTACACAATGAACATACAAGATATTATTGCTTTGATATTGCTGATCTCAAAGGTTGCTTGGCATTATATAAACCGCTTGCTCGCTCTCCGCTTCATAAATAAGCCAGTGTATTTAACTATCCTTATAGTTTATAGCGTATTTATATTGGTCAAACTCGGTTATGGTATTCGGATAAATATTTTTTCTCCTCACTACCTTGGAAAGCCGTCTTTTATCCTTTAATACAAGCGGGTAAAATCGCATTTTATCCACTAGTGGGGAAAGTAATTTGACCTTGGAGTGGAGCGTGCTTAAGTAGCTTTTGACAGATAACAAAACGTAAAACGCTCATAATAATGGATCGTTCGATATTAATTATCATTAAATAATTGATAAATGGTTTGAGAATTTAATAAAATACCAAATTTTGCTTTATTTAATGATTTTAAGTCATAAACCTTAAAATTGTACTTTTTTTTTTACGATATTATTATCGTAAAAAAACCGTGATTCCAGTGATGAAGATTAATTTTTATGAGCTGTTTTTTTACATGTTGCGCTTTCCTCGCTACAGTGAGGTGAAAAGTTTTGTGTTACACACGGGTGCAAATGTATTTTACTTCTCGTGTGTTGAAGCACTCGCTACGCTCAGGATTCTATTTTAGAACCACTCGCTTCGCTCGTGGTTCAACTATAGAATCCTTTCGCTTGCTCGCGTTTCAATTCCACACTCGCGGGTAAAATACAACTTTGCACCCTTGTATAACAAATAACTATTCTTTAGGCTCCATCTAACGAATGCATCATAGGTCAAAAACAATTCGGTTATTTTAACGAATCTACACGTCAGCTCAGCTCTGCTAGTTTTGGCTGTAAAAAGTACTTTCATTCGTACCTCTCTAAGCGTGTTTATTTTTTATTTAAGCTCTAGTAAGTAGCCACCCGCATTCTCGTTTGTGGTCACTCACTCCAAAAGTATCGTCCATCTGGGAAATTAAACATATGGTTCCTATATCCTCGTAAAGGAGGGCCAAGGACATCTCATATAGTAATAATATCTAAAACTATATATATTATAATACCGTCGTGACATTTCTTAGACGTAAAGATATCCCTTGTGAGGAGTTAAGTATGACAAACGACGACCCTAAAAAGGTAGGTACTATGCTTTCAGCGTTATAGAATTTTCTAAAAATTAGGGTATGATTCGATGAAATAGAAGTATTATCCTATAGCCCCTGTAGGTGTAGGTAATTCGCTTTCCTTTTCAATTGGACATTAGTTAGTTTATTATAGAAGTAAAAAAAAAAAAAATTCCGACGAATTGAGAACCTCCTCTTTTTTTTGAAGTCGGTTCAAAATCATGTTGTTCGCTGCGGAGACATTTCTTGGAAAAGCTTATTGACTGTTGTTTTTTTTTTCATATTCAGGCGTCGGGTCGGTTCTTCTCATAAAAATGATGTTACAAAAACGTTTTATCCAGTCGTCAACAAATCATTTTAAATGACCCGGGCATCTTAAAAAAAGTTGACCCTTACCCGCTCTGACATACCTACTGATGGCTACTCTATTCCACCTCTAACTACATTTTTACAGCTAGAAGCAAAACGCATGTACTTGCGTCGCTAGGAGTCAGGTTAAAATTCATAAAGATAAAGAAGTCATCCACATACCTACCGGAATTTATGTCTTCGAATGACATCCCTGTCTGGCTGGTCCCGCGTCCTTACGAGAGGCGTCGCGTACGACCCACTTTTGGTGTCCCTAGCGCCCCTACAAAGTATGTATGTATGTATGTATGTATGTATGTATATCTCTTTATTGCACATAAAACAAAAAATACAGATAACAGAACAAAAGCAAATGTACAAAGCAAGAGTTGTCTAATACGTAGTTAGTCAAAGATGGTACACAGAGCTTGCCATGATAGAGTTTCTGGTATTTTAGACTTGCGTAACAGTAGCTTGAAACGTCTCAGTCACGTGATAGTATGAATATTAAAAAATCGAAAAACTGCGTGTCGGACTCGCGCACTGAGGGTTCCGTACAAAGATTTTTCCGCTTTTCCCCGGTGTTTTAAGTTATCCAGTGTTAGCAGAGCCCTGGTCCCAAGCAACATGTACGCAGCGTGTATTATTTTATTTTAGTCATTGTCATATTACAGACAGACAAAAATTTTGGATTCATGTGATTATTTATACTATGAGCTACCTACAAACCAAATTTCAAGTTTCTAGGATAACTGGAAGTAGGTACCCTACAGGTTTTGATTCAACGGCAATTTTTGTAGAAAAACTTTTGTAATGACAATGCGGACTGTATCATCTTTTGATTGCGTTGACTTAGAAGTTTGATTTTTTCACAGTTTCAATGCACCATAGGCGTTGCAGAGAAAAAGAGTCTTGACAGACAGACCGAACAAAAAACAACAACAAAGAACTTTCTGTCTGACTGAAGTATAAGGGCCCCGTTTTTCTTTTTGAAATACGGAACCCTAAAAACACGAGCATGATTTTGTGGTGGCGGTATGCCGTGCGAGTAGGTAGGTATGCAGGTATGGTCCAACGAACGACGAATAAACTTATGTATTACATGATTAAGATCAAATTGCTATGAAGACTTTAATTGTCCTGAACGCTATTCAGCAAAACAAATTGCGATGACTGTGACGATGACGGCAACTTGAAACCTGACTAACCCAGTTCAAGTAACTGTATTCCAGTAACTAACAACCCCAACTCGCACGCTAGCTCACCCCGTGTGACCCAAGCATAACCAACACGTATCTTATAGCAGCAAAGTTGCCAATAATTCTTGTTTCGTTACGTTCAAGTTTAAATTTGGATTTCAAAGAGGAATGGAAGGTTGCTACGTAAATAAGGTCACGATTTTGTCCGGAAAGCCCAATTAATTGAAGGACGAAGTTTACGCAACTTCAAATTAGTTTTTGTTACACTTTTGAGGATGGAGCCCCTAAAGAGCCTATTTAGCGATTACGTTACTACGGATTGAGGATTGCGTAAGGTGCAGTTAAAGATGAAATACGAACACACGACCGGATAGCCTAGTGGTTAGCAACCCTGACTATGAAGCTTGAGGTCCCGGGTTCGAATCCCGGTCGGGGCAGATGTTTGTATGATGAATACGAATGTTTGTTCTCGGGTCTTGGATGTTTAATATGTATATAAGTATGTATTTATCTATATAAGTATGTTTATCCTTAGTCTAGTACCCATAGTACAGGCTTTGCCTAGTTTGGGACTAGGTCAATTGGTGTCAATTTGTCCCATGACATTTATTTATTTATTTACTAGCAGCCCGTCCCGGCTTCGCACGGGGTAGACAATTATCAATATTGTTGTACATTATTTTGTTCTATCGCTAATAGTTTCGGCAGCGCATTCGACGAAAGACATTTTAAGACTCATTTTTCTACACCTTCGGTTACATTGTTCAAATTTTACCAAGGATCCCTAATTTTTTTCAAAATGAAATGTAGCCTATGTCAAATTGGAAGAATGTAGCATTCTATTGGTGGAAGAATTTTTTAAATCGGCCCAGTACTTTTTGAGCCTATTCATTACAAACATACAAACATACAAAAATAGGTACAAATCTTTCCTCTTTATAATATTAGTGTAGATTTACAGTAAGGAAAACGAGTAAAGGCGTTTGAGTCGCCTGATGGTAAGTGGTCACCATCGCCCTTAGGCATAGACATCCACGAAAACAAGAGGATTGCAGATGCATTGTCAGCCTAAGAGTCTTATTCTTGTCTTATCACAATATCGCTCGCGGCGAACACGTTGCGTGATCGCCTCAATACAAAACTCGCTAGCAAATCGCCAGTGTGATAAGGCTGCAGGCTGTAAGGGTCGATATCACCCACGTTCCGGTGTATCGCTTCTCTCTGAGGGTCGAGCACGACTTTACGAATGCTGCGTAACGTAAAATCGAATAGTAAACGTTGTCGAGTTTGTATGACGTTTGGAACAGCGCCCGCCCGTGAGCGTATTTGGAACTAAAATTTAGTATGAGGTTTCTCGATCTCGATACTATAACCGTAACGTTACGCAGCTTTGGTAAAGTCGTGCTCGACCCTCTGATACTAATGTTATACCGGAGTAAAAAAGCTGGTGAAATCGACCCTTAAGCCTTATTCCTACTATGATAGGTCCCGTGAAAGATGCGTGGCCGAACTAAGTGAGACTTTGTTTTTGACTCTTCCTCGCTTTTTTGAGACTTTTCTCTAAATTTCGTAAACACGTTACCTACTTTGACGGAGTGAGGAAAATTGGGCGAGAAACGTGTCATTGTCAGTTTTAATTCTTAAGCCCTGGGCACAGCAATGAATTCCTTACAGCTTGATTTTCCGCACTTTGTCAAGTCAATACAGACTGCGCATATTTATAATTACCTATAATCTTTTGATGTGTAAAAAACTAACCTTTGCCTTATAGCATTTACAATACAATGAAAAATCAATATTCTAGAGTTCTTGTTACGGTAGTAATAATGTTTATAATGTTTGTACGTAGGTAATATCTAATGCGAACTTATCAAAACTGGTTCCGTGGCTCTTCTATTATTTTGGCCTTAAGTGAATATTAACATAAAATAACTCTTTAAGTATGCAAGAGATTTGCGTCACGAAATCGTCATATGACGACCTTCAATTCAAGTTTAGGAGGCGGTAACTGTTTCGTTGCTGATGATTCGAACGCAGAAGAAATGCTTTTGTAATCGCCACCCAAAAAAGGGGTGTTATAAGTTCGACGTGTGTATCTGCGTGTGTCACGCGTGTGTAAGTTTATGTGGGTCTGTCTGTGGCGTCGTAACTGTTATACGAATAGACCAATTTTGACGCAGCATTTTTTTTACATCGAAATCTCGTTAAATCGAGTCAGTGCTTTAGCAAATTTTTAGTAGGTTCAGCCGTTTTTGCTATAAGTACTCGTATTGAACGTTGAAATGAAAATGTCGTGGGTTTTTATTATTATTTCAAACACGTATTATAGTCATATTTATTTTCTATATAACTAATATAATATACCTTGTGATATTATGTCATGCAACTTTTTCCACGGGACTATTGGGAACAAAGGAACGGAACTATTGAGAAAAAAAATCACAAGTTCCGCCACGGAACTTTTTCCACAGGAGTACTGGGAATAAGGTTGAAACTGTAACACTAAATGTGGTTTTAACATAATGTGGTTGCTTATTGTACTATGCCTGGAAAAGGGTTAACAGTGACTTTTGACATAGAATTTTAAACATCGTGACATCGTCGAAGAGCCGCGATCCTGGCTCGCCGCCTCACAATATACCGTGGGTTTGCGCCTATCCACGCGCTAGGCTAAGTAAATAGTAAAACCGCCGTAGAGCTCTCCCATCCGTCACGTGGTCACATCCCACAATAAAGATCTAATATAAAACAGTACCGTGACGGACTGACTGACTAACTGACAGACAACGCACAGCCTAAACCTAGAGACTCGAAATTTGGCAAACAATAAACCTACCTTGAGTATCCTAGAGGTGCACTAAGAAGGGATTTTTCGAAATTCCCACGGGATAGTGAACTAGCCCATTTTGAAATATTTCACGGGGGCAAAGTTGCGGGGCATAAGCTAGTAAATATCTAAAAAGTTAAGCCCCGCTGGGCTTCCTGGAATGTACCATTCACAAAATGGTACCTTTCGCGTGTGATGAGACCGTCAATAATAATTAAAGAGGGAATTCTTGGCGTGCAATCTAGGAAACTAGACTATGCACGTGTTACAACCGGAATTCCGTGTGTATGTTTATGTTTACTACAAAAGGCCGTGACAATACAAAGTCGCCGTATTACGGCGCAGTAAACTCGCAATTACATTGCGAGAGCTTACGGGGAAATACAAGTGTTTATCCATATAGCATGTTTTTAAATAGCATCTGTATAGTCTGCATGTACGGTTTTGCTCGGTGTTTTAGTGAAATGTATCTTAGTCGCCATCAAATATGTATCCAAGCGGCCAATAATGTGTGTCATATTACATTAAAAGCTGTTTGCACAAAATACACATGAACTCCAAAAGCTTACTCACGACTTGTATAGGTATTTTATTCTACCAAGCTACGATACGCTATCCCTGAAGTATTCTACTCGGATTAAATATCGGAGAAGAGTTATATGTAAATAATAAAGAAGACCTCATCTTAATCATAACTCGGAACTAATGTAATTTAAGATATTTCACCCCAGTCTCTTGTGTATTTACATATTAAATAATATTCAGAAATCTAGGCAAATTAGCTAGTCTATTACGAACTTCGAGGAAAATGGAAGGCCAACGACCTTTTTGGCGCGCGTCTAATAAATTATGGAGCAGCTGCTGAATTGTAAATAGTAATGTTGCCAGGACATCAGCCTTACAGGCGACCTGGGTTAAACCTCTAAAAACACCCTAACATTAAAGTCTGACAAAAGAGAAAATATGATGTGACTATCTGTTGCCCGCGACTTCGTCCGCATAGATTTCGGTTATCGCTATCCCGCGGGAAATATATAATTTTCCCGAATCAAAAGTAGCCTATGTTATTCCTTAATATTCAAACTATCTTCCTACCAAATTTCATCTAGATTGGTGCAGCGGTTTTCCCGTGAAGAGGTAACAAACAGACAGACAGAGAGACAGAGTTTACTTTCGCATTTATAATATTAGTTAGGATTAGGATTGGGCGTTACTTTGCGGAGGTTCATAATATTAGGAAGTCAAGGTACCTACTAATAGTTACCTAATCTATAGTTATGCTCTGGGGTGTTATTCTGTAAGGAATAAATTCACAGCTGTGCTTGACGGCGAGCGCAGCGTCGAGACAGCTGTGAGTTCAACCATGAGCCCAGCGCTGAGAAAATTGGTATTCTCTAACTTCATTTTCTCGTCGGGGAGTGTGTTTTGACACACTTTGTCGAATCTGAATCGATATTTTACCGATTTTATGAGAATTTAAAAGGTTTTATCGACTTTTTTGGGATAATTCATGTTAAATAATGGGTGACTACTCAGTATTTTGATGAATCATATACTAGTACTTATTATAAATACTAAATATTAATAAAATGCACAAGTAGCCGTGCGTCCCTCTGTCTATTTGTTTACTACCTCTTCACGGAAAAACCGCCCTTCTGATCTTGCTGAAATTTGGCAAGAAGCTAGTTTAAACACCGAGGTACATAAAACTCGTTTTCGCCAGGGCAGAAATGTTTGTAAAAGTCAACGATATGCAGTGTTGTTACTGTTGCACTTAAATCGAAAATGTATGAATTCATAACGAGTCTGCAGCTTTAAAGGGGTCAAGTTCAACCGCTTAACAACTTACCCTATTATTAAGTATGTATTTATCTATACAAGTATGTTTATCCGTTGTCTAGTACCCATAGTACAGGCTTTGCCTAGTTTGGGACTAGGTCAATTGGTGTCAATTTGTCCCATGATATTTATTTATTTATTTATTTATTCATAAACATTATTCTATTTTAACTAAAATGCCGTTAAAGTTAGTTTGTCCTTTTTTATCACATTTACATTTTTGTTAGTAAGAAGACAAAACATATTTTAACTAATGGAGGCTTGAGTGACGTGTATGAATTATGGCATTAGTCTATGCCTAAGGCTTCTACCAGTTACTTTCCAAGTATGAATTCTTTATGAGTCCTTGTTTTTATCCTGGTCCCCGATTTTATGAAACCCGCTGTGAAAATGGAAATACCATTCGAAAATGGAGAAACAATTAGATTATTAATTGCTGTCCTATTTGATTATTACAACCAGTCAAGGGTTATTTTGTAAAATTGTGCCACTAAAACCTGTGAGAATAGCCCGTCATGGTTATAGACTTGCTTGGTAAGTATAAATGTTGATTAATTTTCGGCAGTTAAATTAAGTATCAATATTTCAATATATTATTTCTTAGGCACTGATTTTTTTTTTCAAGGCGGAATACGGCGGATACTTTTTTGTGATATTGCCTTGATTGGCCGATGCGATATGTGAAGTATTTGAATTAATAAATAGTGAAAAAAAAAATCAAGGTCACGAATTCGATATCGCTATCTACACGATAACTACGATAACTAATCGCATGGAGATGAGTATTTTTAATTATCCCAGAATCGGCTTATTAAAACGAGTTTATCTCTTAACCAAATAATAACAAACACAAATTAACCTTTGACCACTTAAATATAGGTAATAAATAACAAACCGGCTAAGTGCGGGTCGGAATCGCGCACCGAGGGTTCTGTATCTAACGATTTTCGGTTTTTTTTACTTACATTGCTAGATCTTGTTTCGTGATTCTAACTAGGTCATATTGGCAATAGAAAGTATAGTAAATATAGGTTTTGATTTACTTGGAATTGAAAGATGGATGGACTACAAAATTATCCTATAAGGGTTCCGTTTTTAAGGTTCCGAAGCCAAAATGGCAAAAAGGAACCCTTATAGTTTCGTCATGTCCGTCTGTCTGTCTGTCAGTCTGTCCGCGGCATAGCTCAGAGACTATTGGTACCAGAAACCTGTAATTTTGGATAGGTATACTTACATATTAATTAGGCCGAAAAAGTGCTGGGATAAAATCTTGAAAAACGTTTTCTCTTGGGGTACCTCCGATACACGTAAAGTGGGGATGATGAGAGATAAGCAGGCTTTACAGGTTTGGGAGTAATAGTTAATTATGTGAGTCTGTGTCAGTAATCGATATAAATTGACCCCACACTGCTTAAGTTTGCCTAGGAGTAGGGCTCTGCTAACACTGGTTTCGAATAGGTGTGACGAAAATACCTTTAAATTTGGTATCTATGCCAGGGCTTTATCGTAATGGGTTAGGAACCCTATCCTGGGCGTGTCCGACACTCTCTTGCCCGGTTTTTCCTTCTGAGGTGAGGAACCCTAAAACCGTTGTTTACTTAATCTAAAGCAGGAAACTTTGTTTCTTTTATTAAGTTGTTATATAAATAAGGTCAGATTCAGTAGTTTGCCTTGTGCCCTTTCTGCAACAATACGAACACGACAATCTTCTAATCTGCTAAGTGCTAAATAAATAAATGATAACATATGAAAAAGCTGTGCTAGCTTAGTGACCCTGTGGCCATGAAGCAGACGAGCTCGCGAGGGCAGGGTCAAACAACATTAATTGGACCCGAACCATATGTGGAACTCTCACAAGGAACCATCAAAACCGTCATAATCGACGAGTATATAAGGTACCTAATCGAGGTCAATGTCCGCTTTAATATGTCTAATATACTCGCTAATCAGTTTCTTTAATTGTACAGTGTAAATTCTTGCCCGCTCTCATGGTATAAAGCAGACAGACGGGAGGCGCCTTTGGCGTATCTATGCACTACAATTTGCCTGCCACTTTTTGAGGGGGACGAGGAACACACGTACCTTACAGCACACGTCTGCGACTATGCGCTAGTGTCAAAATTTCTTACGTTCCTACAAACTCGCACTAAAACAAAACTGTCACAAACACGCACACAATCAACAGACCCAGATCGCGCGTTAACATCTCCATTCCTTTCCTGCTTAAGTCTTATGGGGTAGATACAATGTTGGTAGAGCAGAGCACCTAGTGTAATCGCCGACCAGGCCAAGAAATACGTCTCGGTCGCGTTCGCGTTTAACAATTCTCATACTATTTGACACTTTAACGCAAACGCGATCGAGACGTATTTTGTGCTTTTTGATTACACTAAAGGCACAGGGCGCCTAGTGTAATCGCCGACCAGGCCAAGAAAAACGTCTCGGTCGCGTTCGCGTTTAACAATTCTCATACTATTTGACACTTTAACGCAAACGAGATCGAGACGTATTTTGTGCTTTTTGATTACACTAAGGGCACAGACAAGCCAGTGATGACTTACGGATCTGAGACCTGGGCGCTAACTCATAAGGAAGCTCAACGTCACTCAGAGGGCGATGGAGAGGGCTATATATGCTCGGGGTTTCTCTGCGGGACAGAATCAGAAATGATGATATCCGCAGTAGAACTAAAGTTACCGACATAGCCCGAAGAATTGCAAAACTTAAGTGGCAGTGGGCGGGGCACATTGCTCGCAGATGGCCGGTGGGGTCAGAAGGTTCTCGAATGGCGTCCACGGACCGGAAGATGAGCTGTCGGTAGGCCTCCAACAAGATGGAGCGACGACCTAGTAAAGATTGCGGGACCGCGGTGGATGCGGAAAGCACAAGACCGGTCTGAGTGGAAAGCCTTGGGGGAGGCCTATGTCCAGCAGTGGACGTCTTTCGGCTGACATGATGAGAGCAGACAAGCAAGCTTGAGCATTTGCACTTGCAAATTCGACGCTTCTTATCTTTGTAGAGATCACATAGATTAATTAGTTTCCGGTTCGTCAAATTCTTGTTTTCGCGGATTATTCATCGCCAGCCTTGTTTTACGTCAATGTAATTTCTGGGCAATGTAATTTTGCACATAAATTTTTAAAACTCTTGAGGTGCGAGCCGGGGTTCGAACCCACGACCTTCTGCTCGAGAGGCCATAGGTCAAAAACCACTAGACTACTGCGGCCGGATTATTGTTTTGTCGGAATTTTTCAGTTACAGGAAATCAAACGAAACTAACGTCGTGTTCTATCTAGCTCTTATGGTGACAGTTTGCTATAAGATATTAAACCTTAGGTGGGATGGAAATTAAATTCCTTGACTGTACTAGTCGTCTCCTGCTCCTGTTGTGCAATGATTCAACAAATATGACATACTGTTGACAATGATTATAAAATATAACAGACTCTTTCTTTAGCTAACTTTTATTGCATTATAAATAAGGTATTTCCGACGAAACAAGAATCCGGCGAAACAGGAATCCGACAAATCGGGGACTAATAACCGATTAATACTATGAATTAGTTACGCATTTGACTCGGTGACCGAAAAATGTAAAGGACAAACTTAATGTCCATTAATACTGTTAACTGTTAATGCCCATTAAGTATATCCCAATTTTGACATGCGCCTACGTGACCAGCGTCCGACTTAATGACAATCGTTAAATTAATCGATTCCCTCGTTAAAATTGGGCTAGACACGTAATAAGACGTGCCGCGTTAATGTGTTTGTAACTTAATTTTGTGTGACGTCGATTTGATTGAGTTTTACATTCTGTACCATCTGAATCGAAGTTAAGTTTTTCTAAAAATCGGTTTGTGTCAGGCTTAAACCTGGTTTTAAGACTTAAACTAGATTAAATGTTTTGCTACAAGTGGTATTAACCCTACATTTTGCAACGAATCTCATATGATACATAGGCAGTACCACAGTAAAGAAACTAAAGCAGTAAAAAAACTACGTACAAACGTTCGAAATGACACACGCCCACAGACGCACGTTTTTACAAGGCCCCTAAGCGGATCTGCTGTTCAAAATTATGTCATGAACCAAAGTAACTGAAGTCAAATATCATTAGCAATGGAAGTTTTACTTAAAAAAAATTGTTTTGAACCATCATCAATAACTATGGCAGTATTTTTATTTTATAACACATTCTTAGTAGATAGTTTTCTCTTTGCCAATTTTAGAGTCAATGCTTACAAGCAAGTAAGGTGCAGTTCGCTTGACATCCAAGTAAACACGTTATTAACCGTGTGAACTGACGGACGGGAAGTGAGGGCGGTCGCGACTATTCTATTACAAGTAATTGTTATGTTGGTACTACCTCGTACGCGATTGCATTTCCTGTATCATCTCATCAGTCACGTGCTGAGTCACATGAACACTTCAGATCGTCACTCATGATCTGGCGAAATATATCCACCACAGGTATAGCGTATTAGGGGCATTTTCAGAAAACTGTGTACTTACCCCTTACATTTTTTTAATAACCTAACACATTTTGGATTATTTCTGCTCAGAATCACGAGGACTAGGTATCTATTTAAATAATAAAAAAAGTGTCCCGCATTTTTTTGTGACGCGTTTTTACATACATTCTATATGGACCGTCACAAAACTATCAAATTTTCTATGGAAAAATTTAGGACTTTTTTGGCAAAAAGGGTACAGAGTTTTTTAATGCCCATAGACGGGCGCTTCGGTATTTCGTTTTTGTTTCCAATTCAGTGAGACTGCAAAGTATTCCAAAGCGACCAACTTCATTAAAACTAGCTTTTGCTCGAATGCGCACTTATTTTCTATCCCGCGGGAATTTCAACAAATGCGTCCTTAGTGCTTGTCCGCTTACATCATAAAAGATAACCTTTATTCAAAATGTCAGCCTTTAGCGCCAAGTTTCGGCTGCGCGTTGTGTGTCACAGTCACTCAGTCAGTAACGGAAGAGTTTTATTTTAATTATATTAATTTCAGCCGTATACATAGACCGTAGCCGGTACTCTGACTCAATCTCGTATATAAACTTTGTCGAAATTTGAATAACCACTTTAGGATCGCGGTCTAGAGTCGTTATTCCAATTTCATCAAAGTTTATATACGAGGTTGAGTCAGAGTACCGTCGATATCTGGATTTGTCGAACAACGGTCACAAAAGGGACGTAATAACCACTCCCAGGCATTGTTCTTTTGTTCGAGCCATTCGTCGAATAAAATGAGTATCAATCAACGAAGTTAAGAGTCCATTTGCGATCATAATTGATTTAAGAGTCTACAACGAATTTAGGTCGATTCAGAATTGATATTGGGGAAGTTTAAAGCTTTTAGGCAGGAGGGTGTCTTTAAGAAAGAATAAAGCACTTAATACGACACAGTACTGTCAACGACGTATACTGACATGCTAAAGTAGCTGTAGGTATGAAAAGTGTTCCGTTATTTTTGTTCGTCATATACGTCTATCTTAAGACACATATTGCCTCGGCAGGGAGAGTTCGAAATAAAGGATTATACCGCATCAATGGTGCTTCAGCGTATTTTCGATCAGCCCCAGTTTGGCCAATACAACCTTATGCGTCAAAAACGTCACGCATTCACGTTATTGCGTTAATTTCTGTGGTCAAGCCTTAAAATGGGCGCACTCGTCGCGTCTGAAGCACACAAACCATTTTTCGTTTGTTGAATTAGTAGGTACGTTTAAGAATAAGAATGGCGGAAGTCCTTATTTTTTACTAGCACATCTCAGTAACTAACCACCCAGCTCAATACTACACCTACCAAAATCTACCACCCAACCAACAAATAAAATTACGAAGCATTTTAGTGACTTCCGTGGTGTGAGCAAGATATCGGTGCATTCCCGTAGTTGTCTAAGAATCATGCATACATAAAACTATAGACATCTATTTACGGTCAGTAGCGAAAGTAGCTAAGCAATTGACGCGATCACAATTATCTAAACACGGCTCTATTGTTATAGAGGCATAAGAGCTTGTGCAGATTCTTGTGACCGCTTCGGTTGCTAGCTACCTCTGCTGCTGACTGTAACGTACTTGGTAAATAAACGTATACCTCTACAGACAGTGCCTCCCGGAAAAACCGTGTGATGCTTGGTCGCCAGCGCCACACTGTGTCATATTTTATTAACTAAGGATGATTATTATCCTCAGAGACAGTGTCCAATAATAAAAGACACATCACCGTAAAACATTACAGTAATTAGATGAAAATATTATCATTCTACGCGAAAATATGGAAGGTCGGTTACGAGGAAAGAGAAATATTGAGCAATGTTATTGCTCGTCAAATTGATCATAAAATTAAACAAGAATCTTGAGGAAAGGTCTCGAGTTGATTTCCGGCCGCATTTTGTTTTAATTGCTAAAAACGGGTATCAAAGAAAATTCTGAATTAGCGAGTAAGATGGTAGTAGCGATCCGGATGGACCTTGCATACTTAGGGTCCTGCCCTCCGCAATCTTATGTGGGTAGTGTAAATGTAAATAAATAATGGCATTAATATTATCACGTCAAGATTACCTCTACTTAGGTATTCCTAATCCTAACTTATATACATATGTATTATAAATGCGAAAGTAACTCTGTCTCTCTGTCTCTCTGTCTCTCTGTCTGTCTGTTTGTTACCTCTTCACGGGAGAACCGCTGCACCAATCTAGATGAAATTTAATAAGAAGATAATTTGAATATTGAGGAATAACATGGACTACTTTTTATTCGGGAAAATTGTATAGTTCCCGCGGGATAGCGATAACCGAAATCTATGCGGACGAAGTCGCGGGCAACGGCTAGTTTATAGTAATTGTCCGTCGTTTCATCGTCATTATTAAGTGCCCATGAAGTTTTATTTAATATCTTAGGAAGAGGTTTTAGTGCAGATACTTATAAAGGTTAAGGATATAATAGAAGATGTATTATTAAGTATTTATGTAATGCTAAGGATAATAAATAATTTATTGAATCAGGCGTTACTTTGCGGAGGTCCATATTTATGAACTAAAAAACAATTACTTTGCTCACCCGCGACCACTAATGACAAATAGTTATATCTGTGCGGCAAATGTATGTTTCCATGCAACACCTCCACCTCCACTGCTACACGAATCAACACATGCCACACAGACCCAACTATCACCACCACCACTATACTAAACGCTGACGCGTTTCGGCACTCTCCACGAGGCCATTTACGAAGCACAACAACAACCGCTCAACATGCCACCATTTCCACTACTGACATATGTAAACCATGTACTCAACTTAGTTAATGACAAAACCAACGTACCCACTAATATTTTATAAATTCCAAACTACCCTTTTATGTAAGTCCTAAACTACCCTTTTTTAAGAAATGAATTCCAAACTACCCTTTTTATTTTTATTTTTAATCTACGCCAGGTACCCCGTTATTTTTAACCGAGTACGGTAAAAAGAGAAGTCATGTTCTCATTATTACTATGACACATTATTAAAATTAGAACCAAGTCGTAACAAAGGCGAAGAAACCAAATTAACTTGTTCATTAATAATAGACCCCATGTTGTTGTACCTAATTATTTCCAATTGTTCTAAAACCGATAGCCGCAAACCCTTATCACAATAATGTAAAATTTCGTACGTATCTGAGTCTAACAACGAATGATTCGTTTCTAATAAATGCTTGGCAAAGTTTGATTTCTCTGGATGATCATGCCTATATGACGAGACATGCTCTTTAAATCTAGTATCAAAGCTTCGACCGGTTTGTCCAATGTATACTTGACTACAGTCGCCACAAGTGAGTTTATATACGCCCGACCTGTTCCCTTTATCCACCTTTTCTTTGTTATTACAAAGTCTAGAACGTAAAGAATTAGTAGTCTTAAAGGCAACATTGATGTTATTTGATTTTAAAATATTATAAATCTTGTCAGACAACCGGCCAACATAAGTAATACTAGATCTAAATTTGTTAGTAGGCTGAGATGGCAACGCAGAGTAAAGCATGCTATTCACTATCCGTCCCTGCTTCTTTTGAACCAGACTATTAACCATTGCT